>UESW01001822.1:166326-192332 GCA_900491605.1 Calamus simplicifolius | reverse complement strand
GTGAAAACTGGCTGGGTTCATTGTGACCCTGTGTAAAACAACAAGTTAGAGTTATGAGTTTGTAAAATAACTCAACTATAATTAGGGGATTATAGTGTGGACCCAAGAGTGCTTGGGAGTGGATGTAGGTGTGGGATACACCGAACCACTATAAATCTTTGTGTGTTTATCGTGCTTTTGTCTCTCTCTCTCATTTACATTGTGTTCATTACTTACTGCATCACTTCACTTGTGCACTTAATCCTTATGAAATTGGTTTTAAGTTTTAATTGTTAAATTTAAAAAGAACCCAATTCACCCTCCCTCTTGGGTTGCCATCTGGGCCAACAATTGGTATCAGAACTTGTGCTCATTTCTATTTAATCTAACGATCAAGAGTTAAAGATCCAAATGGCAGCTCAAGCTGGATCATCCTTTGCTGAAGGTCATCCACTAATAGGCCACCTTTGTTTAATGGCTCTAATTATTTATATTGGAAAGTAAGAATGAGGATTTTCATTCAAGCTTTAGATTATGAATTATGGAGTGTCATTATTAATGGACCTAGCACACCCACACATTGTAGATGGTTCAATCATTCCTAAGCCCGAAAGGGATTGAAATGAGAACGATAGGAAAATGGCTCAGTTTAATGCCAAAGCCATGAATGTTTTATATTGTTCCTTGGACGCAAATGAATTCAACAAAATTTCTACTTGCATTTCAGCCAAAGAAATATGGGATAGATTAGAAGTTACCCATGAGGGTACCAATCAACTAAAAGAATCCAAAATTAACATTCTAGTGCATAAATATGAATTGTTTAGCATGGAACAAACTGAATCAATCACATGCATGTACACTAGATTCATTGATATTGTAAATGGTTTAAAGAGTCTTGGTAAAACTTATACTAATTCTGAATTAGTGGCAAAATTCTTAGATCTCTTCCAAGATCATGGGAAGTAAAAGTAACTGCAATCCAAGAAGCCAAAGACTTGAATGTGTTCTACATTTGGAGGAGCTACTTGGATCCTTGATGACCCATGAGTTGACAATGAAGCAGCATCAAGAGGAAGAAGTCAAGAAGAAAGAACCATAGCACTCAAGGATGCAGAACATGATAAGAGCAGCAGCAAGGAAGAAGAAGAAGATGACGAAATAGCTCTCCTTGCAAAGAAATTTAGAAAGTTTATGCAAAGAAGGAGACCCTTCCACAAAAGGAAATCAAGAATTAAAATGAAAGGAGAAAAGGAAAAAGAAAAAGATAAAGAGAAAGAACCTTTGACATGTTACGAATGCAAAAATCCGGAGCATTTTTGATCTAAATGTCCTCAACTAAAGAAGGGTTACAAGAAGAAGAAGAAGGCCTATGTTGCAACATGGAGTGATAGTGAAGAATTTTCATCCCAAGAAGATCAAAAAGAAGTTGCAAGCATATGCTTTAGGACAAATGATGACAATGAGTATGTACTGAAACCTCTAATGATGACTTTATATTTGAGGAATTATATGATGCATTTAATGAATTAGTTAGTGATTTTAAGGTTTTGAGAATGAAAAACAAAACTTTGAAAACCGAAAACTTAAATCTTATCAAAGAGAAAATGAACTAATTCTTGAGGTTAAAAACTTAAAAGCTGGATTAGGATATAGACATCACATGAACAAAAATATGTAAATAATTTCTTTATTAAGAAACCAAGTAAAAATGATATTTCATGTTATCATTGCAACAAAAAAGGGCATAAATCATATGAATGCAATTTTAGAAAATCTAATAAGAATTCAATGATTAAAGGAAATAAAATATGGGTTCCAAAAGGAATAATATTTATTGCTACTAACCATAAAGGACCCAAGAAATCTTGGGTATCTAAACAAAAGATTTGATTATCTTGCAGGAGTGTCTTGCGGCCAAAGGATCAAAAAGAAAGTGGTATCTTGATAGTGGCTGCTCAAGACACATGACGGGTGACAAGGAGCAATTCATCACCTTTGAAGATAAAAGAGAAGGAGTTGTTACTTTTGGAGATAATGGCAAGGCCAAATTATGGAATTTGGTAAAATTCAAATAACTCCATCCACTTTTATAGAAATATTTTATATATTGTTGGTTTAAAGCATAATTTAATTAGCATTAGCCAATTGTGTGATAAAGGTTTCAAAGTTTCCTTTGAAGCTTCTATTTGCACTGTTTCTAATCGCATAGACAATAGCATATTTATTGGAAATAGAAATGACAATGTATACTTAATTGATCTAGATAATTTGTCTACAAGTAACCATTGCTTAATTGCTGATAATGCTAAGGTAAATGAGATTGGATGGCTATGGCATCGTAGATTAGGTCATGCAAGCACACACCTAATTTTAAAATTAATTAGAATGGATTTAGTTAAAGGACTTCCAAAGTTAGATTTTGAAAACAATAGAATTTGTGATGCATGTCAATTTGAAAAATAAACTAGAAATTCTTTCAAATCTAAAAATATTGTTTCAACTACTAGGCTACTTGAACTACTTCATATGGACCTTTTTGGACCTACTAGAACCACTAGTATAGGAGGAAAGAAATATGGTCTTATGATAGTAGATGATTACTCTAGATATACTTGGGTATTATTTTTAGCTCACAAAGATGAGACTTTCTTGATATTTCTAAAATTCTTCAAGAAAGTCACAAATGAGAAAAACACTACCATAGTGTCTCTTAGAAGTGATCATGGAACAGATTTTTGAAAAATATCAATTTGAAAATTTCTGTATTGAAAATGACATTCATCATAATTTTTCTACACCTAGAACACCACAATAAAATGGAGTCATAGAAAGAAAAATAGAATATTAGAAGATATGGCCCGTACTATGCTATGTGAAAGCCAACTCCTAAAGTACTTTGGGTGGAAGCTATAAACACAGCATGTTCCATCCTTAATAGAGCTTTAATTAGGCCAATTCTTAAGAAAACTCCATATGAACTATGATATAATAGGAAACTTAACATTAGTTATTTTTATGCATTTGGTTGTCGATGTTTTATTCATAACAATGGTAAGGACAATCTTGGAAAGTTTGACGCTAAATCTGATGAAGGCATATTCTTAGGTTATTCCATATCTAGTAAAGCCTATAGAGTATTTAACAAGAAATATTTAATTGTAGAAGAATCAATTCATGTAGTATTTGATGAGTCTTTAGCATCAACTTCTGAAAAGATTAATGATGAGGAAGATACAAATTTGCTTGAAAGAGATATTGAAAAACTGAATATAGATGTATCTTCAGACCATGAACAAGAAGCTAAAGATGATGACTCACCTAAGGATGATGTTATTGATACTACTCGTAATGATGTAGATCTACCCAGAGAATGGAGATATGCTTATGGTCATCCTAAGGATTTAATCATAGGTGATCCATCTCAAGGAGTAAGAACTAGATCATCAATGAGGAACATCAATAATCATCTTGCATTTGTGTCTCATGTAGAACCCAAATCTATTGAAAAGCTGAAAAAGATAGTAATTGAATGTTAGATATATAAAAAGAATTAAATCAATTTACTAGGAATAATGTATGGTCTTTAGTTGATAGACCCAAAGGTCATTCTGTTATAGGATCTAAATGGGTATTTAAAAATAAATTAGATAAAAATGATATATAATTAGAAATAAAACTAGATTAGTTGCAAAGGATATAATCAAGAAGAAGGAATTGATTTTGATGAAACTTTTGCACCTGTTGCTAGATTAGAAGCAATTAGACTATTACTTGCATTTGCATGTCATATGAACATTAATTTATTTCAAATGGATGTTAAAAGTACATTTTTAAATAGTTTATAAATAAGAAAGTTTTTGTAGAACAACCACCAGGTTTTGAAGATCATGAATTTTCAAATCATGTTTTTAAATTAAAAAAAGTACTTTATGGTTTAAAATAAGCACCTAGAGCTTGGTATGATAGATTAAGAAAATTTCTAATTAAAAATAATTTTTCTAAAGGAATATTTATAAAACCCTATTTTTGAAAAGAAAGAAAGACTTATTGGTAGTACAAATATATGTAGATGATATTGTATTCGGTGCTACTAACAATCTTTTGTCAAGAATTTGTAAAGTTAATGCAGGGTGAATTCAAGATGAGTATGATGGGAGAACTCAATTTCTTTCTAGAACTATAAATCAAGCAAGAAAAAAAATTTCATCAATCAAACAAAGTACACAAAAGAAATTCTCAAGAAGTTTGGTATGGAATCAGTTAAACCTCTTGGAACCCAATGAGTCCTTCATGCAAACTAGATAAAGATGAAGGTGGTAAGCCTGTTGATCAAAAATATTACAGAGGTATGATCGGATCTCTACTTTACTTAACAGCAAGTAGACCTGATATTATGTTTACAGTATGTTTATGTGCACGATATCAATCTGAACCTAAAGAATCTCACTTAATTGTAGTAAAAAGAATACTTAGATATCTAAATGGAACTAAAAATATAGGATTATGGTATTCTAGAGACTCAACATTAAATTTGATTGCATATTCTAATTCTGATTATGCTGGTTGTAAATTGGATAGAAAGAGTACAAGTGGTGCATGCCAATTTTTAGGAAATAACTTAATCTCTTGGTTTAGCAAAAAGCAAAATTCGATTGCATTATCAACTGCTGAAGCTGAATATGTTGCAGCTGGAAGTTGCTGTGCTCAAATTTTTTGGATTAAGTAACAACTTAAAGATATGGTATAACATTTGATAAAACACAAATTAGATATGATAACACTAGTGCAATAAACTTAACTAAAATCCTATACAACACTCAAGAACTAAATACATTGAAATTAGATATTATTTTATTAGAGAACATGTAGATAATAATGACATTTATCTTGATTATGTTAGTATTGATGAACAATTAGCTGATATCATATTATTAGAGAGATTTTTTTATCTTAGAGGAGAATTAGGAGTTTGTGATCCATTGGAATGAATTTTAAATCTCTTAGGAATGATTATCTAGAATTTAATCATTTTCTTTTAATTTTTTTATGATTTTAAGGAAAATTTATCTAGATATTTGAACCCCTTGATTCATCACATTCCAAAGTTGATTTATCCAAAATTTGATGATATTTCGGACAAGTTCAGGTTTTTTGAAACTCTTATTTTTTCACTGAAACTGTCTTGGAGCCGACACCTCTGTTATCGAAGTCGACTCCAGTTTTGTCTAAGATTTTGGAGCCGACACCTGCCTTTCCAGAGTCGATTCCACTTCGGGCGCTGACTGTGTTAACGACTTTGAGCCGACACCTCGCTTTACGGGAGCCGACTCCAAGTGGTCCCAGGTTGACTTTATTAGGGCAGAGTCGACACCTTTTCCATTCTATTCGACTCCAATCTCTTCCCACTCATCCCAAAACCCAAAATTTCTCAATCCTTCATCCACTAGTATCCAATGGCACCTAAACGTAGAGGATCGGTGCTTGGGGCTTATGTGACGATGGGAAAAAGAACCGTGAGGCGTCCGACGCGACAACCCTCACCAAGCTCTTCATCCTCTTCGTCTGCATCCACACCGAGCGCGATTTCCAGTCCATCCTCACCTCAGGTAGACACCCTAGTTGACCGAGTCATCACTATGGATAGAAAAGTTGATTTTCACTTCTTTGAGGCCGAGGGTTTTTCTATTGGGCAGTAATTAAAGGAGTTAGGATGGGAGAATGTTTGCTCTCTTGATGTACCTACTTATCCTGCCCTAGTTAAAGAGTTTTATCACAATCTATTTAGAGGAGATGGAGGAATCATAAGTTTTGTTAGAGGAAAAAAGGATACACTTGACTTCGGAGATTCTTGGAAACCTTTTATAGATTCCTGTTGTTGGATTAATAGCTAATTCCCACAGTGAGAGAGCAGGAGCTTTATCTAGAATGCTTGGAAGGGAAGTCATAGAATTTGAAGAGGTTAGGGCAAACCAGTTGCCCCTAGAGCTCAGATTATTGCATAATATATGTAGTATGATACTATTTCCAAAGACAGGGAGATTTGAGTATGTCTCAGAGCAAGACATTATGATTATGGACTGTGTTCTGATAGATCAGCCTATAAATTTAGATGGGATGATGATATGGTACATGGCAGAGGCTGGTAACAAGAAAGGTCCACTCTACCTTATGGCATGATTTTGACCATGACCTTTCAAAATCAAGGAGTTAATATATCTGATAATGAGCCGATGAAGAGCCTTAGGCACACTTATTATTATAGCATTGCTACTGTGCACCGTATAGGGTTCGTGAAGGTGAATGGAAGATGGAAAAGGAAGGGTCACTTAGATGAAAGGACAGCTGAAGTTGGAGCTACTGTGCTTGGTCCTTTTGAGGCTGGACTTTCTATGAGTTATCCTTCACCTAGACCTAGTAGTCCAGCACCAGCACCATCAGCACATTCACCTGTTCCTTCTTCTGGAGTTTCTAGTGCTCAGTTGGAGCAGTTAAAAGAGCTTTTTGCAAGTCATGAAGAGAAAATGAAAATTGAATTGGATAGTAGACTTTTGAGCTTAAGGGAGCTTTATTACTATTTGGAAGAAAAAGTCAACAAGATTGAATCATTCTTTGGAACCTCATCTGAAGCCTTGAAGACAGATTTTATGCACATTTTTAAGAAAATCAAGGATATTAGAGGAGATTCTGAGACTTATTCAAAGTGTAATGCAGAGCTACAGGAGAAAATCCCAATTGCATCTGCTTTAGTTGAGATGAAGTTAAATGATTTTATAAAGATATAAGAAAGTGGCATGGGAAAGATCCTAGAAGAACTTAAGAGACTTCTTAGATTTTGATTTTAATGTTTGGTTTGCTTTTTGATGTAATTGAATGATATTCAGTTTGATGTTTTGTGAATGATGTTCAGTTTGCATTTTGATAGAATGATTATATGAATGATCTAATGAAGTTTTGTGAAGTGAACATTTTGATGTAATATTTCAGTATTCAATGAATATGATACTTGAATTTTGATAATTGATTTGGACTTTGTTTTAAACTTTGACTTTGATACTTAATTCCTACAATTGAAGTTAATTTAAGCCTTAATGCACCTTCTAAACCTTTTTGTTGATTAAAAAAAGGGGGAGAGAAATGATATTTGTATATGCATAAAAGAGGTAATTGCATGGGGAGAGAAGATGATATTTGAATATGCATAAAAGTGATGGAAAATGATATATGTATATACATGATAAGCAATTAAAAGAATGAGGGAGAATAGGACTTAATAATATGCATGTTGAAAGGAATTAATGTCAAAGGAATAAAGTTTCAATAGACTTAACATATGCATCAACATAGGGGGAGCTACCTCATTAAGGGAGAGCTTAACCTTAATTTAAATGTTGTGACAATTATGCATTAATTGATTATGCATATATTCAATGTTTTTGTCATCATCAAAAAGGAAAAAATTATTAGGGAAATTATTAAGAAATTATTTACGCAATTAATTGATTTTGATTATTAACAAAAGCCATGAGTATATTCATTATATTTCTGATAAAACTGATAAGTGTTTCAGGAATTAAGATCGATTAATTATCCAAAGGTATATAGAAATCAGCTTTGAATTGAATTTTAATGGAGTATAACAAAGTTCAGAAGTTAGAGCCGATACCCTAACAGTCTCGAGCCGACTCCAGAGCGTATCGAAACAGTTCAGGATTTTTGGCATGGTTCGGAGCCGACACTCTAACAGTAGGAGCCGACTCCAACCTGAGATATAGAGAAACTATTTTCTTCTTCAGAAGCCGGAGCCGACACATGAGTTTTTAGAGCCGACTCTAACATGAGTTACAGAGACTACGTTTTCGGAGTAATTCTTGGAGCCGGCACTTCAAATCGGGAGCCGACTCCAGACAGCGGTGAGTCGACACTTTGTAAAGTCAGAGCTGACTCCACGTCGAATTATTTTTTGCTATTTTGGAAACCTGATTTAGAGCCGACACATGAAAAGTTGGAGCCGACTCCAAACTGTCAGAGGATGATTTTTAAAAGTGTCAGATCAGCTCCAACGGATATATTTTTTTACCTACTCTTCAACATATACATTTTCTTGCATGGAGAATCAATCTAAGTACATTTCCAATGGCTATTTCTCACCTAATCTCGGATTAGAGATTCTATATAAAGGGATTCGTTCGTTCAAAAAAAAGAGAGAAAAAATAGAGAGAAAAAATGGAAAAAATATCAAGAAATTTCAGTGAAAAAGAGAGATATTTCAAAGAGAAATCTCTGAGTCCACGCCTATCATCTGAAGAGAGTTTCAAGAGAAATCCAAAGCCCTCAAAGATCAAAATCGATGGATTTTCAAAGGAGAAAAGAAGAAGAGCAAAAGCCCTATTTCCTCAACATTCTCTTCAACGAGTTGTGTTCAAGATTCAAAGTTAATCCTTGCCCATCCATTTAAAAGAGAAGAGGAAAAGAAGAAAAGCTCAACCTCATTGTTTCCAAAATCAGGCTTTTCTAATCTTTGTTTATTTATATTGTTTATTTGCTCAGTTTAAGAAGCTTTACATTGTTGTAAACATTAAATTGATTTGTTGTTGTCTAATTCAATCGGGATATTGAATTAGTTGAGGTAGTTGACCTCGAGACAAGCTAAGTTTAGCTTGGGTTAAGGTTTTGTGCTGGTGAACATGTGAAAACCGGCTGGGTTCATTGTGATCCCGTGTAAAACAACAAGTTAGAGTTATGAGCTTGTAAAACAACTCAACTATAATAAGGGGATTATAGTGTGGACCCAAGAGTTGCTTGGGAGTGAACGTAGGTATGGGATACACGAACCACTATAAATCTTTGTGTGTTTGTCATGCTTTTGTCTCTCTCTCATTTACATTGTGTTCATTACTTATTGCATCACTTCACTTGTGCACTTAATCCTTGTAAATTGGTTTTAAGTTTTAATTGTTAAATTTTAAAAAGAACCCAATTCACCCCCTTTTGGGTTGCCATTTGGGCCAACAGTGTAACCCTCAACTACTTCAGGATATTCAGTGAATATTAAAGAGAGATTAAGTGTTTTCTTTAGATATTTGAACACTCTTTTGAAGGCTTTCCAATGAGATGGTTTTGTAGTTTCATCAAGATCATGAAATATAGTAGATTAGTTGTTCACTAATTTTGTTTAGCAAAGACAAATTGTAACTAAGCTTGTTCTTTTTTTTTTTTTTGGTACAAAAAAGGGGAAGGAGGGCTAAGCCGACCCGTAGCTAGGTCCCACCTGAGACCTCCTGATGGCATGGAGAAGGCCCTGACCACCAGGCCACCACCTGAGCGGTAGCTTGTTCTTCTTTTTAAAGAAAATAATATTAGACGTTTGAAGAATCTAAAAGTACTAATAGCTCCACTAAATCATAATCATAATTAAATAATTTTTTTAACTATTTAGAATCTGTTTTTTGGATTCTTGTTAACCTTATAATAGAGGATCACTTTTGATGTTTTTCTAGATTTATCTAAATTATTTTAATTCAAAATCTTTATCCATGTTATTATGGTTCATCACCTTCTATTTTAACTGCTTTTAGTGAAAATCAAAAATACCTTTTTAATAGGATCCTCCTCAAATGTTTATTGTACATTAACATTGTCTATCATCTTTATTGATTTTTTTTAAATTTTACTTTTAGATTTTATCATGTATCTATCTTAGCATTTTTATTTCTATTACATTCACTCAACTTGTTTTTTCATATTTTATTTATTTTCCAACACTCCGAACAATGTATGGAAGTGCCAATCTTTCAAAAGGTCTACAAACAGATCGAGCAAGTCATTCATGGTTAGTTTATATTTAGATTAAAAAAGAATCACATAACTAAACAAATCAAAACTAAAATGTTTGATATCTCAAGGGGATTGACACGCTATTCCTTTCTCCCCACTCCCACGTCGGTTTCAGTCTTTTTCAAAAGCAATATTTTTACTCTTTCCAAACAAACCGAAAACTTACCCCTTTTCATGCTCTACTCCAAACCAAATTAATCTATATTAAGCCTAAGACTCAGTTTAACTAATATAGGCCGGTACCAAAAAACAAAACAAAATAAAAAAAATTAGTTAATTAATTAATGTACTAGAATTTGTGATGATTCTAATATAAAGGATAAATTATAAAGCAAAAAAATAGAATGTGATAGGGGGATATCCACATTATAATGGTTTGCACTTGTATCTCAATTGCACCTTAGGTGGATCCATTTGGAAGATAACCTCGAGACTACAGTCATGTGGAATAGCCTTTTAAGTCGTAACCCTTGAGACATATCTTTTAGAGACGCTCCAAAGTTGCAGCCTCCATCACTGTAGAAAGCATGGGCTCAACTAGCCATCAACTTTATCAACTTAGTCTCTAATTCTTTCTAATTTATTAACTGTGAACATGTGAAAGAGCATGAACAAAGAATTATTTAAGGACAACTTGTCCTCTTATTCATATATTCATGTTGCTTTTCACCTATCACGGAGTTTCTCCAATTCAACAAACAATATTTTCTTTCTTCTCTAGTAATTAGGGCACTGTTGATTCTCAGGTCTTAAGATCGCACGTACGTTCAAATATATCTTTTGGCTGCCACCGTAATTAGGGTATCTCAAAATTATTTAAGATTATTTTGGTCATTCCTTGCTGCTGTAGCTATTCCTCTTCCTCATGACTCAGTCCTATCAATTTAGGTCACTGCTGCGATCCCATTAATCCCAACTAATATAATCTTCGAGGGTCATTTCTCACGATAATTTCTTGGATTTAAAGAATTTTTTGTTTTTGCCATCCTAGATTACGAGATATTCCTCCAATTACTTCTTTGCTTCTGAATTTCTTTTGTCAACGTATTTATAAGGAAGCTAATCATAGTGCTGATTATTAGTTAAGCAATCTCAATAACTCAAGCCATTTTTTGATCATTATTTTATCCTACTAAATTGTGTCATGGATGCTGATGCCAGAAGGGCCTCATTTTGTAAGAATCAATCATGCTCTTGGCAGGAGGATATTTTATTAAAGACTTGGATTTGTGACTTGAATGCATCGATATTATAATCAATCTAACTCAATATATCAAAAACTTGGTGATCCAACTAAAGGATTGTAGGTATATCTACTGCCCAGTTTTGATATATTGAGTTGGATCACCAAGTTTTGATATATTGAGTTAGATTGATTATAATATCGATGCATTCAAGTCACAAATCCAAGTCTTTAATAAAATATCCTCCTGCCAAGAGCATGATTGATTCTTACAAAATGATATTATATTTAATTAAAACTTTCCTCCCACCCCTATTTCATACATCTTGAAATGAGTCATGGATCTCTCCATTGCTTTGTTAAAAATGAATTGTTTTGAGATTAGAACATTATTGACATTTTAGACAATTGTTATTTGTTTATTAAAATGAGAATAATGGTCAGGAATAAAAATACAAATGACAATATTACATACTTAGATCACTAATAGGAACAAGCAATATGCAAATATTAGGTGCCAACTATTATTTTTGGTATAAACAAAATAGAATTATTGTAAACTAGTAGTTGTTATCCAAATTGATTTTATTGATATCTACAACATAGTGAAAGGTCTGAATATAATGTTATATAGCTTTTGCTTTAAATCCTTTTTTTGTGAATTAAAATGTGATTAAACTCTAAAGATGTATTTGAAGGGCTGGCATCTAAATTCCATTGGTTGCAAAATAAAATTCTTTTTCGTGTTTACATGAAGGCTTTTTCTACCACGAATGGTTAAGTGCACTAAATAAATTAAGGGAACATTCGACAATGTATATGTTGGGGAGCGCGAAATACCCCCAAGATCACGGCTATAGCATATATGAGTAATACAAAAAACTTTTACCGTTCTAATCTATGAGTATAAGATCATACCTTCAGATTTGAACTTTGGAACACTTTGATTCGATTGCTCGACCTCAACCTTTTAGCCTTCCGCCGTATTCACGAAAATACCTTCCTTCTCTCACAAGATGATGGGATCTCTCGACCGACCTAGGATTTCTTGTTTTCTTTTTCCTCAAAAACGTTCTCAAAACCTTAACCCTAGAAACCAACTGAGAGGGTATTTATAGGCTACAACAGGGACCAATAGGTAAATATGAAAAGGACTTCCCACGTAATTAAATCTTCCAATCCTACCTCGGGTTAGGATTCAATTACGTAAATTACAATTCATTCCACTAAATGGAATATAGAGGTAGACCAAAATATCTAAATGGAAGTTCACCTCTCTTACGTATTAGCATAGTGGCAAAGAAAAGGATAGTCTCCTCCTCCATATTTAAGTAGATTACTGAACTTTGTAAAAGTTGATCTTGAAACCAAAACATTTTCGAACGAAAGAAGAAGGGCTTTGATTACAATAAGACTCCTCTCCGCAGCACACAAAAAAAAAAAAAAAAAAAAAAACCATCAACAAAATGAAGGCTCTTTATCACAAAGACAAGGTGAACCCCAATTTCTTTGACTAGATCCACTAGTCCAGCCTGCTTCAATAGCCTGGTAAGCACATCCACAAATAAGAATGAATAAAATAAAATATTAGTGGGTCACCTTATTAGAGCCCACGGTAACACTTGATCCACCTTTCAGGACATTCATTTACTAGCACATCAACTTCTGCTGAGCTAAGAAGGTAGAACATCTAGCCAACCTATTAGGAATAAAAACCACGAGCTACTAATACCTTTACAATGAAGCCCCAATTGACTGTATCGAATGCTTTCTTTAAGTCAAGCTTGCATAGAACCTCAGGTATGTCAAACTTCCTGCAATAAGATAGCACCTCATGGATAGTAATAAAATTCTCAAAATGATAGATCTTCCCTTATGAAAACGGATTGTCATATCATTTTTTAAAATATTTGTAGGGTAGGTAAGGATGAAATGATGATTAAGGTAAACGGGCAAGTCTACTCTTATGCAGGCTAGCAAAAATGTTTCATTGAATAAAATATAAAGCATGTGAATATTAAATTAAACATTTATTAAATAAAATTTAAAGCACCTTAACATTAAATTAAACACTTACTTCCTCGTTATTCAAAGGACAAGCTAGTATACTCTTATGCATGTCAGCAAATGTTTCATTGAATAAAATATAAAGCCCGTGTACATTAAATTAAATACTTATTTTTTTATTATAAAATAAAAAATATATGAATAAATTAAGTATAATAGAACTGCGTATGTTAAGATGGATATGTGGTAAAACTTTAAAAGATAGAATTAGAAATAAACATATATAAGAGAAATGATAGGATAGCCCAAATTGAAGATAAATTAAAGAAAATTAATTACGGTGGTTTGAACATATATAACGAAGACCTTTAGATGCTCCAATTAGAAAGAGTGATATTTTAACAATTCATAATAAGGATAAAGATAGAGATAAATCTAAATTAATATGAATAGAAATAATTAAAAAATATATAACTATTTATAACTTAAATATTAATTTAGTTCTAAATAAAGCAGAGCGAAGAAAATAGATTCATATAGTCGATCCATATAATTAAAAAAAAAAATTTAATGAGTTAAGTTGAGTTGAATTTTTTATTATAAAATAATTCAAAAGATAAACAGTGCAATCGACGCTGAGCTTATGTACCTTGATGTGCAATATTTTTCATTACGTTAGTGAATAAATATTTTATTTGTAAAAAGTAAGAGATAAAAATTTTTATTTATAAATTTTAGCTTGCTAGTGGATGCTAAATAAAATCCTATCCAACGTTTGACTATCATTTTTTGTTTAACTCATAAAAGATATTTATTTTCTTTTATTTAGTCTCCAAATAAAACTTGACTTCATGCTCAGTTCGTCGGCGTGCGACAAGACAGTGTGGGCAAGCAAGCGCCCACACCTGGCGCAAGATATATCTCCTCGTGTGGACCGCCCAAAGTCACCAGTCTCTCTCACAGGCATCACCATGGCCCAGTTGGATGCCATAGACCATCTATGTTGACCTAATGCGCTCATGACCTGTATACCACTTACTTTAGAACGATTTAAAGGCAGTTGACCCAGAGCTTACGCCGCGAATGGTCCAAAATATCTCTCCTCATGTGGACGACCTAAGGTCACCAGTCCCTTTCATAGGCATCCAAGCCCCCCACCACTGCCCAGTTAGAATGTTAGATGGCATTGACCTAATATTGCTCTAATGCCCTGCATATCACTTACTTATCATAGAACGATTCAAAGGACAAGCAGGGCAATTGATAATGTGTGATATTTTTTATTACATCAGTGAATAAATATTTTTATTTATAAAAAGTAAAAGGTTGAAAATTTTTATTTACAAATTTTAACCTTTTCAGTGGATATCAAATAAGATCCTGTCCAAAGTTTTGACTGCCATTTTATGTTTAACTCATAAACGATATTTATTTTGTTTTATTTAGTCCCCAAATAGAACTGGACTTGAGCTTTGCTTGTGGTTAAGTTGGTTTCTATATACCATTCTTCTTAATTTGAATGTAAAATAATTATTAAATGAACGATAGATTATAAATTTTTCGACCAACCGAAATTATGTGCAGGGCATGCTCAATTGGTCCCCGTGCGATAAGACATTTCGGACAAGTGCTCGCAGCTGCTCCAAAATATCACCCCCGGTGTGTTCCGCTCAAAGTCACTCGTCTCTTTCACGGGCCCACACCAATGCAAAGTTAGATGGCATAGACGGCCACTAATGGCCACCATACCCTAATGCCTTCTACATATATATAATTTTTTATAAATACCATCAGCTAGAGGTGGAACCAGGGGGATAATAAGCTTAAAAGGTTGTGATATAGAAGGCAGCAAAAAGCATGCGGATCCTTTAATATACATAAAATTAATATTATCATATTAAAAAAAATTATCATATAATTTTTTTAAATATAAAAACATACCGATATGTTAAGGTCTCGAAGGAGCAGACGCGCCTTACTATCGGATTCGAAGTTATAGAGGAAATCCCATGGTAGAATTTATGGCGAAGATACTTCAGAAAATATTCGCAAAATAAAATGAAACCAGAGTCTTCCTCACCTTTCTTAGGATCGGTATCGAATTATAAGAGTGTGCTCACTCTTATTTTTCTATATTTCTCACTGTTGGCCCAGATGGCAACCCAAGAGGAGAGGTGAATTGGGTTCTTAAAAAAAAATTAGCTCTTAAAAAAAACTTTTTGCTTTGATATGAAAGAGCTTAAGTGCAAAGTAGATAAATGCTAATCACAAATAAATGAGATAGAGGGAGACTAAGAAACAAAGCACGGCAAACACAAAGATTTTATAGTGGTTCGGTGTATCCAACACCTACGTCCACTCCCAAGCTTCACTTGGGTCCACACTATAATCCTTTTGATTACAGTCAAGTTGTTTTACAAGCTCACAACTCAAAACTTGTTGTTTCCCCCGGAATCACAACGAACCCAGCTGGTTTTCTGGGCTCATCAGCACACAATCCAACAACAAGCTATCCTTAGCTTGTACCAAGGTATATTACCTCTACTAATTCAATCCTCCGATTGAATTAGCAAACACTAATGAAAAATAGAGTTTAAGTACACAACAGCTCCTCAAATGAGCAAATAAACAATAAACTAAACAAGGATAAAAAAAGCATGTTTGAAGCTCTTTGAATGTGTGCTTTTCTTCTTTTCTTCTTTTCCTCTTCTTTTGAAAGATTGAATCAAGGCCTCAGCTCAGATTCTTCAGAAATTTGCAGTTGAGAAGTTGAGGATTTGGGGCTTTTGCTATCTTTCTTCTAAAGATGGAAATCTCCTTGATTTGAACTTGAGAAGCTTGTGGATTTCTCTTTGAGCTTTCTGAGGTTGATGGATTTGAGCTCTAAGTCTTTCCTCTTGATTCTCTCTCTTTTTCACAGAGTATTTTTCTTGATTTTTCTGCTCTTTTCTCTTGTATATCCTCTCTTTTTCAAACGGATAATTTTTCCTTTTTATAGATTCTTAATCCAAGTTTAGGTGGGAATATAGCCGTTGTGAGTTATTTGGATCTCTCTACACACAAAGAAATAGCCGTTAGAGGTTAGGTAAAAAGAAATCTTACCGTTGGAGTCTGTTCTGACAGATAAAAAAATCCGTTCCTGATAGGTTGGAGTCGGCTTCAACTTTTCAGGTGTCGGCTCCAAGTCGGGTATCCAAAAATAGAAAATAAAAAGTTGTTATGGAGTCGCTCCGAGAAAGTTAAGTGTCGGCTCGCGCTTTCGGGGGTCAGCTCCGCAATCCGAAGGTATCGGCTCCAGAAATGCTCATAAAAATATGCTCTCTGTTCTCAGGTTAGAGTCGGCTCCAGAAAATCAGGTGTCGGCTCCCGAACTCTCAGGTATCGGCTCCCGAATACTGGGTGTCGGCTCCGGAAACTGAAACAAATACGCTTCTATATATCTCAGGTTGGAGTCGGCTCTGAAACTCTGAGTGTCAACTCTAGACCATGCCAAAATTTTAGAAAACTTCTGATACGCCTTGGGGTCGGCTCTTAACCATTTGGGTGTCGACTTCAAGCTCTGAACTTTGAAAAATTCTTTTACATTTTGATTCAAAACTTGTTTCTTTATTCCTTTTGATTGATCAAATATTTTTAATCCCTGTAACACTTGTTAAATCTATTAGAAATATAGTAAATATATCATGTCTTTTATTAATAATCAAATCAATACTTGAGTCAACACTCACAACTCTGGTGCATATCAAATAAAAGAGAAAAGGAAAAGAAAACTTTCTTTCGTTTTTTTACCTTCTCTGATATGCCTTATTTATAGGCTCTAGGTGAATCATAAAAAAATTATTTTTAATTAATTTAATTTAGATAATCTTTATCTGTTATAACTGTTACAATATTTTGACTGTTACACATGACCGCATCGTCACTTCAACTCCTTGATCATATCAAGGGAAAGTTATTTTCTTATTTGTAACTAATTTATAAATAATATCTAAATTAAATATAATAATATCTAAATTATCAAATCTTATTTAATAATTTTAGATATTATTAATTTTAAATATCTAATAAATCAAATTTATTATTTTATTTTTAATATTTTCAATAATCATATTATCAAAAAAATTCTCTCTCCATCAACTCATAATATGCACCACTTACAAGAGAAACATTTTCTTATATGATGTTCCATAATACCACCTATGTGCAACCATTCATGTAAATTATTATGAACAATATGTCTAAACATATTTTTATTTTATCCAATAACTAATTATTATACCAAAATAAATGTAAAAAAATAATCAATCAAATTGATTATTTATCTTCATAATAAACTCTTTATTATAAAGTTTCAATAAATATTTTATTTAAGAAGAATAAATAATAATTATATTAATTATTCAATCCAAGAGTATTCATGCAATGATGTGGGGACCATGAACCCATAATTTTAAGCTTCAATAAACTTGAATAAACTCAATTAAAACTCTTTAATTATTTATTCAGTTTATTAATCTTAAAGTTATTTGATTAAAAACTCGAGACCGAAAATTATAGATTAATTTTATTCAAAAACTTGAGTTGTCATATAATCATTACAGGTAATTCAACCCTCCATAATTAATTTATAATTAGAGATAGGTGAAAAAACCATTATACCCCTCTAGTTTCTCTTTCCTTTAATACATTGATTCACTAGTTAAATAGTTAATTTATGATCGGATTATAAATTGCATGCATAACTATTTAGCTATAATAAACGAACTAATTTTAAACTTCTTTTCAAAAGCCATGGATTCCATATCTTTAAATCATATTTCCAACCCAATGTGTTATTGAAACCTTAAGATGTAAGTATTGGGCCCAACATCAAATGAGCTTTTTAATAAACAAATCAAAAGATCCAATAGCACAATCAAGAGTCTGTGATTAAATCAGGATTAAGGTTGATTTACATATGATCATCTTATGACATAAATTGAATTCTTTATAATGGCCTTAAATAAAGATTCAAATTATGTCGGTCCAAGTCCTATATAATCTTATTATATATAATACTTATCTACACAATAATCCGGATAAGATTGTCACATTCAAAATGTTCATGGACCGTATTAGTGATTAGCGATAGAAGTTCTATGCTTCTATCAATCACGGATATGTTTAAATATATTAGTTATAATTTTAATCTTCTTGTATACATTATACTAAAATTACAGTCTCATAATATATTTTAGATTTTTATATAAACATTCATCTTTCATATAAACAAAGCAAGATGAAAAAAATATTTTTTTATTAATTTAAAAAATTAAAAATATAAATACATCTGATTTCAAGGGCATTATTCCTAACACTAGCATGGCTACCCCAAGCCTTAACCTGCCCATGAATTTACTGCTAAAATTATTTTTATATTTGAAATCATAAATATAATTATTAAATATATATGATCATCATTAAATAAGTTAAAATTAATATGATCTAATTTGGAATAAAGTTTATGACTTAAGGGCATGAATGTCATGATATTATTGTGTGGATACCATAAATAAAAATTTTAATTTAATAAGAGCTAAATTAGAAATAATCTATAAAAGGGGTTATAGTCCCCGATTTGGCATGAAATTTTTTTCTCTGCTTGTATCTCCATCAACAACCGATAAGGACCTGAGGATAAACCGTAAATATTGAATATCATGCTTATTCAAGAAAGCAATTCAATAAATTCTGGTATGCTTATACTATTCTTCTATTCAAATGAATTTCGGTACAGCTTCTATTACTTTTTTTTGTTTGTTTATTTTAATTTTATTTGAATTAAATTGAGCATGACTTCTTTGGTTTTACCAACAATTGCCTCCTGCGCCGGTGACTCCACTGCCACCGCCTCCATCATCTTCTTCTCCTCCGCCGGCCCCTATAGCGGCACACGATCAGAGTGCGGCGGCATCCGAAATCCAGGATCAACGGCCGCCACTCCCTCCGTCATCAGCTAGTTGCGACACGGCGAAAACAGTGAGGGAGGAGGAAGACCGCAAGGAACAAAGGAGCGAGCAGGCCGAGCAAAACGAAAAATGGCTTGAGGAGGTGCAAAACGGGCTCCTGGTCCTCGCCACCCTTGTCGCCTCTGTAACATACGGCGCTGGGGTAAACGTCCCTGGTGGCTTCTGCAGGATGACTCTCCAGCCAACAGCACCAAAGGACACATTGCTGGGGATCCGGTGTTGGCTGACAAAAATCCACAACGATACCGTGTTTTCTTCGTATCCAACGCCAGCGCTTTCGCGACGTCGATAGTCGTCATCGTGCTGCTCTTGAAACCGAGCTTCTTCCGTTCCGAGTTGAGGCTAACATTGCTGATGGGTTGTCTGTTTGGAAGTCTGATCAGTTTAGTGCTGGCTTTCTGCGCAGCCAGCGCTAGAAATCGAGACGACGTTCTCTCCATCCCGTGTATGATTGTTATCACTTTCATCTATATTTATGTTTGGGTCCGGGTATCAGAGAAGAAATCATCAGAAACGATGGGACAACAAGCTTGACTAGGTAGAAATTTCGCTCGTTATGTTGCTGATATATATAAGCTTGTTGTACTTGTTTCTTAATTATCATGCATGCCATGTCATGGCTATCCCGAAAATAGCTGTGCCAATTAACATGTACGTAAGTTTCTAATATATCATTTGCCTGTAATGCCATTAAGATAATATTTAAGCTCTTTAGTCTTTCATAATTATCTAAGTTCCATCTTATGCACAACCATAGCGAGAATAAATACACATCAGTACGTACAAGCTGCCGCAACCACTCTGCTAATCAATAATATTAAAGATAAATGGTGAAGAATCAATTAAGACGATTAATTAATGATGTACAAGAAAGTTTTGAGGAGGAAAGACGCTTTGACTTGTATTAAAAAATAATAAGGAAAAGAGGTGATGGACTATAGTAACGTGGATAAAGATTATGAGGAATAATATAGAAAAATCTGGAAAAATAACAAAAGTCACCCTATTTTGCTTGGAAAACAAGAATCCATAAGTGAATTTTAAATAGTTGAAAAGAATGGTTTTAATTATTATTATTATGATTTAGTGCATTTTGTTTTTATCAAATAAAATTAATGAAAAACTTATTTACACTTTATGATTTGAATGAAATAATTAGTAAAGCATCGAGCCTCTTCCTCATCCTTAAAGTACAATGTTGTTATAAAGCCTCAAATCCTTGATTTTGCTTGTTGAACTCCATTTGATATAAGGCAAGGCAATTTCCTAGAGTCTGGTCCAATAGGTTCGCCCATCACATACTTAGATATTTGTCAAGTGCAAAGAGTAAAATTTTGTAATAACTAAATATATATAGATGTCACCTAGGAATTGTTCTAGCAAAAATCGTCTAAAATAGTTCATTCATGATTTTGTGTCCTTTTTCAAATTGTGATTGCTCAAATCGATGGCTAATTAATGAGATTGATCACATTTTCAAGGCTCAAGAAATTATTTTAAACTTGCCTGACCCGAACCAGAGGCACATAGCTAACACAAGGACCAAGATGAGTAGACTCACCTTAGCTAACTTAAGCTTCAATTAACCTAACGATCAAAGCATTTAACATCAAAATAAGATCCTGATATCCACAACACATTCATCGTAGAGGGGTGTTTCTCCAAGCATATATAATATCTATCCATAATGACCATAAAGTCAAATTAGAAATTTTTGTAAAGATCCTTTTGTATGGTAATCATGGAGTTCTTCATATACAAAAGATAAAATTCAAAGAATGCGTAATAGTAAATCCATTTGAGGCCACAATCAACTTAGCAAGCAGCGGTTGTCTCCCTGAAGATTCTCCAAGCTCTAATAAAGAGGTGTAGGAAGAGAGGAAAGCCAAAGATGTCGAGACAAGTGGAGCTAAAAAATCTTAGACATTATTTTTTAGCTTGAACATGTAGAAAATCTTAAACATTATTTTTTTTGGGCTTAGACTTGTACATGATGATTTAAGTGTACAACAGTTTAACTATTAATAAACTCTCATAAGTCCTTTTATATCATAATTTCTACATCAATCTGTCTTACGTGGAAGTAAGATATAGACATTAATATTAATTTTTACCATGCAGTATTTCTTAAGATGACGTTATTTTATTTTTTCAAAAAAGTTTGAAAAAGTATGTTAATATGAGATGAAGTGATTAGAAATTCATATTATTTTACCCAAGATAACCAAGCAAGCATAACCCAAATGAATGTTTGATTAATGGTAGGTTTGATTTAATACCTACAATTTGAAGTTATATTCTGCACAGATCTAGATTTACCAACCATGTGATCGAGGCCTATTGAACCCGGACCCAACAGACCTTTATCCAGAAACGTTACCAGAATTTAGATCCATAAAAAACTCGCCCAACCCAATATTCTAGCAGAATTTAACATAAGGGCCGGACCGAACGGGAGACCATGGTGAAGGATCTCAATAGGCCGGACCAGCCCTCGCTATAGACCTAACCCAAAATATTGGGCTGGCCATTGATTCATGTGCCCCAAATTCCAACTAGACTCTATTTCTGGCAAGTCTGATTATTCTGAACCAAGTCCAGAAAACGAGGAGAAAATATCCTAAGATGAACACAACGCAAGTGGATTTGTTGTCGGACTTTTAACTCCAATCAAGCCCTATTTAAATATTAAAATACATAACTCGGGCTACTGCTTCCTTTTCGGGTTTCAAATTTCTCATGTCATCGCCAAACCCATCGGCTTCGCTCTCGTGCAACAGACGGCCGATTTCAGCACCAAAAGATTCATAAAAAAAAAAAATCTTTGCAGTGCACAAATATGTGCATCGTGCCCGATGATTAATTCGTGCATACGTATATACGCATATGACGATATATGCGGTGCAAAAAGAATAAAAATATTTTTACCATAGGCATGCATGGATCAATCAACATGTATAGTACATGCATCCTATACCATGCACAGTGCACAAAGCCTTTTCCATAGATTTATAAGCATCTAAGGCCCCATTTGGCTATGCTTTTAAAGAACCCAAAAGACCTAACAACACTTCTTAAGAATTTTGAAGTACTTGGTAAAAATTTTAATGCACTTTTCAGCTCCGGCAATAGCTATTATAAGTTTCAATTTGAAGCTTTTTTCAAAAGCTCTACTTGCTAAACATGATAAAGCTTTTTTTTAAAGAAAAGTTATCTTTAGTATTATAACAATACTAAATTATATAGTAAAATTATAATACTTCATAATATAATATCATCATTATTATATTATGTACTAATCATCATTATATTATTATTATCATAAATTTATTATTATAATAAAATTATAATAATATTCTAATATTAATATAATATAATAATATAATAATCCTATTATATTATAATAAGTACCATTATTATATTATTATTGTAATATAATTTATTATTATAATAAATAATGATAATATTATAATATTTATAATAAAATCATAATATTATATTAGAATAATAATCACTATTATATTATTACTGTAATATCATCTTTTGTTATAATAAAATAATGATAATAATATATTATTTATTGTAATATTATAATATCATATTATTATATATTTTTAATGATATAATAATATAGCATTATTATCATTATATTAATTATATATAATATATTTTACTATGAATATAATTTATTATCATTATTATGTTATAATATTCATCATGATTATATTATTATTGTAATATAATTTATTCTTATAATAAAATAATGATATATACTATTATATATTAACTTATTATAATCATTATATATATAATCATAATATGATAATAAAATATAATAATATTATTATGTTATAATATTATTATGATAATTTTTGAGTTATAATATTTTATTACATTATTTTTTTATGAAACAAACAGTTAGGTGGTTGAATTTACTATATATTATCTTTCATCGTTATTTTCTTATTGCCAAAGCATTTTCTTATTTGGTTACCAAATCGATATAAAGTTCTAGAATATTTTAGAAATATAGTTATCCAATAGCAAATAACTTTTAATAAATTTTTCTTTGACAAAAGCTTTGCATTTAAAAGTTTTACGGATAAAAGTTCTACTACCAATAATAATGCCAAATAGAATTCAAATACACCTTCCGTGCCTGTTCTTGCTCCAGGTTGCATGTCAAGTTTGCAAGATTATTAATGCCTACTTTCTTTTGCAAACAAAAGGATCCATCAAGGTGACTTAACCAGAAGAAGTCTGCGCTAGAATTTCCTTTTATCAAAATCATTTTCTATTTTTAGTTTTTGTCTCTGTTAATTCATTCAAAACATAGTCGGGTGAATTGTTGCATGGCATAGAGCGATCGCCACCAACCAACCATTAATGCAGCATCAGAATTTAGTCATTCAGTATTCTACACATTTAATCATTCAGTACATATCCAGCAGCTTCTGTGTGAAGAATTTCATCTGACTGAATGCTTAAGCCTATGTTCAATGTATATAAGACTCAAACCTGATATGAAGCGACATAATTTGATTACACGGTCTGACCTAACAAAAGCTAATTGCTTCCACTAGGGTCAGCAATAAGAATTGCTTCTGGTCTCACCTGAACTGAAAGCATACATTGTTTGATTTCGATGGCCACTTATATTGAATCCTCATATGTGCATCGGTGTGAAGTTTATAACGACGATCTAATTGGGCATAAACTAAATGCAAAATTTTATGTAAATAGACAATAATAAAAAGACAACCATACTACAACGTAACATAAAAGTTTTCAAAAAAAAAAAAAAAGCTAACATGTAACCTCCATCGTTTGCTCTTGGCACATGCAGCCATGTGTCAATAGAGCTTGCACATCAACTGTACACGTAATTTCTTTTACAAAAATTATACTTTTTTATGAAGCGCAATTATCTATTCACATAATTTTTTCTCAATATATACAGAGAGACTGAGAAGCACGGGCGTATCACAAAGGTCTTCGTTGGCCCTGACCGTGTTTCTGTTGAAAAATATTTTTGATCTTACAAAAAAAATTTCTTTCTAAATTGCTAAAAATATGTTATAAAATTTAAATATATAAATAAAGTAAAACCAAAAGATAAAATAGATCAAACCAGAACCGAAGCGTATTAGACACTGCCCTAAGGATCAGATTTTCACCCATTCGTGCAGGTTATTGGCGATCTATCACTACAAGAAATTTAAAATATTGCGACGCCTAAATGCGTCGCAATTGCGTCGCTATACCATGTTTAGCGACGCAATAGCGCGACGCAATGATGGCGTCGCTCAACTCCCCGTCGCAATACTCTTTTGTCGCAATTGCGTCGCAATATTGCGACGCAATTGCGACGCTCTGCGACGCATAAAAATGCGTCGCAATATAAAATTAAATTTTTAAAAAAATTAATTATTAAATATTGCGACGCATTTGCGTCGCAATATTTAAAAATTAATTTTAAAAATTTATTAATAAATATTGCGACGCAAAATTGCGTCGCAATATTTAAAATTAATTTTAAAACAAAAAATTTATTAAATATTGCGACGCAATTAATGCGTCGCAATATTTAATAATAATTTTTTTTTTAAAAATTATTTTTATTATTGCGACGCAATATGCGTCGCAATATTTATTAATAAATTTTTAATTTTAAAAATTGCGACGCAATTGATGCGTCGCAATATTTATTAATAATTTTTAAAAATTAATTTTAAATATTGCGACGCAATAAATTGCGTCGCAATATTTATAATTAATTTTTTAAAAAATTTTAATTTTTATGCGTCAGAGCGTCGAAAATTTTTTTTAAAAAAATATTTAAATGATTAAAAATTAAAACGATTAATAAAATTTCGTTAAATCTAAATATTGATACAAACATTTTTCACTCAATCCAAACAATAATAAATTTCAAAAAATAATTTATATATTAAAATTTAAAAGTTTTTACAACATAAAAAAAAAATACATCAAGAATCTGAATGATCACGTGAAGGCTGTGGAGGCTGTGGAGGCTGAAGACTCTGCGACAAGCGTCTAACCATATCCCGCAAATAGTGCATCTCATCTCGCATGTCAGCAACCTCCTGATCCCGGCTCGCATACGATCCTCAAAATCCTGCTCGTAATCCTGGCGAAGCTCCTCTGCAATAGATCTGCGAAGCTCCTCTAAACGCTCGGGAGGAAGATCAGCAGGAACTCGCGAGCTGGAGGCCTGATGGGGAAAAAATGTAGAAGCTCTAGTGCCCATACCATAGACCCTGCGGTCTCGTGGCTGGGCACCAACAGCCTCCAAAAACACACGTCGACTCTCATCTGCTGAGAGTTCGACGGGCGTCTCCCCATCAGTAGAGTCGACCTGTGATGCCTGGGATCGAAGCTCGTCGACTCGTGCCTTGAAATTATGAAATCAATAATAAATGAGTTAATAAATTTCTAGAAATAAAATTTTAAAAATTAAACAGATACTACATAAATCTAATTTCTTACCGCAACCTCCCGTGATCGCGTATCGACCCAGGAGCCGTCCCTCCTGGTGTGTGTCGCCCTGAATAGACGAAACTCACCAGGATCTCCGCCCTCCTGCTCAGTCTATAACAATAAAAAAAATATATTAATAAAAATATTTGTAAAGAACTAAAATAGTAATTAAAATATTTATGTTTTCTTACCATACGCCGTCTGTGCTCCTGAATCGAAATGGAGCCCGATGTATGACAGGAGAGACCCGTGCCACGACCGCCCTTCTCAGATCGGCGGTTCGTGCTGGCTGATGCGGACCTCCTGCGCCAGCCATCGGACTCCCAGGCCTGCTGCCACTCGTGCCAAATACCCTCTGGCACGTGCGCAGGACGCTGACCCGACGACCTCCAACGATGAAGCATGTCGGAGTATCGGCGTCGCGTCAGAGCCTCCCATGCTGCCCTAATGGCATCATGGGTGGCAGGATCCCACGTAAATTTTTTCTGCAT
>UESW01001822.1:110188-164364 GCA_900491605.1 Calamus simplicifolius | reverse complement strand
TCAAAGAGTTGATTTGGTTAAAGAATTGACTTGGACAAGGTGTTGATCAAATCATCCTTAGGGTCAATATTAGGGACATGATTATTACCAACGTGTCAAGGGACCTAATGGGTCACAGGCATTAAGAAGATTTTGGATGAAGTTAAAATGGGAATTAAGTTAGACTTAATTCAAATTAGATAACCAATTAATTAGGATTGGGTTTGACTCAATCTTAATGAGAGAACATGAAATTGATGAATAGGATTCATCATAGAGAAAAGAATTTTGTGTTCAAGAGAGAGACCTTTTGTACATGAGATGTACATATGAAATCCATTAATTAGGCTTGATCCATGTGATGGATGGCTTAGATGAATTGAGATTAATAATATGGTATTTAATTGGGTCCATATGATGGCATGATTTGATTCGTGGAAACCCAATTAAATCGAGGGCTGAGATCGTGCCACGTGGAGGATGGATCCATGCCCATGTGATGGACATGACCCATCTCCACGTCATGAAGGAGGGAACCCCATGATTTGGGGCATCCTCATGAAACCGAAGGACGTTGGTTTCATGGGATAACCAATTTCCTAATTTTTAGGGATGTGGTTTGGTGGTTGTAATCCTAACATTATCATGATAGCAAATATACTAAATTTGTTAGGATAATTTGTTATAACAATATCCTAAATTTGTTAGGATAATTGTTATCAACTTGATATGGTTGAATGGTTACCCTTTTTTATGGAACCACACAACCTCCTTTTCATGTATAAAAGGGGGAAAGATACGTTGAACTCCTCCCTTCTCTCTCTTGGATACCTAACACCTACTTTCTCTCTCTAAAATATCCTTTCTCTCTCTAGGACATCCCTTTCTCTCTCTTGATTGATCAAGATTTGATCTTGATCAAGAAATCTTTCTTGATTTGGAAATTAATTGAAAAGAAAAGAGGCGCTAGCACTCCTCGCAAGATGGTTATCATCAATCCTGAGAGGACATCATCCAAAGATCTTCGCGTGGATTACTGTTAGAGGCCGGACGCATGGACGGCTAGTGGTAAATCATTTACCAGCTTCATCAGACTTCATCCCCAATAAAGAACATAGGTATGATGTATTATTAAATCATATATTATTTCTTGTTAACTGAATTTGTTTCATAAGGATCTTGGACTTTGGAAATTAAATTCGTATTAATTTTTATCTTCCACTGCGTGTTATATGAATTTGATTCATATAAAATATACAAATTCCCATCAGTGGTATCAGAGCCACCTCATGCTTCAAATTCAGTTAATTTGATAGATTACCTGAGTTCTAGTTTTTATATACATAGATCTAAATTTTACATGCGATGTAAAATATAAATATTGCCATATGATGAAGATTAAATATTTAATAAGTTTATTATATGATAAATGTGAATTATTTAGATTTAATCATGTTAAAAATTAAAAATTATGATTTATGTGGACATAATCATAAAGGGTAAAATTTAATATATTATGTTTAGAATTTAATTTTGACATGATAAATAACATGATTAAAAACTAAATAATTATATTGATAAAGATTAAATATTTAATAAGTTTATTATATGATAATAAACGTGACTTATTTAGATTTGATCATGTTAAAAATTAAAAATTATGATTTATGTGTGACATAATCATAAAGGCTGAAATTAACATATCATGTTTAGAATTTAATTTTGATATGATAAATAATGTGATTAAAATCTAAAATAATATATCATGATAACATGATAATCAAGATTAAAATTAAAATTTTAAATTTTGATAAGTTATCATGTTAGGGATGTTATGATAGAGACCAATTAGGATTTTCATGTGATGAAAATAAATTTATCATAACAGATAATGATAAGATAAATATTTAAAATAAATTGTTATAAAATATTTGGTACTTATCATAAATCCCTAAAGATCACTATCTTATCATAATGTGTAATAGATGATAAGGTTTAGGAAAAATTAGATTTAACCATATCATTGTTTGATCCTATGATTCCATAATTGATCAAATCAATTGGGCTTAACTACAATGGTGTCTAGAAAGGTGCGATCATGGTTTTTAATTGCTCCGTTCGCTGCCTGAGAAAACCCATTCAATGAGATCGAAGGGTATGCTAAATAGGACCCCATTGATCAGCCGATCTGGCCATTATTAAGGAAAGCTCTTAATTGATTAAATCAATTAAGGTTAATTAGGATGGTAGCAATTGATTTGGTCACATAATTAGGGTTCCTATATTAGATAGTGATCAGGATCCTAATTTGATTAGGAGTCCCAATCATAAGATTGGATCTTATGAAATTTAGGTTAATTAAAATTAATCTAAAATTCACATATAGGATATGTAACCTAGCATGATACAAATATTGTACATGCATGATGGGACCTAGATGCGCTAAATTCCTCCATAAATATTAAGTCATTAGCCTTCCATTGTTCATATGATACAAAATCATTAGGGCATGAGATTTGTTGTGCCATAGCCAAGATCAAGTGAACCTATGAGGAGTTGATTTGGGAACAATGGGTTGCTTAACTAGGTTAGACTTAACTAGGTTAGCTGGCATAATTGGCCATAGTCAGGATCAGTCTAATCTAGAAGCAATGTTTAGGGTGATCACATCTATGTGAATGACAAGGCAATGTCCCCTAAATGATCTAGGAGTCACATTTGATGTGATTGATACAATCTACCTAATTTGGCTTACTAAGATTTGTTGTGCCATAGCCAAGGTCAAGGTAAGTCAATTTGAGGGTCCTAGCCCACTAGAAAATTATTTGATAATTTTTCGAGATTAATAGAGAGGGCTATTGAGCTCGATAAAATAGTGAAGAATCGATTTAATTAAAATATTAAAATTTCATATTAAATCGATGATTTGCATTCATAATAATTGACTCGTTCTATTTTTTTCACAGTTATTAAAGATACCATGAGTGTGAACATCAATCTCAGAGGTATCCTAGAATCCAACAAGCTAACACCTAATTTTCCTGATTGGCTAAGGAATATCAAGATCGTTCTACGATCTAAGAAAATCCTATATGTCCTTGATGAGGCAGCACTAGAGGTCCCACTTACGGATGCTTCAACTAAAGTTCTTCTGGCATATAATCGGCATAAAGAGGCTGAAGAGATGGCCACATGCTTGATGTTGGCATCTATGTCACCAGATCTTCAAAAACAGCATGAGCATTTAAATGCTCATGAAATTTTGATCCACCTGCAAGAGTTGTTTGGTGCACAATCTCGCTATGAGAGGTTTCAGACCTCCAAAGAGCTGTTTCAATGCAAATGACTGAGGGCTCATCAGTGGGTGAACACGTGCTGAAAATGATCAATTTGATTGAGAAGTTAGCACGATTGGGTTTCCTAATGGACCATGAACTGAGTATTGACTTGGTTTTACAGTCATTGCCTCCTAGCTATTCACATTTTGTGTTGAATTTCAATATGAACAGGCTTGAGGCTACATTGCTAGAGCTTGCAAATATGCTAACTAATGCTGAGCCTAGCATCAAAAAGGATAAAGGGCAATTGATGGTTGTGGAATCTTTGGACACTCAGAAGAAGCATCTGAAGAAGAATAAGGCCCAAAAGGCCAAGACAACCAAGCGAACAAAAGGCATTAAGAAGAATATAGCCAAGAAGGATGCAGCCAAAGGAAAATGTCACTTCTGTGGCAAGGATGGGCATTGGAAGCGTAACTGTAGGGCTTATTTGGCAAGTCTAAAAGAAAAGAAGTATAATGATGCTTCAACATCAGGTACATTCATAATTAAGATGTTTTCTTCTATTCTTATTCCACTTGGATATTGGATACCGGTTGTGGGTCCCATATTTGTACTAATATGCAAATGATAAGAAACTTTGATGAAACCTTTTCACTGTAGCCATGCATAAGTCCATATGATTTTGCTTGCAATAGCAGCATATTTTGACATGAGATCTGGCAGATGGATGTCAAGACTGCCTTCCTAAATGAAAATTTAAGGAGGATGTGTATATGACACAACCAGAGGGTTTTGAATCCATAGATCCTAAGAAAGTGTGCAAGCTACAAAGGTCTATTTATGGACTTAAGCAAGCCTCTAGAAGTTGGAACATCCAATTTGATGTGACAATCAAAGAGATTGATTTCATAAAAAATGAAGATAATCCATGGGTGTAAAGAAGGTTAGTAGGAGTGATATTATTTTCTTGATATTATATGTGGATGACATATTATTAATAGGAAACAATGTATCCTTTCTTAAAGAAGTGAAGGATTGGTTATTATGTAAATTCTCCAAAAGATGTGGGAGAAGCAGCCTATATACTTGGTATAAAGATCTATAGAGATAGATCTAGAAGGTTGCTTGGATTGACCCAATCCACGTACATAAATAAGATGCTAAAGCGATTTAGCATGGAGGAATCCAAGAAGGGATTCCTGCCAATGTCGCATGGTGTACATCTCTCCAAGGACATAAGTCCTAAGACCCAAGAAGAAAGAGAGTACATGGACAGGATACCATACGCATCAGCAATTGGATCCATTATGTATGCGATGCTATGTACGAGGCCTGATGTTTCTTATGCCTTGAGTATCACTGGTGAGAAACATTGGATGGCAGTCAAGAATATCCTTAAGTACTTGCGAAGAACTAAGGATATGTTCTTGATTTATGGAGGACCCGACCTTATAGTTCGGGGTTATATGGATTCTAGTTTTCAGTCTGATGGAGATGATTATAAATCACAATCAGGCTATGTGTTCATGCTCAATGGTGGTGCAGTCAGTTGGAAGAGTTCCAAGCAGGAGATGACTACCGACTCTGCAACTAAGTCGAGTATATTGCAGCATCAGATGCAGCTAAAAAGCAGTTTGGATCAAAAAGTTTATCACTGAACTTGGAGTGGTTCCAAGCATTGTTAATCCAATATTCTTGTATTGTGATAACAATGGTGCTATTACGCAAGCCAAGGAGCCAAGGTCTCATCAGAGGTCCAAACATGTACTTAGAAGATATCATGTAATTAGAGAAATCATTGGACAGAATGATATAAAAATAAAATGAGTCCCCACGGATGACAATATTGCCGATCCGTTCACTAAAGTCGTGCCGCAGCAGAAGCATGATAGTCATGCTGAGTCACTTGGTATTAGATACATGTGTGATTGGCTCTAGTGCAAGTGGGAGATTGTTAGTGTGTGCTCTAGATCCAATCAGATTAGATGCTAGTTTGTACACATTTCTTTATGAATGAAAATAAAATTTATGGTTTCTTTATCTATCCGGATGTAATTTATATATATTTGATATTTAACCTGTGAGATAAAGTCCAAAAGAATGCGAACTGTGCATATGGAATTTGTAATATAGATTACAAATTGTAAGATCCAAATTGCACATTATGGTTCGATTCTTTAAACTTCCCTAGTCGATGCATACACAGGATTGGACACTGTCAAACGCCGATGAAACTAGCACACATTGCATATCTTCACCCTTGTGATGAATAGCTGATCTTGCAAGTTGAAGTATGGAGATACTTGGATAAGGTGTGTGGATATTCGTTATTATAACGATGCATTAGATGACCCGCACAGAGATCCCATATGGATATTCTATATAGTGTCATGGTTGATCTCTGATGACGGTGGTACGAGTAATTCTTTGACTTGAGATCTTCATTGCACCTCATGTATGGAATATCATGCTTTGATGACATGCAAACGTCGCTCTAGCCATGGGTGGCAAATATGGTATCGATTGGGTATGACATGAAGCATATGAAGGTGGTGTTTGATCAAGACAGGATTCATCTCCCTTGATAGAAAGGGTTATATCCCACGGCCACTTGATGGATTAAATTGACTGATAAATCCTTGCAAGGTTGAGTTAGAATTCGAAATGGTTTCGAAGTTCTAATTCATATGAGTCAATTTTTCTGAGATCAAGTAAACAAAGATCAATTACATGGTTGACACATTCCATACCACTGATTAATCTGGGATATATGACAAAGGGATTGAATCATACGATAACCGTTCATGAACAGGTGTTGATGACCACGTCAACAAACCCTTAATACTTGGGTGGTCATGATGCTTTGCTAAAGGCCGCTCATGATCTATAATCATGGATTCTTTGACTTAATCAAAGAGTTGATTTGGTTAAAGAATTGATTTGGACAAGGTGTTGATCAAGTCATCCTTAGGTTTAATATTAGGGACATGATTATTACCAACGTGTCAAGGGACCTAATGGGTCACACGCATTAAGAAGATTTTGGATGAAGTTAAAATGGGAATTAAGTTGGACTTAATTCAAATTAGATAACCAATTAATTAGGATTGGGTTTGACTCAATCTTAATGAGAGAACATGAAATTAATGAATATGATTCATCATAGAGAAAAGAATTTTGTGTTCAAGAGAGAGACCTTTTGTACATGAGATGTACATATGAAACTCATTAATTAGGCTTGATCCATATGGATGGCTTAGCTAGATTAATTGAGATTAATAATATAGTATTTAATTGGGTCCATATGATGGCATGATTTGATTTATGGAAACTCAATTAAATCGAGGGCTGAGATTGTGCCACGTGGAGGATGGATCCATGCCCATGTGATGGACATGACTCATCTCCATGTCATGGAGGAGGGAACCCCATGATTTGGGGCATCCTCTTGAAGTCGAATTCAAGGTTGCGATGTTGGTTTCATGGGATAACCAATTTTCTAATTTTTAGGGATGTGGTTTGGTGGTTGTAATCCTAACATTATCACAATAGCAAATATCCTAAATTTGTTAGGATAATTTGTTATAACAAATATCCTAAATTTGTTAGGATAATTTGCTATCAACTTGATATGGTTGAATGGTTAGGTGATTGTGACAAAATCCTCCTTTTTATGGAACCACACAACCTCCTTTTCATGTATAAAAGGGAGAGAGATACCCCCTTCGAGAGATATGCCGAACTCCTCCCTTCTCTCTCTCTTGGATGCCTAACACCTACTTTCTCTCTCTAAAATGTCCTTTCTCTCTCTAGGATGTCCCTTTTCTTTCTCTGATTGATCAAGATTTGATCTTGATCAAGAAATCTTTCTTAATTTGGGAAATCAATTGAAAAGAAAAGAAGCGCTAGCACCCTCGCAAGAAGGTTATCATCCAATCCTAAGAGGACATCATCCAAAGATCTTCGCGTGGATTACTGTTAGAGGCTAGACGCATGGACGGCTAGTGGTAAATCATTTACCGGCTTCATCAGGCTTCATCCCCAATAAAGAACATATGTATGATCTATTATTAAATCATATTATTTCTTGTTAACTGAATTTGTTTCCTGAGGATCTTGGGCTTTGGAAATTAAATTTGTATTAATTTTTATCTTCCGCAGCGTGTTATATGAATTTGATTCATATAAATATACGAAATTCCCATCATTTGTAACTTTTTGAAGTTCAGAGATTAAAATGATACACCTCTTTAAGTTTGAAGGTCAAAAATATAGTTTAGCCTTTTTTTTAATAAAAAACACAAGTTATGTCTCAAAGTCCTAGTTTGCTTTTGGGTTATAAGCAAATTGTGGGCCTAGACTTAATATTGGATACTAATTTATTTCATAGGCTTCTCATAAGGAAAAGTCTTGAGCTTGGGCATGCTTTTGCCCAGGCCATATTTTGGGCTTCCATTTCAACTCAAGCAACCTATCATTTTGGGCCAACGTTTTATTGGACTTTCTCTCAAGTCATAGGCTTCTTTGGATGAAGGAAAAGACTTTGTGCACCGTCTTCAGTGCATAAAGCCGTACATCATGCATGGTCATTGGCCATGCGCCCATGCGCACACATGCCATGGCCCATTGTGCCACAATGCGCTCCGTAGACGCTTGCGCACGGGCTCGCGGCCAATTCGCGCGCTCGGCGTGCAGCTTTGTACATTAAAGGCGGTGCACAAAGACTTTTTCTTGAATGAAAGGCAAATGTGAGCCAAGAATTGATTTGATTCTGATTTGAAACCAATCTTGAGTCATGGACTCATCTTACCTCTGGTGCATATATAAAGATTTTTCCTTGGATGAAAGGCAAATGTGAGCAAGAATTGATTTGATTCTGATTTGAAACCAATCTTGAGTCACGGGCTCATCTTAGGCTAAGGTTAACTCGGACAAATACCCAATTTAAGGTCAATATGGTTGTGACCTGTTTTGGATGAGAGAATCTGGTTTGAATGATAGCCTTACCTAATTTAGGCTTAAATGTTCATGATTATTTATTTATATCTTGTAATTTATGCCATTGGGCATGAGCTTGGAGCATAGTTTTGCCTTGGTTATAGTAGTGGTTTGGGTTATGATCTAACCTAATGTGTGGAGAAGCGTGGTTCATTAATAGGTTCAATATTTTTAACTGGAGCAATCTACTTCATCCCTCAGTTTTGCCCTTAGGCAGTCTTTAACTATATAGCATATCTATTTCCTGATATCTTGTGTAATGCTCCAAGCTCACCTGCATTAGACCTTAGCACAAGGAATAATCATTTTACTGCAATCCTTGATCTCTTTGATCTATGATTTACATTGGGTATATTTTTCATATGGCATGGCCTCAACATTGATGCTTGCAACATACTGTGAATAATAGCCCTTGCTTAAGGCTAATCAATCTGCTATTTCACTTAACTCTTCCAGTACTTCAAAACAGATTGATACATTTAAACTAGTTTACTGCAGGCCTTAAAATTTGCACTTTTAGAGGCACTCGATCCTTAGCTTCGAATGCCAACTCTCGTCTCATGCTAGCAGCAAAAATCTTCATTTGATCAAAGGTAGTCCTTAATCACACGTATGGTTTAAAGACTCTTTACCCAAAGCATTTGTTCCCTCATTAACTTTTCTCAGGCGGTAAATATGAAACAATCAATTCCTTAAATGATTATAAAAACTTCGTTTCATAATCACTTGCTTGTAAATGATAATATCATCGATGCACATTGTACAATATTCCTTGGATAATCTGCTATGGATACAACATTCTTCAACTACCTACAATTCTCCCATAATCTGTTAATAACTAAACAAGGGAATTCAATCCTTTGTATCGTCCACTACAGGTTTTTAAAAATTTGATAGAGAATCAAATTAAGGGAATTTCACTTCTGTCATTTCTCAAAATGTCAACCCTACTATTAAGGTACACCCACTTTCATAATGCGTCATCTCAATAAGCTCATGCATGGCGTGGAGAAGATGCATCATGTATTCAGGATAGGCATGGGCACTGGGCCGTGCCGTGCCAGGCACGGCCCAGGCCCGTCATGCCAGAAAAATTACCGTGCCGTGCCTGGCACGGTCCATTAACAAATGGACCGTGCCCACGGCCCACTAAAAAAAATTCAAATTCGGCATGGCCCGTGACCCATCAAAAAATGGGCCACGGGCCGTGCCTGGCACTGCCCAGCAGGGCCATTGCTGGGCCGTGCCAAAACGGCCCTTCTAGACCATTTTGTGGGCCGTGCCATGGCACTGGGCTGTGTCAGAACGGCCCTGGTAGGCCATTTTGTAGGCCGTGCCATGGCACAGCTAGTGCCAGGAGCACACTGTGCACCTAGGCACCAGCCAGCTGATCCAAGCCATGATCCTAATCGGTGATGATGGATCCGATGATTGCGATCGATCTGATCGGAGATGATCTGACAGTTGCAATCGATCCATGCCATAATCTTGATCGGCGATGATCGATCCGACGGTTGCGATCCATCCGATCGGCGATGATCCGATGGTTGCGATCGATCCAAGTCATGATCCCGATCGGCGATGATCGATCGGACCGTTGCGATCAATTCGATCGGAGATGATCCGACGGTTGCGATCGATCCAAGCCATGATCCCGATCGGGGATGATCGATCCGACAGTTGCGATCCATCCGATCGGCGATGATCCGACGATTGCGATCGATCCAAGCCATGATCCCGATCGACGATGATCGATTGGATCGTTGCGATCAATCCGATCGAAGACGATCCGACGGTTGCGATCGATCCAAGCCATGATCCCGATCGGGGATGATCGATTCGATGGTTTCAATCCATCCAATCGGAGACGATCCGACGGTTGCGATCGATCCAAGCCATGATCCCGATCGGCGATGATCAATCCAACAGTTGCGATCCATCCGATCGGAGACGATCCGATGGTTGCGATCGATACAAGCCATGATCCTGATCGACAATGATCGATCAGACTGTTGCGATCAATCCGATCGGAGACGATCCGATGTCTGCGATCGATCCAAGCCATGATCATGATCGGCGATGATCAACCTGACGGTTGCGATCCATCTGATCGGAGATGATCTGACGTCTGCGATCGATCCAAGCCATGATCCCGATCGGCGATGATCAATCCGACGATTGCGATCCATCCAATCGGAGACGATCCGATGGTTGCGATCGATCCAAGCCATGATCCCGATCGGCGATGATCAATCCAACAGTTGCGATCCATCCGATCGGAGATGATCCGATGGTTGCGATCGATACAAGCCATGATCCCGATCGACAATGATCGATCGGACTATTGCGATCAATCCGATCGGAGACGATCCGATGTCTGCGATCGATCCAAGCCATGATCATGATCGGCGACGATCAATCCGATGGTTGCGATCCATCTGATCGGAGATGATCCGACGCCTGTGATCGATCCAAGCCATGATCCCGATCGGCGATGATCAATCCGACGGTTGCGATCCATCCGATCGGAGATGATCCGATGTCTGCGATTGATCCAAGCCATGATCATGATCGGCGATGATCAATCCGACGGTTGCGATCCATCTGATCGAAGATGATCCGACGTCTGCGATCGATCCAAGCCATGATCCTGATCGGCAATGATCAATCTGACGGTTGCGATCCATCCGATCGGAGATGATTCGACGTCTGGATTGATCCAAGCCATGATCCCGGTCGGCGATGATCAATCCAACGGTTGCGATCAATCCGATCGGAGACGATCCGATGATTGCGATCGATCCAAGCCATGATCCCAATCAGTGATGATCAATCCAACAGTTGCAATCCATCCGATCGAAGACGATCCGATGGTTGCGACCGATCCAAGCCATGATCCCGATCGACAATGATCGATCGGATTGTTGCGATCCATCTGATCGGAGATGATCTGACGTCTGCGATCGATCCAAGCCATGATCCTAATCAGGGATGATCGATCCGATGGTTACGATCGATCCGATCGGAGACGATCCGACGGTTACGATCGATCCATGCCATGATCCTGATCGGCGATGATCGATCCGACGGTTGCGATCTATTCGATCGGCGATGATCCGATGGTTGCAATCGATCCAAGCCATGATCCCGATCGGCGATGATCGATCTGATCAGAGACGATCTGACGGTTGTGATCGATCCATGCCATGATCCTGATCTGCTATTATCGATCGAACGGTTGTGATCTATCCAATCGGAGACGATCCGACGATTGCGATCAATCCAAGCTATAATCCCGATCGGTGATGATCGATCGGACCATTGTAATCAATCCGATCGAAGACGATCCGACGTCTTCGATCAATCCAAGCCATGATCCCGATCGGCGATGATCGATGCGACGGTTGCGATCAATCCAAGCCATGATCCCGATTGGTGATGATCGATCGAACCGTTGCGATCAATCCGATCGGAGACGATCCGACGGTTGCGATCGATCCAAGCCATGATCCCGATCGGCGATGATCAATCCAACAGTTGCGATCCATCCGATCGGAGACGATCCGATGGTTGCGATCGATACAAGCCATGATCCCGATCGGGGATGATCGATCCGACAGTTGCGATCCATCCGATCGGCGATGATCCGACGATTGCGATCGATCCAAGCCATGATCCCGATTGACGATGATCGATTGGATCATTGCGATCAATCCGATCGGAGATGATCCGATGGTTGCGATCGATCCAAGCCATGATCCCGATCGGGGATGATCGATCCGATGGTTGCAATCCATCCAATCGGAGACGATCCGACGGTTGCGATCGATCCAAGCCATGATCCCGATCGACGATGATCAATCCAACAGTTGCGATCCATCCGATCGGAGACGATCCGATGGTTGCGATCGATACAAGCCATGATCCCGATCGACAATGATCGATCGGACTATTGCGATCAATCCGATCGGAGACGATCCGATGTCTGCGATCGATCCAAGCCATGATCATGATCGGCGATGATCAATCCGACGGTTGCGATCCATCTGATCGGAGATGATCCGACGTCTGCGATCGATCCAAGCCATGATCCCGATCAGCGATGATCAATCTGACGGTTGCGATCCATCCGATCGGAGACGATCCAATGTCTGCGATCGATCTAAGCCATGATCATGATCGGCGATGATCAATCCGATGGTTGTGATCCATCTGATCGGAGATGATCCGACGTCTGCGATCGATCCAAGCCATGATCCCGATCGGCGATGATCAATCCAACGGTTGCGATCTATCCCATCGAAGACGATCCGACAGTTGTGATCGATCCAAGCCATGATCCCGATCGGTGATGATCAATCCAACGGTTGCAATCTATCCCATCGAAGACGATCCGATAGTTGCGATCGATCCAAGCCATGATCCCGATCGGCGATGATCAATCCGACGGTTGCGATCCATCCAATCGGAGATGATCCGATGGTTGCGATCGATTCAAGCCATGATCCGATCGGGGATGATCAATCCAACGGTTGTGATCTATCCCATCGAAGACGATCCGACAGTTGCGATCGATCCAAGCCATGATCCCGATCGGCGATGATCGATCCGACGGTTGCGATCCATCCGATTGGCGATGATCCGATGGTTGCGATCTTTCTATTTTTTCTTCTTACTTATTGTATTATGTTCTAGATGTCAGGCCTAGCCCCCCTCCCTTCTGTACCATTTTAATTTTAAATTAATAAACTGGTAGGGGTCTGTGTCAAACCCCTCACCATTATGGTGGCTTTATATTAATAAAATTTCTTTATTCCTAATAATTTTTTAATTTATCAAAAAAATTATATTTTTTATAAATTTTTTTATTTGAGCTGTGCATGGGCCAAGCCCCAGGTTGACCGTGCCTGGCACGGCCCAGGCCCACCTAGGCCGGCACGGCCCAGTGCCCACCTCTAATTCAGGATATCCATAGTATAAAGTATATATACCATCAAAATCTAGAGCCTATTCCACTCCTAAAGAAAATCAAATCAATTAATCAAAATCTTTCATAGAAGTTGGAATCACAATAATCTGTAAGATTTTTTGTTTTTAAAAAAAAAAAGACTTAGCATGAAAGAAATCATACAAATCAAGCTTTCTATAATTTTCTATGAATCTTATGAAACTACCAATATCATGTCTTTCACCATCCAAATAATAACATTCTAAGCTCATATGAAAGCCGTTGAGATATTACTTCAACTAAAAACATCACATTGCCAATAAACCCAACCCGCTAAGAATTTCATCATCAGTTTTTAAATCAAATCAATCATAATATAAGAATGCACCACCACTGCTAACCTAATAGATAATAAAAATTTTCAGTCCCCATTTTATCCCACCTACTCATGTGTTGATACCACTTAAATTGTCACACCCCAAACTCAAATCAATTTCAAGATCATAATAACAATGATATACTCATGGACTTTGGCTCCACTAGCATACAAGGCATTCCCACCTATTAATGAATATACTTAATACAATAATAGTTTAATTCAGAAAGTGGTGATTATCAAAACAACATACACATTCTAACTTTCTTCTATTTAATGGCTTTCTTTTTTCATAAACATTAAGATTTCTTATAATAATAAAAGGCATATAATTGTCATTCTTTACCATCTCATATCCTTAAAACATACTTTAACATACAAGCAACTAAATTAAAACTATTCTGCATGTACATAGAAAGCCAGCCTTTGTTCTACTAGCTTACCTTCAATCTTTTATCAAATTTCTTTTCAGCCTTTAGGTCTGAAAAAATAAATAAATACTAATAATGAGCTTGACAACTTAGTAAATAACCCTTTTAATTAAAATTAAATTAAACAATATTTAATATTATAAGTCAATAAATATTAATTAAATTTCATGTACATTTGGCATATATAGCAAAGTCAAAAATATGTAGCTAACTTCATATGCCTAACATCGAAAATAAAACATTAATTCCAAAGTTAATTAATAAGGCAACCAAATATCAAATAATACATATTCGTAAATTTCAATTCTATTTGATCTCTTCAACAAAGGATTATGGCCACATTTAATCTCTACACATGAGTTCATGACCGTATTTAGTACTACAGTGTAGGCCCATAGCAAAACTATCACTACAATATAGCTCTTTAGCATCCTATCATAATTTGATCAAAAGTCTAAATACATATAATAATTTTTATTTTTTAAATTCTTTTTCAACATCCAAGTTCATAAATATTCAGATATTTACAAACTAAAACAAATTTTAAATATCCATAATTAATGATGCCAAAAGGTGTACAAGCATTTTTCAATGATGTTTTCAATGAATATCATCTCCTGTTTGATCCAAGTGTCATAATTTAATTATAATATAAATTAACAGATGAAATCAAGGGGCCAAATATCAAACATAATCTAATAGTTTATGAATCCTGGAATATAATTTAATATAAAAACATTATAAATATAAGATATTCATATGTTCATAAAAATAATGAATTTCATGTAAGATAACATCACTATAAATATTTTTGGACACAACAAATATTAAATTTAAAAATAAATTTGCAGTGATATATTTTTTAAAATAATTTATTATTATATAAAAAAATTATAAGTACTACTTACCTCAAAAATGTTCCGTGCAGATTAACTAAGCACTTCTCCAAAAATTTCTCGGCACTTCTACTAATCTAAAATCACCGAAAAGTCAAATTAATATTTTGCTAAAAATTCAAATATCTCCCAAATGCTTTCAAAACTCAAATTTCTAAACATTAATGCTCAATAGTGCTGGTGGATACCAACGGTTCATCATGGGAATTTTGGTTCTACTGGTAGAAAGTTTCTCCTCGGTCTAATTAAATAACTATATTGTCTAATTAACTGCCTAACATCAAATTGAATCGTATAATAAAATCATACCGCGCATCATGGGTTGTTCGGAATTGCTCCTCACCTCCCCTTCTACGTTTGTTTCGGGAGGGCTGATGCAGGTCTTAACACGTGGTCGAAGCGAAAAAACACAAAAAAAAAAAAAAAAAAATGAAAAACAACGAGGAAGTAGAATATATAAAATAAGACCGGTTGGTGTTTGGGGTCTCACCTCTTCATGAAGCGGTCGCACTCCACCACTGGTTCGCAGTATAAAAACAAAAGGTGGGCCCCAGAAAGAAAACTACGTTGTACCTTTTGAAAATTTCCGCCCGTCAGACGGCGGTTCAAGGTCGCGCCAAGGTATCTTGCCAAGAGGCAATAATTGCCGCCTAGCATATTTTTTATTTATTTATTTTATTTTATGCAAACGAATGTTTTTATCGGTTTAGTGGGAGCCAAATTCGATATATTTAAGTATAATAGGATAGAAATGTTTTTGCTTTCAATTTTAAAATTAAGAATGATAGACCACATAAACAATAATTCAATCAGCCATAAAATTACCTTTTTGATATACATGATAAATTTAAACTCTGTGAGCAATATGAAAGATAGATCGAATATCATGGATCAAGAGGTTAATTGGCAGTGATCATAAAAGTCCTATTTGATCCATTGGATGATAGTAAGAAAATCCCTCTCAATGAAGAAACTACTAGCACGAAGGATCTGAGTGGCCTAAAAGATGTCAGTACAAGCAGTATAAAACTCGATCAGATAAACATAAGAGTCAAAAAGGTGCTAATATAGCTCCATCAAACCCATGGATAACAAAAGCAGAACATACAAATTTAGCCGAATATTTTTATCAAAGTTGATTTTGATAAACCTTGGAAGTGGGGCTTACAAGAGATGAATACTGTATGCCAATATGGCAAAAAGGAAGCTCCAAAGGTCAGGATTGTCAGAATCAAGAGCGATATGATGGAGTGTGTACTCAACAGATAAAGAGAGAGCTTTCTTAACTATCTGTGGATAGATACAATATCATCAGTGAAAATAAGTAGGTTCCGAAATAATCAGATTTGATAAGTGATATAGATCCAAGTAGCCTCCTGCTATTGGATACCCTACAAAATAAAGCATAGAAAAGATACCCATTGAGACAAGTGTCATCCTTCCAAAGGTGATGATTCATAAATTGATAAACCTATTTAGCTTTAGAACAGATAAAAATGATACAATCAGCGGTCTTTTTTCCGTACAACGGTCTAGCATTTACTTGGAATGCTTTCCTTTTTCACCCATGGGCATGACGTTGGCTCGGCCATAAGCTGCACAATTTCCAAAGTGATAGAGGAGAGAAATTTCAATGGTTGTAGCTTTCATCAGATAAAAATACACCACCCCGTTGAAAGTTGCATGTCTCGACAGCAATGGAAAGAAGTTTTATTTTTGTTTTTTACCCTCCTCAAAGAGGATAAGTTTTAGCAGCCTCCCACAACCGAAATCAGCTGACTAGCAATTCGGCTATCTGAATCTATTCGTATGTAAATTTTGCAGATGATTTGAAGGCTGGTTGGCATTTTCTGTGCCCGCAAGTCATGCATCCACTTGTCACCTCCTGAAAAGTAATAGATTGCATATATACCATCATGGATTGTCCTCTGGAGGACCACAACTGCTCTAGGTAAGATCAACCTCCAACTTTTTGCCTTGCTTGCCTCCTAGTAACCATGGCCATTTCCATCATATTCGCATGGTTTCTTTTTGCCACCCTCGCCTCTCTTCTTCTTTCTCTCATATACAAAAGAATGAAACAAAGAAAGGCAGAGCACATGCTTCCCCCTGGCCCAAAGAAGCTTCCCTTAATTGGGAACTTGCATCAACTTGGCAGGCTAGCTCACCAGTCCCTATGGAAACTCTCCCAAAAATATGGCCCCCTCATGTACTTGGAACTAGGTAGCATGCCAACACTAGTAGTCTCATCTGCTGAGATGGCAAAAGAGGTAATGAAAACTCATGATCTCGATTTCTGCTCAAGGCCAAGCCTTGTTGCCGCCGGCAAATATTCCTACAATTGCTTGGATATCAGCTTCTCACCCTATGGTGAGTATTGGAGAGAGATGAGAAAGATATGCATTCTTGAACTTTTCAGTGCCAAGAGGGTGCAATCATTTCAATCTGTAAGGGAAGAAGAGATTTCACTTATGATCAAAAGCATCTCCCGTTCTTCAGCAACTCCTGTAAATCTTAGCAAGTTGACGGTGACGCTGGCAAATAATTTGATCTGCAGAGAAGCACTGGGTACGAAGTATCAAGAAGGTGATGATGAGAAGGGTATGCTTCGCAGTCTTCTCACTGAAGCCCAGGCGTTGTTAGCCAGTTCTTATGTTGCAGACTTCTTCCCATCGATAGGCTGGATCGACAGGCTAACGGGACTAGAAGGCAAGCTCGAGAAGAATGCGAGCATGTTTGATGCTTTCTATGAGCAGGTGATCATGGAGCACCTTGACCCCAAGAGGAAGAGGCCTGAACATGAGGACATAGTTGATGTATTGCTTCGGTTACAAAAGGATGCAAGCCATCTAACAAAAGATCACATCAAAGCAGTGCTTACGGTATCCCTATCATATTCTTCATCAACTTTTAGTAGAGTCAATTTGCTTTCATTTATTCGTTGCTGAAAACTCTACTGAATTCACAACTTTTGCTTAATTGAATTGTGCCAGGTTTAACAACTCAAGTCCCTTTTTGAGATTCCAGTAGAATTCCATTAAACTGGATTTTAAAGTGAAATTTTTTTTTTTCTTTATTTTGCTTAGGATATCTTCATTGCTGGAACTGAAACAGCTTCTGCGACCTTAGTATGGGCTATGGCGGAGCTTGCGAGAAACCCGAGACTGATGAAGAAAGCACAAGAAGAAATAAGAGCTTCTTTAGGAGCTAAAGGCAAGGTGGAAGAAGGAGATCTTCACCGGCTTCAGTACCTCAAGTCAGTGGTGAAAGAAACGCTGAGGCTGCACAGTCCTGTCCCATTACTGCTTCCTCGGGAGTCCATAAGACACTCCAGGATCCAAGGATATGATATCTTGCCAAATACAAGAGTGTATGTCAATGCTTGGGGGATAGGAAGAGATCCTAAATCATGGGATGACCCTGAAGAGTTCATTCCTGAGAGATTCATGGATAGTTCTATCGACTACAAAGGCCATGACTTTGAGTTGATACCATTTGGATCTGGTCGAAGAATCTGCCCAGCCCTGAATTTGGGGGCTCTGACTGTGGAGCTAGCACTTACGACAATGTTATATCATTTTGACTGGGAATTGCCTGCTGGGATGAGCAAAGAAGACATCGACATGAGCGAAGCACCAGGAATTACGGTGCACAAGAGTTCTGATCTTCAGCTTGTGGCCATAAACCACAACATGGAGTAGACTATCTCTGTGTTTCTCAACAGTAGCTAGCAGACAACGTCCATATAAGTTGTAGCATTATTACTGCTTGGTTGTATGCTCATGTGAGATTGCATTCAAGATGAGCTCACAGAACCAAGGAAAAAGTATGCGCGTGATATTTATGATATGTCAATATTATGGCTAGAATAATAATGCTTATTTCATTTGGTAACTGGAGACGAACAATTCGAGAGAGAGAGAGAGAGAGAGAGAGAGAGAGAGAGAGGAGTGTTATGGTTTAGACCTGCCAGACGAAGCAACCGGTGGATTGGAGCCAGCGCGCTATTCAATTCAAGGAAAATTCAACCAATCAAAGAGTAGAACAGCTAGCCGAAAAGCATACCAAAATTTATTGAACCAATTTCTTGAATGATATAACTTTTTAATTTATAGTTTATCCTTACCTTTTTATTGCTTGTTTACGGCGATACAAGCAATAAGAAGGTAATGATAAATTAAGGACCATAACCCTCTATTAGAACTGTCAAAGGCAGTTACTAATAATATTGGCTATTTTTAATTTGGCTTCTCATTAAATTAAAAATTTTACTTATGGTATCCATACAATAATATTATAACATTCATACTCTTAAGTCACAAACTTTATTCTAAATTAAACCATATTAATTTTAACTTGTTCAATGATGACTATACACATTTAATAATTACATTTATGTCCTCAAATATAAAAATAATTCTAACAATCTTCTACGGGGCCACATATGTATTATATAAATATGTCAACAATAGTGAGCTCAAAACTGTCATCATAATCTTGGGACATGTCCAATCTCATCCATTGCCTATATTAACATAGGATCAAAATGGTCTTCATTATCTCTATCACAGCTAAACCCATCAATGATCACGTATATCAATATACTCAAATGACATAAATCAATCATGAATGTATAGCATAAAAATTACGTGCAAGGTGATCTATTCATGTCAATTTTTAATTGATCCTATTTATATGAGTGAGATCAAAACTTTAACATAATTATACAAAGTATACTGAACTAAATAAAATACTTCATTTCTGCTCAGAAAATATCCAAACACATAAGCATGTACAAACCAAATATAAAGCACAAAATAGAAGCAATACAAACTTTCACTGAATCTAAGCATCACATGCTCTAAAATGCCCATATGAGTAGTATGCTCATGAAAACTTTGGGTGGCACACCCTTTGTAAGAGGGTCTACAATCATAGAGTTTGTTCCTATATGCTTAATAAAAATCTGACTATTATGTACTCTTTTCTTTACATCTAGTAACTTGATGTCAATATGCTTTGACTTAGTTGAGCTTCTGTTGTTGTTAGAATACAAAACGACTGACTTATTGTCACAAAATAACTTTAATGGTCTTTCAATTCCTTTCAATATATGTAGCTTAATGACGGTTTTTTAGCTATATCACATGGTTGAAAGCCTTATAACATGTTATAAATTTTATTGCCCTTGTAGAGAAAGCTATAAGTGTCTTTTTACTTCTTCAAGAAATAGCCCCACCACTTAACAGATATATATAGACCAAAGTGGATGTAACATCCTGAAAACCTTGTAATTTATTGATAATATTAATGGCATTTATTATTTAAAATGAAAGTCAAAGGGTTTTAGTGAAGTGTGGGCATGTTGGCCTTTTGATAAGTGTAAAAAAGAAAAAATTATGGAGTAAATGAGTATATTTTTGAGTGCTAATGAGTTTGATTTGAGAAATTGAGAGATTTAAATTTTAATAGGCTTAAATCACAAGAAAAATCAAGTTTAGTTTGAATTTTATCCTTAAATGATGTTTTTAATAATTAGAGTCGACTCTAATTGGAGTGGAGTTGACTCTGGCACGGTTTTGAACTTCCGGCATGCTTTAGAGTCGATACCTGCAAAAGGAGGTGTCGACACCTTCAGAAAAAAATAGAAGGTTAGCATTTCTGCTGCGAATTAGAGTTGACTCTAATTTTTGCTTGAGCTGACTCTAATTCTGTCGGAGCCGACTCTAAGACGACAGATTTTCTGGGTTAAATCTTAAATTTTCATATTTATTCCGTTTTAAGTCCGATTTGGGTGCCATCGATTGTGGCAACATTACCCTTTACCCAAAAACATTCTCAGCATTGTGTTTTATAGTCACTACAAGAATCTCTGTATTTAGCAATACTAATATAAATTAGCGACACCACAGTAACGCCCAAAAATACATCACAAAATCATTGGTTGTTAATGAGATTAGCGACGCCAAGCTTGTGCATCGCTAATTAGTGACCCCATTACTAGCACATTAATAACATTGCTAATTTGCGATGCCTCTACTATTTTATTCATTTTAAAATTAATATTTATTTAGTTATTTATATTATATAATTAAAAACTTGCTTATCCGCTTAGATAATATGAAATTATAAGTAAAAACACATTCACAAATAAAATATATGAATACCTTACATTAAAAATAAAAAATATATATATATAATATAAATATTCATGATACAAATAATAGGGCATAAGTACCAAATAGTAGTACATAAATACAATTACTCATAAAATACAAAGAAATTTTAAAATATCAATGCCGATCAGCTAGAGGAAGGGTCATCTAGAACTGAAGGTGGAGCAGAGAACTGTATAGACTGCAATAATCTCACTACAAGAAAATATTGAAATAGCGATGCAAATTTAGCGATGCATCGTTGCGTCGCTAAATTGCGACCACATTGCGACGCCTCTGCGACAATAAAACATTGCGATGCAATTAGCGACGCATTAGCAACTCAATAAACCAAAAAATTAAAAAAAATATTTTTTTAATTTAGCAATGCAAGTAATGCGTCGCAATATTTTTAAATTTAGTTTTTATAAAATAGAATTATGAAATATAAACTATTGCGACGCAACTCAGTGCGTCGCAATATTTTTAAAAAAATTAATTATGTTAAATAGCGACGCATTAACGATGCAATAAACTAGAAAATTAAAAAAATTATTTTTAATTTAGCGACGCACTAATTGCATGCAATAATTTTAAATAAAATTAATATTTATAAAATATAATTATGAAATAAAAATATTGCGATGCAACTCAGTGCGTCGCAATGTTTTTAAAAAATTAATTATGTTAAATAGCGACGCAATAGCGACGCAATAAAATAGTAAATTAATAAAAATAATTTTTAATTTAGCGACGCAAGTATGCATCATAATATTTTTAAAAAATTAATTTTTATAAAAATATTTAAAAAATTATGAAATAAAAATATTGCGATGCAACTGAGTGCGTCGCAAGGTTTTTAAAAAATTAATTATGTTAAATAGCGAAGCAATAGTGCCAGGTTTAACAACTCAAGTCCCTTTTTGAGATTCCAGTAGAATTCCATTAAACTGGATTTTAAAGTGAAATTTTTTTTTCTTTATTTTGCTTAGGATATCTTCATTGCTGGAACTGACACAGCTTCTGCGACCTTAGTATGGGCTATGGCGGAGCTTGCGAGAAACCCGAGACTGATGAAGAAAGCACAAGAAGAAATAAGAGCTTCTTTACGAGCTAAAGGCAAGGTGGAAGAAGGAGATCTTCACCGGCTTCAGTACCTCAAGTCAGTGGTGAAAGAAACGCTGAGGCTGCACAGTCCTGTCCCATTACTGCTTCCTCGGGAGTCCATAAGACACTCCAGGATCCATGGATATGATATCTTGCCAAATACAAGAGTGTATGTCAATGCTTGGGGATAGGAAGAGATCCTAAATCATGGGATGACCCTGAAGAGTTCATTCCTGAGAGATTCATGGATAGTTCTATCGACTACAAAGGCCATGACTTTGAGTTGATACCATTTGGATCTGGTCGAAGAATCTGCCCAGCCCTGAATTTGGGGGCTCTGACTGTGGAGCTAGCACTTACGACAATGTTATATCATTTTGACTGGGAATTGCCTGCTGGGATGAGCAAAGAAGACATCGACATGAGCGAAGCACCAGGATTACGGTGCACAAGAGTTCTGATCTTCAGCTTGTGGCCATAAACACAACATGGAGTAGACTATCTCTGTGTTTCTCAACAGTAGCTAGCAGACAACCTCCATATAAGTTGTAGCTTTATTACTGCTTGGTTGTATGCTCATGTGAGATTGCATTCAAGATGAGCTCACAGAACCAAGGAAAAAGTATCCGCGTGATATTTATGATATGTCAATATTATGGCTAGAATAATAATGCTTATTTCATTTGGTAACTGGAGACGAACAATTCGAGAGAGAGAGAGAGAGAGAGAGAGAGGAGTGTTATGGTTTAGACCTGCCAGACGAAGCAACCGGTGGAGTGGAGCCAGCGCGCTATTCAATTCAAGGAAAATTCAACCCAATCAAAGAGTAGAACAGCTAGCCGAAGCATAGATGACGCCAAATCATCGGCCTCGAGCATGCGGTCGTCTCCTCCAGCGAGCTCCTCACGCCTGCAAGCAAGTCCCGGAGGCCGAAGATTCCGGCGGGGACCCTCCGACGCTCAAGTCAGTGGTCTGGGCATCAACCGTGAGCTTGAGGAAGCTTGAAAGAGAAAGAGAGAGAGAGGCCCAGAGAAGAGCCTTCTCTATGAGCGTTTGGGAGCGTTACGAGTGTGTTACCTGGTCGAGGTCCCTCTTACCCTTTTTATTGATGCCTGGAATCCGTGGGCTTGAGGCGTGATCTCTTGTCAGAGCATTAATTGATGGCAGTATGGTGGAGCTTACCTCCATGTGCCGTGTCGCGCTGCAGACCGTGTCCTGTCAGAGTTGGTGGCTGCAGGGCATGGCCGATCGTTACGACGCTTGCCAGGCGTATCCCCTACGTCACCTTTTTTGTTGTCTATCTCTCGTAGAGCATTTGATCATAGAGTGCTCGCATGGCACTGTTCATGCCCTTGGATGAGCTTCAGAGAAGGCTGTGGGTGAATACTTGCATGGTACTGTTCACCGGCACCGTTCAATGTCTGAGCCCGAGAGGGGTCTCGGGTCTCGGTGGTTGGATGTTGTGAATATACCCCGAGACCGATGGGGGGTCTCGGGGTAGGATGTTGTGAATGTACCCTGAGACCGATGGAGGGTCCCGGGGTAGGATGATGTTGATGCACCCCGAGACCGGTGGGGGGTCTCTGGGTAGGATGATGTTGATGCACCCCGAGACTGCGGGGGGTCTCGGGGTAGGGTGATATTGATGCACCTCGAGACCGGCGGGGGGTCTCGGGGTAGGATGCTGTGGATGGACCCCGAGACTGACAGGGGGTCTCGGGATAGGATGATGTGAATGCACCCCGAGACCGGCGTGGGGTCTCGGGGTAGGATGATGTTGATGCACCCCGAGACCGGCGGGGGTCTCGGGGTAGGGTGATGTTGATGCACCTCGAGACCGGCGGGGGGTCTCGGGGTAGGGTGATGTGAATGGACCCCGAGAACGATGGGGGGTCTCGAGGTAGGATGATGTAGATGCACCCCGAGACCGACGGGGGGTCTCAGGGTAGGATGATGTTGATGCACCCCGAGACCGGCGGGGGGTCTCAGGGTAGGGTGATGTGAATGGACCCCGAGACCGACGGGGGTCTCGGGGTAGGATGATGTTGATGCACCCCGAGACCGGCGGGGGGTCTCGGGGTAGGATGGTGTTGATGCACCCTGAGACCGACAAGGGGTCTCGGGGTAGGGTGATGTTGGTGCACCCCGAGACCGGCGGGGGGTCTCGGGGTAGGGTGATGTGAATGGACCCCGAGACCGACGGGGGGTCTCGGGGTAGGATGATGTTGATGCACCCCGAGACCGGTGGAGGGTCTCGGGGTAGGATGATGTTGATGCACCCCGAGACCGGAGGGGGTCTCGGGGTAGGGTGATGTGAATGGACCCCGAGACCGACGGGGGGTCTCGGGGTAGGATGATGTTGATGCACCCCGAGACCGGTGGGGGGTCTCGGGGTAGGATGGTGTTGATGCATCCTGAGACCATGCACCCCGAGACCGACGGGGGGTCTCGGGGTAGGATGATGTGGATGGACCCCGAGACCGACGGGGGGTCTTGGAGGGAGTGGCCTACGTAGCTTGGACATGGGTGACCAACGCGGAGGTCGAGATGGGTCGGAGCCAATGCCGAGACCGACGCCGAGATGGGAATGGGCCGCTACCGATGCGGAGGTCGAGATGGGCCTTGGAGGTCGAAGCGGGGCTCTGTCAGCTTCCTTCACGATTCTTTAACGGCGTTGGATCAGCCACATCAGATGCCCCCTCACCCCTGAGACGAAGCGGGCCTACCCCAACAAGGTGAAAGGGGCGTTACCTCCCAAGTGGCTAATCCTCGCCTGATGCAGGGCTTCATGCCTAGCTGGTGCAAGGCTTCAGATGCCGACGGGTGTCGGGCTTCATGCATGGCTGGTGCAGGGCTTTGGGTGCCGACGGGCGTCGGGCTTCATGCCTGGCTGGTGCAGAGCTTTGGGTGCCGACGGGTGTCGGGCTTCATGCCTGGCTGGTGCAGGGCTTCATGCCTGGCTGGTGCAGGGCTTCAGGTGCCGACGGGTGTCGGGCTTCATACCTGGCTGGTGCAGGGCTTTGGGTGCCGACAGGTGTCGGGCTTCATGCCTGGCTGGTGCAGGGCTTCAGGTGCCGACGGGTGTCGGGCTTCATGCCTGGCTGGTGCAGGGCTTCATGCTTGGCTGGAGCAGGGCTTCAAGTGCCGACGGGTGTCGGGCTTCATGCCTGGCTGGTGCAGGGCTTTGGGTGCCGATGGGTGTCGGGCTTCATGCCTGGCTGGTGCAGGGCTCCAGGTGCCGTTTGGTGTCGGGCTTCATGCCTGGCTGGTGCAGGACTTCATGCCTGGCTAGTGCAGGGCTTCAGGTGCCGACGGGTGTCGGGCTTCATGCCTGGCTGGTGCAGGGCTTTGGGTGCCAATGGGTGTCGGGCTTCATGCCTGGCTGGTACAAGGCTTCAGGAGCCGATGGATGTCGAGCTTCATGCCTAGCTGGTGCAGGGCTTCATGCCTGGCTGGTGCAGGGCTTCAGGTGCCAACGGGTGTCGAGCTTCATGCCTGGCTGGTGCAGGGCTTTGGGTGCCGACGGGTGTCGGGCTTCATGCCTGGCTGGTGCAGGGCTGCAGGTGCCAATGGGTGTCGGGCTTCATGCCTGGCTGGTGCAGGGCTTCATGCCTCGCTGGTGCAGAGCTTCAGGTGCCGACGGGTGTCGGGCTTCATGCCTGGCTGGTGCAGGGCTTTGGGTATCGATGGGTGTCGGGCTTCATGCCTAATTGGTGCAGGGCTTCAGGTGCCGATGGGTGTCGGGCTTCATGCCTGGCTGGTGCAGGGCTTTGGGTGCCGACGGGTGTCGGGCTTCATGCCTAGCTGGTGTAGGGCTTTGTGCCTGGCTGGCCCAGGGCTTTGGTGCCAACGCTTGGAGCCGGCCGGGGCCGTCCCTACTGGACCCGGGCTTTTGTTGCTAAGAGCCGATGGTACACCGCTCTGCCAGTGGTACACTGGGCTTCATGCCTGGCTGGCCCAGGGCTTTGGTGCCGACCGGGGTCCAACTTTTGTTGCTGAGAGCCGATGGTACATCGCTCTGCCAGTGGTACACTGGGCTTCATGCCTGGCTAGCCCAGGGCTTTGGTGCCGACCGAGGTTGGGCTTTTATTGCTGAGAGCCGATGGTACACCGCTCTGCCAGTGGTACACTGGGCTTCATGCCTAGCTGGCCCAGGGCTTTGGTGCCGGTGCTTGGGGCCAGCCGGGGCCATCTCTGCTGGACCCGAGCTTTTGTTCCTGAGAGCCGATGGTATACCGCTCTGCCAGTGGTACACTAGGCTTCATGCCTGGCTGGCCCAGGGCTTTGGTGTCGGCGCTTGGGGCCAGCCGGGGCCGTCCCTGCTGGACCCGTGCTTTTGTTGCTGAGAGCCGGTGGTACATCACTCTACCAGTGGTACACTGGGCTTTATGTCTGGCTGGCCTAGGGCTTTGATGCCGATCGGGGTCGAGCTTTTGTTGCTGAGAGCCGGTGGTACACCGCTCTGCCAGTGGTACACTGGGCTTCATGCCTGGCTGGCCCAGGGCTTTGGTGCCGACCGGGGTCTGGCTTTTGTTGCTGAGAGCCGGTGGTACACCGCTCTGCCAGTGGTACACTGGGCTTCATGCCTGGCTGGCCCAGGGCTTTGGTGCCGACCGGGGTTGGGTTTTTGTTGCTGAGAGCTGGTGGTACACCGCTCTACCAGTGGTACACTGGGCTTCATGCCTGGCTAGCCCAGGGCTTTGGTGCCGACCAGGGTCGAGCTTTTATTATTGAGAGCCGGTGGTACACCGCTATGCCAGTGGTACACTGGGCTTCATGCCTGGCTGGCCTAGGCTTTGGTGCCGACCAGGGTCGGGCTTTTGTTGCTGAGAGCCGATGGTACACCGCTCTGCCAGTGGTACATTGGGCTTCATGCCTGGCTGGCCCAGGGCTTTGGTGCCGACCGGGGTCGAGCTTTTGTTGCTGAGAGCCAGTGGTACACCACTCTGCCAGTGGTACACTGGGCTTCATGCCTGGCTGGCCTAGGGCTTTGGTGTCGACCGGGGTCAGGCTTTTGTTGCTGAGAGCCGATGGTACACCGCTCTGCCAGTGGTACACTGGGCTTCATGCCTGGCCGGCCCACGGCTTTGGTGCCGACTGGGGTTGGGCTTTTGTTGCTGAGAGCTGGTGGTACACCGCTTTGCCAATGGTACACTGGGCTTCATGCCTGGCTGGCCCAGGGCTTTGGTGCCGACCGGGGTCAGACTTTTGTTGCTGAGAGCCAGTGGTACACCGCTCTGCCAGTGGTACACTGAGCTTCATGCTTGGCTGGCCCAAGGCTTTGGTGTCGACCGAGGTCGGGCTTTTGTTGCTGAAAGCCGGTGGTACACCGCTCTGCTAGTGGTACACTGGGCTTCATGCCTGGCTAGCCTAGGGCTTTGGTGCCAACCGGGGTCAGGCTTTTGTTGCTGAGAGCCGGTGGTACACCGCTCTGCCAGTGGTACACTGGGCTTCATGCCTGGCTAGCCCAGGGCTTTGGTGCCGACCGGGGTCGGGCTTCATGCCTGGCTGGTGCAGGGCTTCATGCCTGGCTGGCCCAGGGCTTTGGTGCCGGCGCTTGGGGCCGACCGGGGCCATCCCTGCTGGACCCGAGCTTTTGTGCCGGCGCTTGGGGCCGAGCTTTGAGTGCCGACGCTTGGGGTCGATCGAGGTCTTCCCTGCTGGACCCGGGCTTTTTGTACGCCAAAGCAAGGTTGGCCTTGGATGTTGATGCAAGGTAGATCTTCCCTGCATGACATTTTTAAGTGTTAATGAAAGAACTGTCTTAAGTGTAATGTACTTAGCTCTTGTAGCACCCTTGTTTTTCCTTTTGTGGATTTGAGCACTTCCGCTCGCTGGTGGTCTGCCCCCCAGGGAGTCATGTTAGTCGGATTGGAAGTGTCATTGCCCTTACTTGGGCCTTCCCTCGCATTGGAGGCCAGGACGAGATGTCTAGCCGAGAAGAAGCTAGAAACCGAGGCAAAGCTGGTGTCCGTTGAGGAAAGCCCCGACAGTTGGTGGTCATTGAAGACGAGCGGCCGGGAGAGTCCACTGAGGGTGGATGATTAGGAGAAGATGTTGCTGGGAGGCCCCTTTGCCTAGCTCTTTCTTTGAAGAGATTGATTGCCCTCGGTGCTGAAGCTTAAGAGCAGCTAGAACGAAATCCGTAAAAGGTCCTAGGCTCGGTTTGGCTCTCGGCTCACTACCACCAGAAATTGACATGCCCATAAATCCTTGAGGTGACGAATAATGTCTCAAGTTCATCCCTTTTGGAAATTATTCTTCGACCCATGCTGTAGTCTGCCTTTGGTTGATTGTTGAGCCTTTGAGTGAGCTCTCCCAGCCCTTGGTGTTTGTTTGTCTAGACGCTTCTTCACCTTAGGTTTAAGATCTTTCCTAGATAGCTCAGAAGATGAGTGATGAGAGGAGTAGAGAGAATGGTCCCTTATTGCTCAGTGTGACATGGATGCCCCCCGGCATGATTGGTGAGGACCTTCCGGGTATGCATCACCACCAAAGACTTACCGCTGCCCCCCAGCGTAGTTGGTGGAGACCTCTTGCACACGGGTCATCACCATTGTTTAAGAGCTCGGGGAAAGAGGAGTTGTCGATTGCCGATTCGAAATCTCTCTTATTCCCCCCCTTCCTGGTGCACCAATCTGATGATGCCAAATCACCGACCTCGAGCGTGCGGTCGCCTCCTCCAGCGAGCTTCTCACGCCTGCAAGCAAGTCCCGGGGGCTGGAGATTCTGACAGGGATCCTCCGATGCTCAAGTCAGTGGTCTGGGCATTAGCCGTGAGCTTGAGGAAGCTCAAAAGAGAAAGAGAGAGAAAGGCCCAGAGAAGAGCCTTCTCTGTGAGCGTTTGGGAGCGTTACGAGTATGTTACCTGGTCGAGGTCCCTCTTACCCTTTTTATTGATGCCTGGAATCCGTGGGCTTGGGGCGTGATCTCTTGTCAGAGCATTAATTGATGGAAGTACGGTGGAGCTTAGCTCCATGTGCTGTGTCGCGCTGCAGGCCGTGTCCTATCAGAGTTGGTGGCTGCAGGGCATGGCCGATTGTTACGGCGCTTGCCAGGCATGTCCCCTACGTCACCTTTTTGGTTGTTTATCCCTCGTAGAGCATTTGATCATAGAGTGCTCGCATGGCACTGTTCATGCCCTTGGATGAGCTTCAGAGAAGGCTATGGGTGAATACTTGCATGGTACTGTTCACCGGCACTGTTCAATGTCCGAGCCCGAGAGGGGTCTCGGGTCTTGGTGGTTGGATGTTGTGAATGTACCCCGAGACTGATGGGGGGTCTCGGGGTAGGATATTGTGAATGTACCCCGAGACTGATGAGGGGTCCCGGGGTAGGATGATGTTGATGCACCCCGAGACCGGCGGGGGGTCTCGGGTAGGATGATGTTGATGCACCCCGAGACCAGCGGGGGGTCTCGAGGTAGGGTGATGTTGATGCACCCCGAGTCTCGGGGTAGGGTGATGTTGATGCACCCCAAGACCGATGGGGGGTCTCGGGGTAGGATGCTGTGGATGGACCCCGAGACCGACGGGGGGTCTCAGGGTAGGATGATGTGAATGCACCCCGAGACCGACGGGGGGTCTAGGGGTAGGATGATGTTGATGCACCCCGAGACCGGCGGGGGGTCTCGGGGTAGGGTGATGTTGATGCACCCCGAGACTGGCGGGGGGTCTCGGGGTAGGGTGATGTGAATGGACCCCAAGACCGACGGGGGTCTCGGGTAGGATGATGTTGATGCACCCCGAGACTGGCGGGGGGTCTCGGGGTAGGGTGATGTGAATGGACCCCGAGACCGACGGGGGGTCTCGGGGTAGGATGATGTTGATGCACCCCGAGACCGATGGGGGGTCTCGGGGTAGGATGGTGTTGATGCACCCTGAGACCGACGGGGGGTCTCGGGGTAGGATGATGTTGATGCACCCCAAGACCGGCGGGGGGTCTCGGGGTAGGGTGATGTTGATGCACCCCGAGACCGGTGGGGGGTCTCGGGGTAGGGTGATGTGAATGGACCCCGAGACCGATGGGGGGTCTCGGGGTAGGATGATGTTGATGCACATCGAGACCGGCGGGGGGTCTCGGGGTAGGATGATGTTGATGCACCCCGAGACCGGCTGGGGGTCTCGGGGTAGGGTGATGTGAATGGACCCCGAGACTGACGGAGGGTCTCAGGGTAGGATGATGTTGATGCACCCCGAGACCGGCGGGGGGTCTCGGGGTAGAATGGTGTTGATGCACCCCGAGACCAATGGGGGGTCTCGGGATAGGATGATGTTGATGCACCCCGAGACCGACGGGGGGTCTCGGGGTAGGATGATGTGGATGGACCCCAAGACCGACGGAGGGGTCTCGGGGGGAGTGGCCCATGTAGCTTGGACGTGGGTGACCGATGCGGAGGTCGAGATGGGCCGGAGCCGACACCGAGACTGATGCCGAGATGGAAATGGGCCGCTGCCAACACGGAGGTCGAGATGGGCCTTGGAGGTCGAAGCGGGGCTCTGTCAGCTTCCTTCACGGTTCTCTAACGGCGTTGGATCGGCCACATCATATACCAAAATTTATTGAATCAATTTCTTGAATGATGATAACTTTTTAATTTATAGATTATCCTTACCTTTTTATTGCTTGTTTACGGGGATACAAGCAATAAGAAGGTAACGATAAATTAAGGACCATAACCCTCTATTAGAACTGTCAAAGGCAGTTACTAATAATATTGGCTATTTTAAATTTGGCTTCTCATTAAATTAAAAATTTTACTTATGGTATCCATACAATAATATTATAACATTCATACTCTTAAGTCACAAACTTTATTCTAAATTAAACCATATTAATTTTAACTTGTTCAATGATGACTATACATATTTAATAATTACATTTATGTCCTCAAATATAAAAATAATTCTAACAATCTTCCACTGGGCCACATATGTATTATATAAATGTGTCAACAATAGTAAGCTCAAAACTGTCATCATAATCTTGGGACATGTCCAATCTCATCCATTGACTATATTAACATAGGATCAAAATGGTCTTCATTATCTCTATCACAGCTAAACCCATCAATGATCACGTATATCAATATAGTCAAATGACATAAATCAATCATGAATGTATAGCATAAAAATTACGTGCAAGGTGATCTATTCATGTCAATTTTCAACTGATCCTATTTTATATGAGTGAGATCAAAACTTTAACATAATTATACAAAGTATACTGAACTAAATAAAATACTTCATTTCTGCTCAGAAAATATCCAAACATATAAGCATGTACAAACCAAACATAAAGCACAAAATAAAAGCAATACAAACTTTCACTGAATCTAAGCATCACATGCTCTATAATGCCCATATGAGTAGTATGCTCATGAAAACTTTGGGTGGCACACCCTTTGTAAGAGGGTCTACAATCATAGAGTTTGTTCCTATGTGCTTAATAAAAATCTGACTATTATGTACTCTTTTCTTTACAACTAGTAACTTGATGTCAATATGCTTTGACTTAGTTGAGCTCCTGTTGTTGTTAGAATACAATACGACTGACTTATTGTCACAAAATAACTTTAATGGTCTTTCAATTCCTTTCAATATATGTAGCTTAATGACAGTTTTTTAGCTATATCACATGGTTGAAAGCCTTATAACATGTTATAAATTTGACTGCCCTGGTAGAGAAAGCTATAAGTGTCTTTTTGTACTTCTTCAAGAAATAGCCCCACCACTTAACATATATATATATAGACCAAAGTGGATGTAACATCCTGAAAACCTTGTAATTTATTGATAATATTAATGGTATTTATTATTTGAAATGAAAGTCAAAGGGTTTTAGTGAAGTGTGGGCATATTGGCCTTTTGATAAGTGTAAAAAAGGAAAAATTATGGAGTAAATGAGTACATTTTTGAGTGCTAATGAGTTTGATTTGAGAAATTGAGTTTTAATAGGCTTAAATCACAAGAAAAATCAAGTTTAGTTTGAGTTTTATCCTTAAATGATGTTTTTTAATAATTAGAGTCGACTCTAATTGGAGTGGAGTCGACTCTGGCACGGTTTTGAACTTTCGGCATGCTTTAGAGTCCACCTGCAGAAGAGGGTGTCGACACCTTCAGAAAAAAATAGAAGGTTAGCATTTCTCCTATGAATTAGAGTCGACTCTAATTTTTGCTGGAGCTGACTCTAATTTGTCGGAGCCGACTCTAAGACGGTAGATTTTCTAGGTTAAATCTTGAAATTTTCATATTTATTTCGTTTTAAGTCCGATTTGAGTGCCATCGATTGTGGCAACATTACCCTTTTACCCAAAAACATTCTCAGCATTGTGTTTTATAGTCACTACAAGAATCTCCGTATTTAGCAATATTTGCAAAATCATTGGTCGTTAATGAGATTAGCGATGCACAAGCATTAATGAGATTAGCGACGCCAAGCTTGTGCATCGCTAATTAGTGACGCCATTACTAGCACATTAATAGCATTGCTAATTTGCGACGCCTCTACTATTTTATTTATTTTAAAATTAATATTTATTTAGTTATTATTTATATTATATAATTAAAAACTTGCTTATCCGCTTAGATAATATGAAATTATAAGTAAAAACACATTCACAAATAAAATATATGAATACCTTACATTAAATATAAAATAAAAAATATATATATGTAATATAAATATTCATGATACAAATAATAGCGCATAAGTACCAAATAGTAGTACATAAATACAATACTCAAAAATACAAATAAATTTTAAAATACCAATGCCGATCAGCTAGAGGGAGGGTCATCTAGAACTAAAGGTGGAGCAGAGAACTGTATAGACTACAATAATCTTACTACAAGAAAATACTGAAATAGCGACGCAAATTTAGCGATGCATCGTTGCGTCGCTAAATTACGACCATATTGTGACGCCTCCTCGACAACAAAACATTGCAACGCAATTAGCGACACATTAGCAACTCAATAAACCAGAAAATAAAAAAAATTAATTTTTTTAATTTAGTGACGCAAGTAATGCATCACAATATTTTTAAATTTAGTTTTTATAAAATAGAATTATAAAATATAAAATATTGCGACGCAACTCAGTGTGTCGCAATATTTTTAAAAAAATTAATTATTAAATAGCGATGCATTAGCGACACAATAAATCAGAAAATAAAAAAAATTATTTTTAATTTAGCGATGCACTAATTGTGTCGTAATAATTTTAAATAAAATTAATATTTATAAAATATAATTATAAAATAAAAATATTGCGATGCAACTTAGTGCATCGTAATATTTTTAAAAAATTAATTATGTTAAATAGTGACGCAATAGCGATGCAATAAAATAGTAAATTAATAAAAATAATTTTTAATTTAGTAACGCAAGTATTGCATTGCAATGTTTATTAAAAATTAAATTTTACAAAAATATTAAAAAGAATTATGAAATAAAAATATTGCGACGCAACTGAGTGCGTCGCAATGTTTTTTAAAAAATTAATTATGTTAAATAGCGACGTAATAGCGACGCAATAAAATAATAAATTAATAAAAATAATTTTTAATTTAGCGACGCAAGTATTGCATCGTAATGTTTTTAAAAAAATTAAATTTTATAAAAATATAATTAAAAGATAAAAAAATTAAAAATAAAATATTGCAACGTAACGAAATGCATCGCAATTGTTTTAAAAAAATAATTTTGGTACATGCATCGGATCGATCATCGCCAACCGGAATCGATCATGGCTTTGATCGATCGCAACTGTCGGATCGTCGCCGATCGGATTGATCACGAAGGTCCGAGATCGTTCATCGCCGATCGGGATCGATCATGGCTTCGATCGATCACAACCGTCGGATCGTCGCCGATCAGATCGATCGCAACGGTCCGACATCGGTCGTGGCCGATCGAGATCACGGCTTGGATCGATCGCAACCATCGGATCTTCGGCGATCGGACCGATTGCCACGGTCTGAGATTGGTCGTGGCCGATCGGGATCAGGGCTTGGAACGAACGTAACCGTTGGATCATCGCCAATCGGACCGATCGCAATGGTCCGAGATCGATTGTGGCCGATCAGGATCAGGGCTTGGATCGATCGTAACCGTTGGATCATCGGTGATCGGACTGATCGCTACGGTCTGAGATCGATCATGGCCGATCGGGATTAGGGCTTGGATCGATCGCAACCGTCGGATCATCGATGATCGGATCGATCGCCATGGTCTGAGATCGGTCGTGGCCGATCAGGATCAGGGCTTAGATCGATCGCAACCGTCGGATCGTCGCCGATAGGATCGATCGCCATGGTCCGAAATCGGTTGTGATCGATCGGGATCAGGGCTTGGATCGATCGCAATCGTCGGATCGTCGGCGATCAAATCGATCGCCACATTCCGAGATCGGTCGTGGCCGATCGGGATCAGGGCTTGGATCGATCGCAACCGTCGGATCGTCAGCGATTGGACCGATTGCCACGGTCCGAGATCGATCATCGCCGATCGAGATCATGGCTTGGATCGATCGCAACTGTCGGATCGTCGGCGATTGGACCGATCACCATGGTCCAAGATCGGTCATGGCCGATCGGGATCAGGCTTGGATCGATCGCAACCGTCGGATCGTCGGCGATCGGACCAATCGCCATGGTCCGAGATCGATCGTGGTCGATCGAGATCAGGGCTTGGATCGATCACAACCGTCGGATCATCGGTGATCGGTCCGATCGCCACAGTCCGAGATTGGTCGTGGCCGATCGGGATCAGGGCTTGGATCGATCGCAACCGTCTGATCGTTGGCGATCGGACTGATCGCAACGGTCCGAGATCGGTCATGGCCGATTGGGATTAGGGCTTAGATAGATCGCAACCATCGGATCGTCGGAGATCAAACCGATCGCAATGGTCCGAGATCGGTCGTGGCCAATCGGAATTAGGGCTTGGATCGATCGCAACCGTTGGATCGTCGGTGATTGGACCGATCGCCATGGTCCGAGATCGGTCGTGGCCGATCGGGATCAGGGATTGGATCGATCGCAACCGTCGGATCGTCGGCGATCGGACCGATTGCCACGGACCAAGATCGGTCGTGGCCGATCGGGATCAGGGCTTGGATCGATCGCAACCATCGGATCGTCAGCGATCGGACGATCGTAACGGTCCGAGATCGGTCGTGGCCAATCGGGATCAGGGCTTGGATCGATCGCAACCGTCGGATCGTCGATGATCGGACCGATCGCCACAGTCCGAGATCGATCATGGCCGATCAGGATCAGGGCTTGTAGTGCTCGGTTCAGATGAACCAGACTTGGTTCGGATGAACCAGACTTGGTTCAGATGAACCAGACTTGGTTCAGATGAACCAGACTTGATTCAGATGAACCAAGCTTCTGGCTGTTGGGTTCCCCAGACTAACGCTTCGCTCCAGGTGAAGCGCTTAGTCTTCCGGGAACCCCCGTTCTGAAGCGCTACACAGGGATTAAATAGGAAGGAGGATGACTCCTTCCTTCGCGCAGGCGCACTTCTGTCATCAGGTAATCCCCTGGGTAATCCCTTGAGAGAGATAGAGACAGAGAGAGAGATAGAGAGATAGAGGCAGAGAGAGATAGAGACAGAGAGAGAGATAGAGAGATAGAGATAGAGAGAGATAGAGACAGAGAGAGAGAGAACTCGGGAGGCTGAGAAGGATTCAACCCGGTCGTCCCCCTTGGTTCAAGCCCGGCAGCATGCTCGCAGCCTCGCCGGGCCTGACATCTGGCCGACGACTCCGCCGGCGCCGGAGGAGGCATCCGGCGGGGTGGTGGTGGAGAGAGAGAGGAGAGAGAGGGCCAATTGGCCCTCCTCTCGCGCGGTGGCGGAAGCCGGTCCGCCGGTTGGTTCGGGCCCGGCGGCGTGCTCGCCGCCTCGCCGGGCCCGAGCTTCCGCCTGTCGCCTCCACCGGTGCTGGGCGTGCGTCCGGTGGAGGTCCGGCCGGCCAAGGTGGCCGGCCATGCCGCCGGCACAAAGATGTGCCGCGCGGATGTGAGGGAGAAGACGAGAGAAATTGAGGGAGAGGGAGGGAATATGGCGGCCGACCGCTGCGACGGCCGGCTCTGGCCCGGCCACCAGCGGCCGGGCCGCCCTCAATTTGGCTGGCGGCGGCCCCACCACCGGCTAGATTCCCGTCCCCTGTTCGGTGAAATAGGGGATCGGGTGGAAAGGGCTGTGATGAACCGGGCCGGCTGGGCCGGCCGGTTCAGGCCTTTTGGGCTGTGCAGCATTGAATTTTGGGCTAGTTTTTGGGCCCTGTAACGGGCTGGGATTAGCATAATTTTTATATGGCTAGAATCTGGGTGAATTCTAGTTTCTTGGGATATTTTTACTTCCCCAATTGGGTGTGTATAGAGGGAGATATTCGAGCCCGAAGTTGGGCCCATGAACTAGTCTGGGTAGAGTCTTAAGGGTCATTTTATTAATTAGATTTTCGTGAATTAATTATGTACATTGATCCTGTTGGTGCCCAGACATATGATTAGTTGGTTCATCATTGGGATTTGTGTAGGAGGTAAGTAAGACTATTATGCAATTTAATTGTTTAATTAATAAATTGAGTATATACAGTTTGCATGCATTTTTATAAGTTAACTGAATTGTCTATGTAGCATGGAACTATGGATTTCAAATGAACAATTATATGATTATAATGATTGGTAAGAAATGATTTATTGATGTATATGCCAGAATTATGATTGCCTGTACGGCATGTTTATATTGAGGTGATTATATGCATTTCCTTGTACTGTGCAAAACACTGTGAGATATTGTGAGATACAGATGTATGATGCACATGAGATGAAAATGTTAAATAGATTTATATGTGTCGCCGCGGTTCTCCTTTACTATGGCCCCACACATTGTAGATGTGTTCTGTATGATTTTTATGGCCACACACACTGGAGATGTATTCTGTTATGATATGGCCCCACATATTGTAGACATGTTCTGTATGATTTTTACGGCCTCCCACACTGACGAGTGTGTTCTGTTATGGTATGGCCCACATGTCTTACAATGTGTTCTGTATGATTTTTATGGCCACATACATCGTAGAGTGTGTTCTATCATAGTATGGCCTCACACATCGTACAATGTGTTCTATGGATATTGATGGCCACACATCTGGAGGATGTGCTCTGATTGAGGTATTGCAGGGTCGTGGGTCACATAGGAAATCTATAATTACATAAACAGTGAGTTTGCCAGATTGCGTGTTCTGATGATTATCAAATGTTCAATTTATGTTATGTTGACAAATGCATATGTTGATAGCATGTTAAATATAATATGATTGTATGATAGGCTTACTTATTGAGTGTAAACTCATTAAACCTTCACCATGTTTTTCAGAGCCTCAGGGTTGATGATGGAGTTGATGGAGCTTTCAATAAATAAAATAAGAACCATTGCATTGGTGTAATCCTATATATTTGTATGTAGGGCTTGTTGTAGCCCAACTTTATTAGCATGACTTGGATGTAGGGTTTGATCCCTAAAACTTATAATTATCAATTGTATTATGGTTGGTTTTCACAATTATTGTCTCACTTGAATCGTATGTCAAGACTTTAAGATGCCTTGCGTGCCCGGCACGCAGCGGGTTGTCACCCTAGCCCAACATTTGGGTCTGGGGCGTGACAGCTTTAGTGGTATCAGAGCAGGTTTATTGACATTAGGATCACATACATGATGACACCCTAGGCGAACAAATAGGTTGACATTGAGACAATTATCACTTTATATGAATTTTGAACCTTATGTTTTGGTAGCCTGATATGAAAAGTTGGTCATGATTCTAATAATAACTAAATTATCAGGAGATAGTAATGGCTCACACTATAAGCCAACAAAATGATGAGGGCTCCCAGGTTGGAAATGTTGGTCAACCAGGAGGACAGGATGCTACTGTAGGTGCTGCCCCTATCAATCCTGGCGGGGTTGATCATCAGCGACTCCAAACTGAGATGCTTCAAGTTCTTTCAGGCATGGCTCAGTCGATGAGAGACATGCAGCAATAAATTCAGCAAGCTTTACCCTCTCGGTCAGCCACTCCTGCTCCGCATACTCAGCCTACTCCCATTGTTCCGCAGAGTCAGCCTACCCCTATTGTTCCGCATACACAGCCTGCTCCCACTTTGCCACAGTCTCTATTTATCCCTCCTGCTCCACAAATTCAGTCCACTGTACCTACTACTCAGTTCACACAATTGACTCAGCCTACTCCACCTCAACCCTGGGCAGGGATTGGCCGTAGCTTTGCAGATTTTAAGAAGTTTGCCCCTGCTCCTTTCTCTGGTTCTAGCAACCCTATTGATGCTGAGAGATGGGTGCGAGATATGGAGAAGGCTTTTATAGCCCATGGTAGCCAGGAGTTGGAGCGGATCAGATTTGCTACTTATCTTCTCCAGGGGGAGGCTTATGACTGGTGGCTAGTTGAGGAGCAGCGTCGGGGTGGTCAGGTCATATCTTGGGGAGAGTTTAAGGAGATATTCTTTGACAAGTACTTTCCCAGGAGTGTACAAAGGAGGATGGAATCAGAATTTCTTAAGTTGGAGCAAAGGAATCTCACTGTGGCCCAATATGAAGCTGAGTTCACCAGATTGGCCCGCTTTGCTCCAAGTATTGTGACTAATGAAATGGCCAAGATCACCAGATTTACTGAAGGGCTGCGACCCAGACTGATGCAGGCAGTCAATGCATTTGAGCTCCAATCCTATAGTGCTGTGGTGAATAAGGCTTTGGTAATTGAAAGAGATATGAATACAGTTCAGAGGGATTGGGAGCAGCAGAGAAAGAAAAAGGGGCCTATTGCTGGCCAACCCCCAAACCAGGTCAAGAAGAGAGGTGCACAGCAGGCCCCAGCAGGACAGAGGAATAGAGAGACACGTTGCCTTCGCTGTGGGGGTTTTCACTTAGGAAGGCCTTGCCGTGGTGTGGCGGGTGCCTGCTACCGCTGCGGGAAGACTGATCACAAAATGGCTACCTGTCCACTTCAGTTGACTCAGCAGCCCTCTTCTAGTCAAGGGTTGTTTCAGCAACAGCAGCAGCCACCGAGGACCCAGGGTAGAGTCTTCAACTCACTCAGCAGGATGCTGCCGCTTCTAATTCGGTGGTGACAGGTAAACCATTTAAATACTTACTTAGTATAATACCCTTTTCTAGCGCAAAGTATTAGTAATTACTAGAACATTAGATTAAATGCTAAATCTTTGATGTTGAAACAAAATTTACTTATATCCAGGAATGATTAAAGTTGGCACTGCGTATGCTCAAACACTTATTGACCCGGGTGCCACGCATTCATTTATATCTGACACCTATCTTAGCAAGAACACATCATTGACACCTGAATCTCTTGAACATGAGTTGCTCATTGCCTTTCCAAATGGTGATATAATGAAAGTTGGCACAGTATGCAAGTCCTGCTTAATTATTATTGAGGATATGAGATTATATGCTGATCTTTTTGTCCTTCCATTGAAATTCTTTGATGTTATCCTTGGCATGGATTGGTTAGCCTCCTATCATGCTTCCGTAGACTGTTTCAGGAAGATTATCAATTTCAAAATTCCAAATCAGTCCGAATTCAGTTTTACTGGGGGTCAGTCACATCTAGCCTCTGTGTTCATTTCAGCGCTACAAGCCGGAAAGTATTTATTAAGTGGAGGTCAGGGATTCCTTGCTGTTGTGATGGATCTTCAAAAGGAGGGGGCCATGTTAGAGGATATCCCTATAGTTAGTGAATTCCCTGATGTATTTCATGATGAACTATCGGAATTGTCCCCTGACCGGGAGGTTGAGTTCGCCATTGATTTGATTCCTGGAACTGGACCTATATCCAAGGCCCCTTATCGTATGGCCCCAGCTGAGCTAAAAGAGTTGAAGGACCAATTGCAGGAACTCTTAGATCGGGGATTTATCAGGCCTAGTGCTTCTCCTTGGGGTGCTCCAGTTCTATTTGTTAAGAAGAAGGATGGTAGTCTTCGGCTATGCATTGATTACCGAGAAATCAACAAGGTAACAGTACGGAACAGATACCCTTTGCCGAGGATTGATGACTTGTTTGATCAACTCCAAGGAGCCCGAGTATTCTCGAAGATTGATCTCAGGTCAGGTTACCATCAGCTTAAAGTCAAGGAGGGAGATGTGCCTAAAACAGCCTTCAGATCTAGATATGGCCATTATGAGTTTTTGGTGATGCCGTTTGGTTTGACCAATGCCCCGGCAGCGTTCATGGACTTGATGAATAGAATCTTTAAGCCATATCTGGATCGGTTTGTGGTGGTCTTCATTGATGATATTTTGATCTATTCTAAGAGTCACAGGGAGCATGAGGATCACTTGAGGATTGTGCTTTAGACTCTTCGGGAGAAGAAGCTTTATGCCAAGCTGCAGAAGTGTGAGTTTTGGTTGAACCAAGTAGCTTTCTTGGGTCACGTAATTTTTGCGGATGGCATTTCTATGGACCCCAAGAAGATTGAAGCTATTATTAACTGGTGCAGACCTTCCAATGTGGCGGAAGTTAGAAGTTTCTTGGGGCTAGCCGGGTATTACCGTAAATTTGTGGAAGACTTCTCTAGCATTGCTCTACCTCTAACTCGTTTAACCCAGAAGCGAGTAAAGTTCGATTGGACAGAGGAGTGCGAGAAAAGTTTCCAGGAGTTAAAGCAGCGATTAGTGTCGGCTCCCATCCTTGTTCTTCCGTTAGGATCTGAGGGTTTTACACTTTATACTGATGCCTCTCGTAGAGGATTGGGATGCGTTCTGATGCAGAATGGAAAGGTGATAGCCTATGCTTCCAGACAGCTAAAGCCTTATGAGCAGAACTATCCTACTCATGATCTGGAATTAGCTGCGGTGGTCTTTGCTTTGAAGATTTGGCGGCATTATCTCTATGGAGTGTGTGTGATGTGTATACAGACCATAAGAGTCTAAAATATATCTTCACGCAGAAGGAGCTCAATTTGAGGCAGAGGAGGTGGTTGGAACTTCTGAAGGACTATGATCTGAATCTACATTATCATCCAGGGAAGGCTAATGTTGTGGCTGATGCCTTGAGTAGGAAGACCTCTTCTGAGTTAGCTGCCATGCTTACCTCCCAGCCTCATATTCTGAAGGACCTCGAGAGGTGGGAGATTGGTCTGAGAGTACAGCAGTCTGATGGACTTGTTGCTGCACTTATTCTTCAGCCGACTCTTGTTGACAGAATTAAGTCCTCCCAGATGGAAGATCCAGATCTTCAAAGACTTAAAGTTGCAGTTCAGTCAGGAGATCAGAATGGATTTTATGTAATGGATGATGGATCCCTGAGATTCGAAGGCAGACTCTGTGTACCTAGTAATAAGGAGATGAAAGCCGAGATTTTGAGGGAGGCTCACTACTCTCCCTATACTATGCATCCTGGTGGTACTAAAATGTATAGAGACTTAAAGGAAAATTTTTGGTGGAAAGGGATGAAGAGGGATATTGCTCAATTTGTGGCCAAGTGCTTAGTATGTCAGCGGGTGAAGGCCGAGCATCAAAAACCTGCGGGACCTCTTCAATCTTTGATGATTCCTCAGTGGAAATGGGAAAAGATTACTATGGATTTTGTGACTGGTTTGCCCAAAACTCCCAGGAGTAATGACGCAATTTGGGTTATTGTGGACAGACTGACAAAATCAGCCCATTTTCTACCTTTCAGAGTTGGAGTCTCGAGTGATAGATTAGCTAGCATGTATATTGAGCAGATAGTGAGACTCCATGGCGTTCCTATTTCTATTGTATCTGATCGGGATACCAGATTTGTATCACAGTTTTGGAAGAGTCTTCATAAAGCCTTGGGGACCAAATTGAACTTCAGTACGGCTTATCATCCCCAGTCTGATGGGCAGTCAGAGAGGACCATACAGATTCTAGAAGATATGTTGCACGCCTGTGTAATGGACTTAGGTGGGGCTTGGGATAACCACTTATCTTTGGTGGAGTTTGCTTATAACAATAGTTATCAAGCCAGTATCCAGATGGCCCCATTTGAGGCTTTGTACGGTAAGAGGTGCAGAACTCCTTTATGTTGGGATGATGTGGGGGAAAGGAAATTGCTAGGCCCTGAGCTGATCCAGTAGACAGTTGACAAGGTGCATTTGATCAGGGAGCGTCTTCGTACAGCTCAGAGCAGGCAGAAGAGTTATGCTGACGTCAGAAGGAGAGAGTTAGAATTCCTGGTTGGAGATCATGTTTTCTTAAGGGTATCACCAACCAAGGATGTGATGAGATTCGGGGTTAGAGAAAGCTTAGTCCACGATATATTGGACCTTTTGAGATCTTGAACAGAGTTGGGAAAGTTGCTTACAGCTTAGCACTGCCTCCGATCTTATCAGGTGTTCACAATGTATTTCATGTATCTATGCTAAGGAAATATGTTTCAGACCCCAGTCATATTATAGCTTATGAACCTATTCAGTTGAGGAAGGATTTATCATATGATGAACATCCTGTGCGTATTATGGACCGCAAGGATCAGATTCTAAGGCGGCGTACCATCCCGTATGTCAAAGTTCAGTGGAATAATCACACGGAGAGGGAGGCTACTTGGGAGCTGGAGGAAGAGATGAAATCAAAGTATCCACAATTATTTGAAGGTAATTTATCTATCTCAGATTGTTGACTTTTGAGATTTTAGTATACCAATTTCGAGGCCAAAATTTTTATAAGGAGGGGAGGATGTAGTGCCCGATTCAGATGAACCAGACTTGGTTCGGATGAACCAGACTTGGTTCAGATGAACCAGACTTGATTCAGATGAACCAAGCTTCTGGCTGTTGGGTTCCCCAAACTAATGCTTCGCTCCAAGTGAAGCGCTTAGTCTTCCGGGAACCCCCGTTCTGAAGCGCTACACAGGGATTAAATAGGAAGGAGGATGACTCCTTCCTTCGCGCAGGCGCACTTCTGTCATCAGGTAATCCCCTGGGTAATCCCTTAAGAGAGATAGAGATAGAGAGAGAGAGATAGAGAGATAGAGACAGAGAGAGATAGAGACAGAGACAGAGAGATAGAGAGATAGAGACAGAGAGAGATAGAGACAGAGAGAGATAGAACTCGGGAGGCTGAGAAGGATTCAACCCGGTCGTCCCCCTTGGTTCAGGCCCGGTGGCATGCTCGCCGCCTCGCCGAGCCTGACATCTGGCCGACGACTCCGCTGGCACCGGAGGAGGCGTCCGGCGGGGTGGTGGTGAGAGAGAGAGGAGAGAGAGGGTGTTGAGAAATTATTGAAATATAATTGCCCCAACTTTATTGATTTTGATGATTTCCAAAAAGCCATGAGTACCTTAAAGAATACAATGAGTTTATTTATCAAAAACCTTGAGCTTATTCAAATTGAAAGGAATGGACTCTCAATGGTTAAATCTAATGAGTTTTGAATCTATTAGAAAAAGGAGTTTCAAGCTCTATGCTTAAAAGATTTCAAAAAGGAATTTTTACACATTATAATTCAATCGATGAATTCTTGAAACATGTCTTGAATCCATGCTTAATGTCATATTTAATGTATTCAAGTCACTTTGACATTTAAATTTATTTGGGACAAGTTTTAAAGTCTATCAGAACATTTTTCTGATTTTTGTATCGCTCCCGAGCCGACTCAAGGGTTTCCGAGTCGACTCCTGTAAGCCACAGAGTTTTCTGATTTTCTCGAGTCGACCCTTGGTTTTCAAGAGTCGACCCCTGACTCTTTGCGAGCCGACTCCTGTCTGTGCGAGCCGACTCCGCTCAAACAACAGAAACCATGTTTTTTGAGCACTTCTCGAGTCGACTCCCCATTTTCCTCGAGTCGACTCCCGATTTTTTGGAGCCGACACTTTAGTTTTCGCGAGTCGACCCTTCAATGTTTAAAATGTTTCTATTTTTAGTAATCGACTTCGAGCCGACTCCCACAAAGCTCGAGTCGACTCCGCGAAATCTGGGCACGATTTTTAACGATGACACATCAGCCCCAACGGTAAGATTTTCAAATAACGGCTATTTTTCTTTGTCTCTAACGGATATATTTTTGCAGATTCTATAAATAGAGGAGCTCTTTTCAAATCAAAAGCATGAAGAAAAAATCAAAAAGAGAGAAAAGAATATCTTTGAAAAAGAGGGAAAAACAGAGCATATTGGAAAAATATTTTAGCTCGAAATAGAGTGATTCAAAAGGAGAGAAATCAAAGAGAAAGATTCGTCTGCTCCATCTCATCAATCCACAAGAGTCAAAAGAAAATCCACAAGCGTTTCAAAGATCAAATCGAAGGATTTTCAAAAGGAGAAAAAGCTTCATCTCAACTCCAAAGTCTTCAACGGTCAAGAATCTTGCTGAGGCGTGATTCAACACTTCAAGAGGAGTTAAAGAGAAGAAGGAAGAAAGCCAAAGCCACATCCATCTGCTATATTATCAGGCTTTTCTAACTCTTTATTTTATACTTCATTTGTATATTTGCTCAAGGGGAGCATTTCATTACTTAAACTCTGAATATTTTAATTACTTGCTGTTTCAATCAGTGGATTGAATCAGTGGAGGTTATTATACCTCGTTGCAAGCCGGAGTGCTTGTGTTGGGTTAGTTGTGAGCCCGTGAAAAACAACGTGTAGGGTTTTGTGCTGGTAAGCCCGAGTTAAAACCAGCTGGGTTCGTTGTGCGCCCGTGAAAACAACAAGTTTGAGTTGTGAGCTTGGAAAACAACTCGGCTGTAATCTAGAGAGATTATAGTGTGGACCCAAGTGAATCTTGGGAGTGGACGTAGGTGTTGATTGCACCGAACCACTATAAAATTATCTTGTGTTTGCCGTGCCATATTTTCATTCTCTATCTCTCTTTATTTGCTTGTGTATTGATTTAAGTTAGCCTCTCACTTGCACATCTTGCTAACTAATCAACTAAAGTTAAAAAGACTCAAATTTTTAAGAACCCAATTTCCCCCCCCCCCCTCTTGGGTTGCCATCTGGGCCAACAATTGGTATCAGAGCAAGTGCTCATTTAGAATTTGATCTCACGATCAAGGGCTAAAGATCCTTATGGCAACACAAAGTGGTTCATGTTTTGCTGAAGGTCATTCTACGAATCGACCTCCTTTATTTAATGGAACCAACTATTCATATTGGAAAGCTAGAATGAGAATATTCATTCAAGCTTCGGACTATGAATTGTGGGGAGTAATAACTAATGGACCTAGTACACCCACACACTTAGTTGAAGGCATTCTTGTTCCTAAGCCCGAAAGGGATTGGAATGATAATGATAGAAGAATGGCTCAATTAAATGCTAAAGCCATTAACATTTTATATTGTTCCTTAGACTCAAATGAATTCAACCGAATCTCAACATGTAATTCCGCAAAAGAAATTTGGGATAGGTTGGAAATAACTCATGAAGGAACAAACCAAGTTAAGGAATCAAAAATAAACATTTTGGTTCACAAATATGAATTGTTTACAATGGAACAAACTGAAACCATCACATGCATGTTCACTAGATTCACTGATATTGTGAATGGTTTAAAGAGTCTTGGTAGAATTTATTCTAATGCTGATCTTGTGCGCAAAATTCTTAGGTCACTACCAAGATCGTGGGAAGCGAAAGTCACTGCTATCCAAGAAGCAAAGGACCTCAATGCATTACCTTTAGAGGAGCTTCTAGGATCCTTAATGACCCACGAGTTAACAATGAAGCAGCATGTTGAGGAGGATACAAAAAGAAGGAAAACACTTGCCCTCAAGACTGCAGAAATGGAAGAGAGCAGCAGTGAAAGTAATGATGAAGATGATGAGGAAACTGCTCTCTTGGCCAAAAAATTCAGAAAGTTTATGAGAAAAAGGCCCTTCCATAAAAAGAAATTTGGAGCAAGAATTGATGGAGAAAAGATAAGAGAAAGGACAAGGAGAAAGAAAAAGAAAAAGAGCCCTTAGTATGTTATGAGTGCAAAAAGCCAGGGCACTTTAGATATGATTGTCCTTTGCTGAAAAAGGCCTATAAGAAAAAGAAGAAAGCATACATGGCAACTTGGACTGATAGTGAAGATCTTCTTCCGAAGAAGAAGAACAAAAAGAAGTTGCTAATATCTGCTTCATGGCCAACAACGACGACAACGACAATGAGGTAAGTTCTGAAAACTCAAATGATGAATTTACATTTGATGAAATGTTTGAGGCTTTCAATGAACTTATGATTGATTTTAAATCCTTGAAAAAGAAGTATAAGTTTTTGAAAAATGACAATATTAGCTTAGCTAAAAGTAAAAATGAATTAGCTTTAGAAGTTAAGAACTTAACTAATGAAAAAGAAGAACTTAGCAAAGAAAGAGATAATCTTAATCAAGAAATAGATTTGTTAAAATCTGAAACTAAAAACTCAACAAAAGATTTAAAAGATCAATTAGAAACTTTAGCTTTAGAAAAAGAACAGCAAGTTAAAGAAAATGACTCTCTTAAGAAAGATGTTAAAAATATAAAGACATTGTTGAGAAATTCACCTTAAGTTCAACTAAACTTAACATGATCTTAGATAATCAAAAAGCTGTTTTTGATAAAGCTGGCCTAGGTTATAACACGTATAGGAAACAAAAATCTTTAAAGAATATTTTTGTAAAAGCCAATCAAAGTAATATAACTTGTTTTAAATGCAATGAAAAAGGTCATAAATCATTTGAATGCAAAACATTAAATAATAACAACAAGTTAAATGTTAAAGCAAAGAAAATATGGGTTCCGAAAGGAACAATTTTTGTTGCTACTAACCATAAAGGACCCAAGAAAGCTTGGGTACCTAAACATAAAGTTTGATTATTTTGCAGGAATGTCTTGTAGCCAAAAGATCAAAGAAAAAGTGGTACCTTGATAGTGGCTGCTCAAGACATATGACGGGTGACAAAGATGAATTCATCACCCTAGAAGAAAAGAAAGGTGGAGTTGTTACGTTTGGCGATAACGGTAAAGGTCAAATTATGGGCCTTGGTAAAGTCCGTATAACTCCATCTATATTTATTGATAATGTACTTTATGTTGATGGTTTAAAGCATAATCTAATAAGTATAAGCCAACTATGTGATAAGAACTTTAATGTTTCATTTAAATCTTCTATTTGCATAGTATCTGATTCCATTAATGATAGCATTGTTTTTACTGGTTATAGACATGGCAATGTTACTTAGTTGACTTAGACAAATTATCTGAAAGTGATCATTGCCTAATTGCTGACAATGCTAACATAAATGAATTGGATGGTTATGGCATCGTAGATTAGGTCATGCAAGCACACACCTTATTTCAAAACTAATTAAATGGATTTAGTTAAAGGATTACCTAAACTAGATTTTGAAAATAACAAAATATGTGATGCATGTCAATTTGGAAAACAAACTAGAAGTTCTTTCAAATCTAAAAATGTTGTTTCAACTTCTAGGGCTTTAGAGCTACTTCACATGGATCTTTTCGGACCAACTAGAACCACAAGTCTAGGAGGAAAGAAATATGGTCTAGTGATTGTAGATGATTATTCTAGATATACTTGGGTAATGTTTTTAGCTCACAAAGATGAGACTTTCTCGATATTCCTGAAATTCTTCAAGAAAGTCACAAATGAGAAAAACACTACCATAGTATCTCTAAGAAGTGATCATGGAACAGAATTTGAAAATCACTTATTTGAAAGTTTTTGTTCTGAAAATGGAATTAATCATAATTTTTCAGCCCCTAGGACTCCACAACAAAATGGTGTAGTTGAAAGGAAAAATAGGACTCTAGAAGACATGGCCCGTACCATGCTATGCGAAAGCAACTTACCAAAGTATTTTTGGGCGGAAGCAATTAACACAGCATGTTACATCTTAAATAGAGCCCTAATAAGACCAATCTTAAAGAAAACACCTTATGAATTATGGAATGAAAGAAAACCAAATATAAAATACTTTCATGCATTTGGATGTAAATGTTTCATTCATAATAATGGTAAAAACAACTTAGGAAAATTTGATGCTAAATCTGATGAAGGAATTTTTCTAGGTTATTCAACGACTAGTAAGGCATATAGAATCTTTAACAAGAAAACCTTAATAGTTGAAGAATCCATACATGTAGTTTTTGATGAATCTTTAGCAACTGGATCTGAAAAGATTGATGATGAGGAAGATACAAACATAATTGAAAAAGATCTTGAAAAACTTAATATTGAAGTATCTTCTGATCATGAACAAGAGGCTAAAGATGATGATTCACATAAGGACGATGATGTCAATATTAATCATAATGATATAGATCTTCCAAGAGACTGGAGATATGCTCATAGTCATCCCAAGGAATTGATTATAGGCGATCCATCTCAAGGAATAAGAACTAGATCATATATGAGAAATATTAGTAATCATCTTGCATTTGTATCACAAATTGAACCTAAAACTATAGAAGAAGCTGAAAAAGATAATAATTGGATGTTAGCAATGCAAGAAGAACTAAATCAATTTACAAGAAATAATGTTTGGACACTAGTTGAAAGACCTAAAAATCATTCAGTAATAGGATCAAAATGGTTTTTAGAAATAAACTAGATGAAAATGGCATAGTAATTAGAAACAAAGCTAGATTGGTTGCTAAAGGATATAATCAAGAGGAAGGTATTGATTTTGATGAAACCTTTGCACCTGTAGCTAGATTAGAAGCCATTAGGCTATTACTTGCATTTGCATGTCATATGAATTTTAACTTATTTCAAATGGATGTAAAAAGCGCATTTTTAAATGGATTTATAAATGAAGAAGTTTATGTAGAACAACCACCAGGTTTTGAAGATCACGAATTTTCAAATCACGTTTTTAAATTGCACAAAGCTTTATATGGTTTGAAACAAGCACCTAGAGCTTGGTATGATAGGTTAAGTAAATTCTTAATAGAAAATGATTTTACAAGAGGAAATGTTGATAAAACTTTGTTTTTGAAAAGAAAAAGTAATGATTTACTTGTAGTACAAATATACGTAGATGACATTATTTTTGGTGCTACTAACGATTCTCTTTGTCAAGAATTTGCAAAGTTGATGCAGGGAGAATTCGAGATGAGCATGATGGGAGAACTCAACTTCTTCCTTGGACTCCAAATCAAACAAAGCAAAGAGGGAATCTTTATCAACCAAACAAATACACAAGAGAACTACTCAAAAAGTTTGGTATGGAATCAATGAAACCCCTCGGAACTCCAATGAGTCCTTCATGCAAGCTGGACAAAGATGAAGAAGGTAAAAAGGTTGATCAAAAGTATTATCGAGGTATAATCGGATCCCTTCTTTATTTAACAGCAAGTAGACCAGATATTATGTTTTCAGTATGTTTATGTGCTAGATTTCAATCTGAACCTAAAGAATCACATTTAATAGCTGTTAAAAGAATTTAAGATATCTAAATGGAACTAAAAATGTAGGTTTATGGTATTCTAGAGACTCTACATTAAACCTAATTGCATATTCGGATTCTGATTATGCTGGATGTAAATTAGATAGAAAGAGCACAAGTGGTGCATGCCATTTCTTAGGAAGTAACTTAATCACATGGTTTAGCAAAAAGCAAAATTCAGTTGCATTATCAACTACTGAAGCTGAATATGTAGCAGCTGGAAGTTGCTGTGCGCAAATCCTATGGATTAAGCGACAACTTGAAGACTATGGTATCACACTTAATAAAACACCCATAAGATGTGATAACACTAGCGCAATCAATTTAACTAAAAATCCGATTCAACACTCAAGGACAAAACACATAGAAATTAGATATCATTTTATAAGGGAACATGTAGCTAATGATGAAATTTGTTTAGATTATGTAAACACTGAAGAACAATTAGCTGACATCTTTACAAAACCTTTAAGCGAAGAAAGATTTTGTTATCTTAGAGGAGAGTTAGGAATTTGTAACCCTTTTGGATAGATTTTGAAACCTCTAAGGAAATATATCTAGAGTTCTTTCAATTCTTAAAATCTTAAGGAAATTTTATCTAGAACTCATATCAATTTGATCTCTCAAAATCCATGATTTTTAATCATACTCAAAGATCAAATCCGGGTCATTTCAGACACTTTGAAAAGTTTTGATTTTTTACTCTGAAATGGTTTCGGAGCCGACTCGAGAGTATCGGAGTCGACTCGAGTTTCTGCTGAAACTCAGGAGTCGACCCCTTCTCTGAGCGAGTCGACTCGAGATCGTGTCCGTGCTCTGTGACTAGTCGGGAGCCGACTCCACACTTTGCGCGAGTCGACTCGACGTGGTCCCAGTCTGATTATTTAGGGCACGAGTCGACCCCACGGACATTTCATTCGTTTCAAATCTTTCCAAACCCTCTCCAAAGCTTTCCCAAACCCTCCAAACCTCAAATAACCTCCGATTAACCACTCCTTCAAGATCTATGGCACCCAAAACCCGTGGAGCTAGCACTAGTGGCGCCGGTTTGAAGAGGAAGCGGACCGTTCGACGACCCGTCCGCGAGCCGTCTACGGATTCATCCTCTACCCCTTCTCCGAGTGATTCTCCTGCTCCTGCTCCTACTCTTCAGGTAGATCATCTTGCCAGTAGAGTTGTCACCACAGGAAGAAAGGTTGATTTTGAATTATTTGAGAATGAAGGCTTTATAAAAGGTAGACAACTGATTGAGATGGGATTTGAGAGTATATGTTCATTGGACTGTCCCACCTACCCTGCTCTAGTTAAGGAATTTTACAAGAATTTGACAGAGGAGATGATGGTTTAGTTAGCAAAGTAAGAGGCATTGGTCTGAACATCACTTCCTCTATTCTATCTAGATTGTTGAATTTACCCCTGTCTGGACCATCCACCTTTGCCCCAGAAGATAGATCTCCAGCCCTCACTAGGCTATTGAACAGAAATTTTGAAGGATTTGAAGAAGTATTTGCTAGTCAATTGCCTTTGGAATTAAGATTACTTCACAACATCTGCAGCAGAATTTTGTTTCCCAAGACCGGCAGATTCGACTATGTATCTGAGAGAGATATTTTTGTTATGGATGCTGTTGTTTCTGGAAGCCCATTAATCTACCTCGGATGATAATATGGTACATTGCAGATTGTAGTGGGAAAAAGAAATCAAGTTTGCCCTATGGCATGGTTTTAACTAAGTTATTTCAAAGCCAAGGGATTGTATTTGGTGATAGTGAGCCGAAAAAGGAACTAAGGCATACGGATTTTTACTCTTTGGCTACTATACATCGAATGGGGTTTGTTAAGAGGAATGGAAATTGGGAGAGAAAGAATGTTACAGAGGACAGAGCTCTAGATGCTGAGGCCCCCAGACCTTCTATGAGACATTCATCACCTGAGCCTCCTCAGTGCTCGTCTGTTCCAGCTCCTGCTCTGATTCTACCCCTGCTCCTGCTATTGCTCCTGCTCAGTCTTCTACATTATCATTTGGTAGCTTTTCTGATGTACAGTTAGATCAACTTAAATCATTATTCAAATCTGAGATAAGTGTGCATGAAAATAGACTGAAAGAAGAATTTGATGAAAAGTTTATGAATTTAAAAGAAGCCTTATATTCACTTAGTGATCGGGTTGCATCGATTGAGTCTACTCTCAGTTCATCTACCAGCTCCTTAAGTGAAGACTTAAAGAATATCTTTGGAGAACTTAAGGATATCTGCGGTGACTCAGAGACCTACTCCCAATGCAACGCCGAGCTTCAGGATAAAATTACATCTGCTTGTACTTTTGTTGATAATAAGCTCAAAGATTATGTTAGACTTCAATGTGAAGGGATGAAGCAGATTGTTGATCACTTGAATAGAATTACTAGAAGAAACTTTTAAGTTTTCATGTAATCTCTTTTTGATGTAATCAAGTTTACTTTCAATGCAATGAGCAAGTTTACATTTTCATGTATTATCATTTTGAAGTAATGAGAAAGTTTGATGCATTACTTATGTCTATTTCAATTGTAAGTATCCTTGAATACTTTGAATGATTATCCTCAATTGATAAGTTAAATAGAAAAAGATAAAGAATGTTATTGATATTGAACTTCCCAACCTTTTTGTTGATTACAAAAAAGGGGGAGAGATTTTATTCAATCGTATATGTTCAATTCAATCAAAGTTTAATTTTGAAAGAGGGAGAGCATAAGGGGAAGAGATAAATTGAATTTCATAAAGAAAATGCTTAAGTTTCTGAATTTGAAAAATTTTGAATGATTTATAAAATTAAGGTTCATAGGGGGAGCTACCTCATTGAGGGGGAGCCTTTCCATGAACACAATAGTTGATTTTGGAATCACAAATTTTTTTAATTTTATAATGCATATACTCAATGTTTTTGTCATCATCAAAAAGGGGGAGATTGTTGAGAAATTATTGAAACATAATTGCCCCAACTTTATTGATTTTGATGATTTCCAAAAGCCATGAGTACCTTAAAGAATACAATGAGTTTATTTATCAAAAACCTTGAGCTTATTCAAATTGAAAGGAATGGACTCTCAATGGTTAAATTAATGAGTTTTGAATCTATTAGAAAAAGGAGTTTCAAGCTCTATGCTTAAAAGATTTCAAAAAGGAATTTTTACATTATAATTCAATCGATGAATTCTTGAAACATGTCTTGAATCCATGCTTAATGTCATATTTAATGTATTCAAGTCACTTTGACATTTAAATTTATTTGGGACAAGTTTTAAAGTCTATCAGAACATTTTTCTGATTTTTGTATCGCTCCCGAGCCGACTCAAGGGTTTCCGAGTCGACTCCTGTAAGCCACAGAGTTTTCTGATTTTCTCGAGTCGACCCTTGGTTTTCAAGAGTCGACCCCTGACTCTTTGCGAGCCGACTCCTGTCTGTGCGAGCCGACTCCGCTCAAACAACAGAAACCATGTTTTTTGAGCACTTCTCGAGTCGACTCCCCATTTTCCTCGAGTCGACTCCCCAGGAGCCGACACTTTAGTTTTCGCGAGTCGACCCTTCAATGTTTAAAATGTTTCTATTTTTAGTAATCGACTTCGAGCCGACTCCCACAAAGCTCGAGTCGACTCCGCGAAATCTGGGCGCGATTTTTAACGATGACACATCAGCCCCAACGGTAAGATTTTCAAATAACGGCTATTTTTCTTTGTCTCTAACGGATATATTTTTGCAGATTCTATAAATAGAGGAGCTCTTTTCAAATCAAAAGCATGAAGAAAAAATCAAAAAGAGAGAAAAGAATATCTTTGAAAAAGAGGGAAAAACAGAGCATATTGGAAAAATATTTTAGCTCGAAATAGAGTGATTCAAAAGGAGTGAAATCAAAGAGAAAGATTCGTCTGCTCCATCTCATCAATCCACAAGAGTCAAAAGAAAATCCACAAGCATTTCAAAGATCAAATCGAAGGATTTTCAAAAGGAGAAAAAGCTTCATCTCAACTCCAAAGTCTTCAACGGTCAAGAATCTTGCTGAGGCGTGATTCAACACTTCAAGAGGAGTTAAAGAGAAGAAGGAAGAAAGCCAAAGCCACACCATCTGCAATATTATCAGGCTTTTCTAACTCTTTATTTTATACTTCATTTGTATATTTGCTCAAGGGGAGCATTTCATTACTTAAACTCTGAATATTTTAATTGTTTGCTGATTCAATCAGTGGATTGAATCAGTGGAGGTTATTATACCTCGTTGCAAGCCGGAGTGCTTGTGTTGGGTTAGTTGTGAGCCCGTGAAAAACAACGTGTAGGGTTTTGTGCTGGTAAGCCCGAGTTAAAACCAGCTGGGTTCGTTGTGCGCCCGTGAAAACAACAAGTTTGAGTTGTGAGCTTGGAAAACAACTCGGCTGTAATCTAGAGAGATTATAGTGTGGACCCAAGTGAATCTTGGGAGTGGACGTAGGTGTTGATTGCACCGAACCACTATAAAATTATCTTGTGTTTGCCGTGCCATATTTTCTCTTCTCTATCTCTCTTTATTTGCTTGTGTATTGATTTAAGTTAGCCTCTCACTT
>UESW01001822.1:62720-108850 GCA_900491605.1 Calamus simplicifolius | reverse complement strand
GGCGACGATCCGACGGTTGCGATCGATCCAAGCCCTGATCCCGATCGGCCACGACCGATCTCGGAGATCCGTCCGATCGGCGACGATCCGACGGTTGCGATCGATCCAAGCCCTGATCCCGATCGGCCACGACCGATCTCGGACCGGCAATCGGTCCGATCGGCGATCCGACGGTTGCGATCGATCCAAGCCCTGATCCCGATCGGCCACGACCTATCTCGGACAGTTGCAATCCGTCCGAGATCGGCGACGATCCGACGGTTGCGATCGATCCAAGCCCTGATCCCGATCGGCCACGACCGATCTCGGACCGTGGCGATCCGTCCGAGATCGGCGACGATCCGACGGTTGCGATCGATCCAAGCCCTGATCCCGATCGGCACGACCGATCTCGGACCGCGGCAATCGGTCCGATCGGCGATCCGACGGTTGCGATCGATCCAAGCCTGATCCCGATCGGCCACGACCTATCTCGGACAGTTGCAATCCGTCCGAGATCGGCGACGATCCGACGGTTGCGATCGATCCAAGCCCTGATCCCGATCGGCCACGACCGATCTCGGACCGTGGCGATCCCGAGATCGGCGACGATCCGACGGTTGCGATCGATCCAAGCCCTGATCCCGATCGGACGACCGATCTCGGACCCGGCAATCGGTCCGATCGGCGATCCGACGGTTGCGATCGATCCAAGCCTGATCCCGATCGGCCACGACCTATCTCGGACAGTTGCAATCCGTCCGAGATCGGCGACGATCCGACGGTTGCGATCGATCCAAGCCCTGATCCCGATCGGCCACGACCGATCTCGGACCGTGGCGATCCGTCCGAGATCGGCGACGATCCGACGGTTGCGATCGATCCAAGCCCTGATCCCGATCGGCACGACCGATCTCGGACCGTGGCAATCGTCCGATCGGCGATCCGACGGTTGCGATCGATCCAAGCCCTGATCCCGATCGGCCACGACCGATCTCGGACCGTGGCGATCCGTCCGATCGGCGACGATCCGACGGTTGCGATCGATCCAAGCCCTGATCCCGATCGGCACGACCGATCTCGGACCGGCAATCGGTCCGATCGGCAAAGATCCGACGGTTGCGATCGATCCAAGCCTGATCCCGATCGGCCACGACCTATCTCGGACAGTTGCAATCCGTCCGAGATCGGCGACGATCCGACGGTTGCGATCGATCCAAGCCCTGATCCCGATCGGCCACGACCGATCTCGGACCGTGGCGATCCGTCCGATCGGCGACGATCCGACGGTTGCGATCGATCCAAGCCCTGATCCCGATCGGCCACGACCGATCTCGGACCGCGGCAATCGGTCCGATCGGCGATCCGACGGTTGCGATCGATCCAAGCCCTGATCCCGATCGGCCACGACCTATCTCGGAAGTTGCAATCCGTCCGAGATCGGCGACGATCCGACGGTTGCGATCGATCCAAGCCCTGATCCCGATCGGCCACCGATCTCGGACCCGATCCGATCGATCCCGATCGATTGATCCGATCCGACCGATATCGGTCCGATCGGCGATCCGACGGTTGCGATCGATCCAAGCCCTGATCCCGATCGGCCACGACCTATCTCGGACAGTTGCAATCCGTCCGAGATCGGCGACGATCCGACGGTTGCGATCGATCCAAGCCCTGATCCCGATCGGCCACGACCGATCTCGGACCGTGGCGATCCGTCCGAGATCGGCGACGATCCGACGGTTGCGATCGATCCAAGCCCTGATCCCGATCGGCGACGACCGATCTCGGACCGTGGCAATCGGTCCGATCGGCGATCCGACGGTTGCGATCGATCCAAGCCTGATCCCGATCGGCCACGACCTATCTCGGACAGTTGCAATCCGTCCGAGATCGGCGACGATCCGACGGTTGCGATCGATCCAAGCCCTGATCCCGATCGGCCACGACCGATCTCGGACCGCGATCCGTCCGATCGGCGACGATCCGACGGTTGCGATCGATCCAAGCCCTGATCCCGATCGGCACGACCGATCTCGGACCGCGGCAATCGGTCCGATCGGCGATCCGACGGTTGCGATCGATCCAAGCCTGATCCCGATCGGCCACGACCTATCTCGGACAGTTGCAATCCGTCCGAGATCGGCGACGATCCGACGGTTGCGATCGATCCAAGCCCTGATCCCGATCGGCCACGACCGATCTCGGACCGTGGCGATCCGTCCGAGATCGGCGACGATCCGACGGTTGCGATCGATCCAAGCCCTGATCCCGATCGGCACGACCGATCGGACCCGGCAATCGGTCCGATCGGCGATCCGACGGTTGCGATCGATCCAAGCCTGATCCCGATCGGCCACGACCTATCTCGGACAGTTGCAATCCGTCCGAGATCGGCGACGATCCGACGGTTGCGATCGATCCAAGCCCTGATCCCGATCGGCCACGACCGATCTCGGACCGATCCGTCCGATCCGACGATCCGACGGTTGCGATCGATCCAAGCCCTGATCCCGATCGGCACGACCGATCTCGGACCGCGGCAATCGGTCCGATCGGCGATCCGACGGTTGCGATCGATCCAATGATCCCGATCGGCCACGACCTATCTCGGACAGTTGCAATCCGTCCGAGATCGCGACGATCCGACGGTTGCGATCGATCCAAGCCTGATCCCGACGATCTCGGACCCGATCCGATCGGCGACGATCCGACGGTTGCGATCGATCCAAGCCCTGATCCCGATCGGCACGACCGATGGTCCGATCGGCGATCCGACGGTTGCGATCGATCCAAGCCCTGATCCCGATCGGCCACGACCGATCTCGGACCGTGGCGATCCGTCCGATCGGCGACGATCCGACGGTTGCGATCGATCCAAGCCCTGATCCCGATCGGCACGACCGATCTCGGACCGCGGCAATCGGTCCGATCGGCGATCCGACGGTTGCGATCGATCCAAGCCCTGATCCCGATCGGCCACGACCTATCTCGGACAGTTGCAATCCGTCCGAGATCGGCGACGATCCGACGGTTGCGATCGATCCAAGCCCTGATCCCGATCGGCCACGACCGATCTCGGACCATGGCGATCCGTCCGAGATCGGCGACGATCCGACGGTTGCGATCGATCCAAGCCCTGATCCCGATCGGCACGACCGATCCGGAATCGGTCCGATCGGCGATCCGACGGTTGCGATCGATCCAAGCCCTGATCCCGATCGGCCACGACCTATCTCGGACAGTTGCAATCCGTCCGAGATCGCGACGATCCGACGGTTGCGATCGATCCAAGCCCTGATCCCGATCGGCCACGACCGATCGACCCGATCCGATCGGATCCCGATCCAAGCCCCCGATCGATATCGGTCCGATGATCCGACGGTTGCGATCGATCCAAGCCCTGATCCCGATCGGCCACGACCTATCTCGGACAGTTGCAATCCGTCCGAGATCGGCGACGATCCGACGGTTGCGATCGATCCAAGCCCTGATCCCGATCGGGACCGATCTCGGACCGTGGCGATCCGTCCGATCGGCGACGATCCGACGGTTGCGATCGATCCAAGCCCCGATCGGACGACCGATCCGGACCGGCAATCGGTCCGATCGGCGATCCGACGGTTGCGATCGATCCAAGCCCTGATCCCGATCGGCCACGACCTATCTCGGACAGTTGCAATCCGTCCGAGATCGGCGACGATCCGACGGTTGCGATCGATCCAAGCCCTGATCCCGATCGGCCACGACCGATCTTGGCGACCGATCGATGATCCCGATCCAACCGATCGGCGATGACCGATATCGGTCCGATCGGCGATCCGACGGTTGCGATCGATCCAAGCCCTGATCCCGATCGGCCACGACCTATCTCGGACAGTTGCAATCCGTCCGAGATCGCGACGATCCGACGGTTGCGATCGATCCAAGCCCTGATCCCGATCGGCCACGACCGATCTCGGACCGTGGCGATCCGTCCGATCGGCGACGATCCAACGGTTGCGATCGATCCAAGCCTGATCCCGATCCGACGATGATCGGTCCGATCGGCGATCCGACGGTTGCGATCGATCCAAGCCCTGATCCCGATCGGCCACGACCGATCTCGGACCGTGGCGATCCGTCCGAGATCGGCGACGATCCAACGGTTGCGATCGATCCAAGCCCTGATCCCGATCGGCCACGACCGATCTCGAAACGTGGCAATCGGTCCGATCGGCGATGATCCGAGGGTTGCGATCGATCCAAGCCCTTATTCTGATCGGTCACGATCGATTTTGGACCGATCGCTATTTAACATAATTAATTTTTTTAAATATATAACGACGCAAAGGGTTGCGTCGTATTTTTTTAATATGATAATTATAATATATAAAAAATTAACTTTAATTCTAATAATTACGATGCAACAAGTACGTCGCTATATTAAAACATAATTTTCCTAATTAATATTTTGGCTTATTACATCGCTAATGCGTCGCTATTTAACATAATTAATTTTTTAAAAACATTGCAACTCACTGTGTTACGTCGTAATTATTTTTTCTCATTTATAATTTATAAAATTTAATTTTATTTAAAATAATTACGACGCAGTTATTGCGTCGCTAAATTAAAAATAATTTTAATTTATTTTCTAGTTTATTGCATCGCTAATGCATCGCTATTTAAAATATTTAATTTTTTCCAAAATATTGCGACGCACTGGGTGGCGTCGCAATCTTTTTTAAAATATTAATACTATAAAAAATATAATTCTATTTAAATTATTTGCGATGCAATTGTTTCGTCGCTAAATTAAAAATAATTTTTCTATTTTTCTAGTTTATTGCGTCGCTAAGGCGTCGCTATTTAAAATATTTAATTCTTTTCAAAATATTACGACGCACTGGTTGGCTTCGCAATATTTTTTAAAATATTAATACTGTAAAAAATATAATTCCATTTAAATTATTTGTGATGCAATTGTTGCGTTGCTAAATTAAAAATAATTTTTCTATTTTCCTATTTTATTGCGTCACTAAGGCGTCGCTATTTAAAATATTTAATTCTTTTCAAAACATTGCGACGCACTGTTATGCGTCGCAATATTTTGTAAACTATTTGTACTTTAAACAATATAATTTCATTTAAATTATTTGCGACGCATTTGTTGCGTCGCTAAATTAAAAATAATTTTTCTTATTTTCTAGTTTATTGCGTCGCTAATGCGTCGCTATTTAATATATTTAATTCTTTTAAAAATATTGCGATGCACTGTGTTGCGTCGCAATATTTTTTTCCGATAATTAGATTTTATAAAATTTAATTTAATTTCAATTATTTGTGATGCAATTGGTGCATCGCTAAATTAAAAATAATTTTTCTAATTATCTATTTTATTGCGTCGCTAATGCGTCGCTATTTAAAATATTTAATTTTGTTAAAAACATTGCGATGCAAATATTGCGTCGCAATATTTTTATTGATATTTATATTTCATAAAAAATTAATTTAAAAATATTGCGACGCAATATTTGTGTCGCAATATTAAAAATTTAATTTTTTTTTATTTTTTGGTTAATTGAGTCGCTAATGAGTCGCTAATGCGTCGCAATATTTTGTTGTCACAAAGGCGTCGCAAAGTGGTCGCAATTTAGCGACGCAATTATGCGTCGCTAAATTGGCGTCGCTATTTCAGTATTTTCTTGTAGTGTAAACTCGCATGACACATCATGCATCTTACCATCTCAAGTAGAGTTCTATTTCTCCTTTCTGCTATCCCATTCTGTTGTGGTGTTCTAGGAGCAGTAAGTTGAGAAACAATGCCATTGTCAATGAGGAACTGTTTATATTCTTCAAGAAGGTATTCACCACCACGATCTGATCTAACAGCTTTGATTCGTTTTCCCAACTGATTCTCAACTTCAGCCTTGAACTGCTTAAACTTTGTAAAAGCTTCAAACTTATGTCGCATCAGATAAACGTATCCATATCTTGAGTAATCATCAGTAAAAGTAATGAAATACTCAAAACCTCCTCGGGCTTGTACCGTCATTGGACCGCATACATCAGTGTGCACCAAGTCCAGTAAATCAGAGGCCCTAAGGCCTTTGGTCTTAAAAGACCTTCTAGTCATTTTTCCTTCCAAACAGGATTTGCACTGAGGCATTTTATCCATATCCAATGGACCCAAGGATCTATCCTGGATAAGCCTCTTAATCCTATTAAGGTTTATGTGACCTAGTCTTAAATATCAAAGTGTTTCCTCATTATGTTCAGCTTTTCTCTTATTTGAGATAGTATGCACTATTTCAGTGTCATTGGATGTGGGAGTTATTGGATGTACATAATATAAATTTCCTAATCTTGATCCTCTACAAATTTCTTTACCATTTCTATCAATGGAAACATCAGAATGGAAAGAAACATTGTAACCATAGGAAATCAAACATGCTACTGAAATTTAATTTCTTTTAATGTCTGGTACATATAAGCAATCATCCAATATAAGTTTTTTGTTACATCGAAAAGATAAACTAACTCTACCAATACTAGTAGCTCCCACTTTTACTCTTGTCCCCAACCTCAACAACATCTCTCCTCTATTGAGTTTTCTGATTACCTGTAACCCCTGCAATGAATTGCATATGTGATTAGTGGCTCCTGAGTCTACAATCCAGGATACAGTAGAATCCACCACTAAACATGTTTCAATAACAAAAATATTACCTACTGCATTCTTCTTGGCAATTAGTTTTGGACAGTTTGTCTTCCAGTGCCCTTTCTGGTTGCAGTGAAAACATCTCCCTTTTACTGCTCCTTTAGCGGTCTTTGTCTTTTTGATCTTGCCATCCGCTACCTTAGGATGCTGCTTCTTCTTTCCTTTGGGCCTTTTGGGCTTAGAAGAAGAAGCCTTAGTAAAGTGAACTGCCTTTTCCTTCCCTAGAATCTGCTCAGCTGATTGCAGCTCTTTCATGAAGTCTGGGAGGGTCATGCCAAGTTTGTTCATTGAATAGTTAAGCTTGAATTGATCAAATGAACTTAAGAGGGTTTCCAGCACTATATCTATCTGAGTCTCTTGGTCGATCTCAGCACCCAAATCGATGGCCTCATATAGGTAGCCCATCACTTTAAGCATATGCTCTCAGACCGGGGTACCTTCAGCCATACGAGTATTGATCAGCTTCCTGATAGTACTCTACCGTGCAGCCCTACTCGAATGAGCGAACATCTCTTGGAGACTAAAAATCATATCATAAGTCGTCTCCATGTTTTGATGTTGCTGCTGTAGCACTGGGCTTAAGGAAGCATATATATAGCATTTGGCCATCTCATCAGCCTTGTTCCATTTTTCAAATTCAAGCTTTTCATTATCCGTTGGGTTTTGACCCAACTGAGGACAGATATATGTTAGGACATACTTATACCCAGCAGAAGTGAGTACTATGTCCAAATTTCTCTTCCAATTCAAATAGTTTGGTCTGGTTAACTTATTATCATTAAGTATAGAAGCAAGTGGAGAAAATGATGATGACATCTGAAATATAAATAATGGCATACATGCATCAGTTATATATGCTCCATAAATATTCTTTTAACATTAAGATTACTAAGTAGCAAAAAACTTAAAAAAAATCTACAAAGTCTCAATGTAACATTGTATTGACCTCCATAAAAATGAGTCAACCCAAGTCCCACCTGGTCATAGTCCCCAAGTGCTGATCCAACAGCCTTACTTAGTTATGTTCACTGCTCTGGTTTTTTGGCTCCTATCATTATAGGTCAAGTGTTAACCAAGGTTTAATCTTCTGGGATTAACAAGTTTGAAAACTCCATCCCTAATGGGGATCACGCATGTGACACGAGTAAGTGTTCAAATAGGATACCCTAGATTATTCATTTAATTCTTAGAACTATGCAAACTAATGGCATACCCCATCCCTAATTGGGGTCACGCATGTGACACGAGTAAGTATATCATATGCAACAAAGAATTAAATATTTTACTAAAAATTCTTCCACTATAGCTGATGTATGTACTCCATCCCTAATGGGGGTCACGTATGTGACACGAGTAAGCACATGCATCATAGCGAGAATCAACCTTTTTGGGAAGCTACGGGTTACATATTACCCTCACACACTTGATAATTTATTAATTAAGTTTTTGTATGGTTTGTGATTTACCTTATGTCCAAATGGCCTTGGACATACCTTTAATCACTTAACCAATTATGTAATAAATTTTCTAATTAACGTCCATAATTTTTCATAGGTGATTTGGTTTTTAACCTATTCAATCATGCCAATTTAGAGTCCTTTAATTATTTAATTATATTTAACTCATATTATTCTAATGAGTGATACCATGGCAATAAAATATGTATGCAATACACATAAGCAATAAAAAAATAAATAAATAATAAATTGCTGTGCTAGCACAAATGGCAGAGGCATCGCGGAACCATAATCATCTTGGCCATCCCTTTCTAATTAACAGGATGCTTTGGTCAAGGGAAAATAAATATCCTAATAATATTGGTCTCATGTGGGCTTAGGAGGGCTGGCACTACTTCCTTGTAATCGACACTACCATGTATTCCCATTCTTAAATGCCTCATTCAAAACTCTCTTCCAACTAAATAGCTCTTTATCTCACGTGGTGTTGAAGAAGGGATGCATCCTTCTTTCTGTTCGTTCCTTCTTTGTTACTGGCAACAGACGGCCAAACAAGGAATCATCGAATGAAAGAAGAGAGGCCAACGTTGCTTCCGTTTCTGGCATTAAATGGTCCAAACGGAAGAAAGAGGCCTATCGTCTTCTCATTGCTTTAGTGGATGCTTGTAATCGCCACCAAAGTCTGGGAGGAAAAGTCTTCAACCATCCTTCACGTCTTCCTCTGCATAGAACTCCTCCATGCACCGGAACTCCAAGAGACGAAGCCATCTACGTATTCCTCTCTTTCACCCAGCCGGATGAATTCCTGTCCATGGATGTCCCATGACACTTCCACCCAGCTGGACAGCTTTATGTCAGGATAAGGTGAGGGAGGAAAAACGTATGGCTTCTTCTTCTCTTCGCATGGAGTCCCAATCATTCAATTTGGTTCCCCATCGTCCAATCCCCAAGAAGTCTTTCGGACAGAACTATGTGGAATCCACGGAAGAAGGGAGCCAGTCTGTATTCCTTCCGTTCCATGAAGAAGGGAGGAACTCACTCCCAGATGCAAGGAGTCCGATTCTTTGTCAAGTCAGGACGTTCTAGGAAGTAGGGAGAAAAAACGGTGTCCTTCTTCTTTATTAAGTCTGAATGTTCCAATAAATAGGAAAGTCGGACGAAAGATCTACAACCTATTCTAATATTTTTTATTTTCTAGGAGAGAGGAGGCGTCACTTTTTATCAAAACCAACGCTCTGATACCAGTTTTTCGTTGGATGGATAGATGGGATTACTGATAATAGGATAAGATAAGAATTTTAAATTTTGCTATGGTTATCTTCAAGGATAAAATGAGTTGGAGATTCTGATCTCCGGTGAGATCCCCATGATCAGAACAATCCGATCAAAACTCTTATCATGAAGAAGATAAGCGTGGATTAAAATATTAAATCCGATTGGTGCGGAAGCGATACCAGTAATCAAACTTATGAACAATCATGGCAATCATTACTTAATTAGAGAAAATGATTGCGTACCTTTTTACTAAAGATTTCTACTGGATTTCCTCGTGAATAAGGAAGCGTCCATGCGTGAAGACTCCTCTCCGTGAAGGCTTTTGTACCGGAGACTCTTCGAAGGAGTGGAGAAGCTCTGAGATCGCTGATTTCTTCTTAGGAATAAACAGGATAATCTTTAATCCTCAACTCCCTGAATGAGCAAGGGGTATGGCCAAGAAAATAAGTAAGGATTTTTTGGTGAATAAAAATCAGCCGAATTCTTTTGTGCTCTTTCTTCTGGATCTCTCTGTCGTTATTCTTCTTAAAAATAGATGAAGACGAACGGATGAAAAATGAAAAAAAGATTTCTCTCTTATCCTTCTTTGATCATGGTGCTCGCTATTTATAAATGGGAAGCGATACTCTGATTGAAGAAAGTGTCACGTCCCTACGGGAGAGACGCTTCTCATCATCATCCAAAGATGCGCGAAGAAGAAGACACCGCTTCATAATAAAAAAAAATACGTTGTCTCTTCTACACCTAATCTGAGAACATCATGCCCAACTTACAATAGGCCCGCTAGTCTAAAGGCTCATTGGGACCAAGGCCCATAGAGCCTAAACCCAAAGTCCTCAAACCACCCATGGCCTCTACTTTGGTCACATATCCATGTTACAGAGTTTAGTTTCATTAAGAAACTTTTCTCTGAATTTTTTTAAAAAATCAAATACAATATTAGGCGGCATTACTTGCTTATCGCGTCACCTAAAATTTTAAAAATAAATTTTTAAAATTTAGGAGCGAGTTTCCTTTTATGGTCTACACCTTGGACTTTGCGGGACACACATAACTTAGCTCCTAAGAATATTGTCCTTACACCGCCATTCCCTATGACTTGGGATAATATTCTTAGTCGTGATTTATTTCCATCAGAAAATCACAACTGCACTCCAGAATATGCGCGACATTTACGTCGAGATAAAATAAATTGTCACATAAGACAATCCCATCCTTGACCTATGAGATCGATACGCAAATGGTTCCTTCATGCGACACTCGAATATTGGCATCAAGTAATTTGTGTACTATCACTTGTCCAATATCCATCTAACACCTTGAGCTTTAGGTTCCCTCATATCCATCCACTGAGCGTCAGGAATCAACCTGTCGATTGATCATATCTACGCTCGATCTATAAAGATCACTATGCATAGTTTTAAGATGGATTAATTTGAACCTCTCAAGGGAGTGTTATTACTTTCTCATGGAAAGTACATAAATGACTATATTTTGAGTATGTTCTTAGACCCTAGTGGCATATGCCCAACCCACCGAGTATCAATCATTTATGGACTTTGCTCATTTGGTGAATCAAAGCATATACGCTATAAGTCTGAGTTCAGTGACTTGCTCAAGCTTAAGAACAATCGTACTCTCATAGCTATGAGTTAAATTTCATGATAGTTCATTTCCAAGATTTATTCTTATGTAAGTCTGTCAATACGCAATATGCGTACCAGTATACTAATTCGAGAATCCCTCTCAAATAGTCAAGACAAACTATTTCCCCAATTGAAAATTGCGTATGCTTCAATTTCTCATAATAAAAGCGCATAACTTTATTAAAATTGTGACAATTATATTTCGAATGTAATAAAATGATCTCGTGTCTTCTGTACTCATGTGTAAAGCATCTCGAGCACTCAAGATCATTATTTCTAACATTCATAGACCTTTCAGGAAAATTATATATAACAAGTATATAGGATACAAATATCAAATCATTTATTATATCATCAGATGTCAATCATCATAGAAAAATTATATCTTTTAGACCATAATTTCCAACAAATAGGACCAGTCCGCTATCATTTCCACATTCTAATTAGTGTGTTTTGAGATATTCTCCATGCTAAGTGTTGAAATAAGGTAGGATGATGACATATCTCATTTCTTGAAAAACTGCGATGGCCTTATTCCATGGGATTCAAATTCAATACCTCGATCTCAAAGCACTATAAATAGACAAAAGCTTCCAGCTGATATTTATTAAGGGTAACCTCATGCTTCTCGAAGCTCTACTAATAATGAGACAGACCTCAAAAATCCCTAAAAAAGGAGAGAAGTTTGGATAAAGTCTGACCAATAATTTGTCGAAGAAGAATCCAACATTCTCAGATAAAACCCTTGATCCAAATGATTAGTACCATCCTTCAAAAAGTCTATAGGATGCAATGAAATCTATCTTATTCATAATTTCATTTAACTCTATCGTATCAATAAATTCATGGGAAGTGCTGAATAAACAATGACAATAATGTTTATCTTAATAAAATTTTATTAGTATAATTATATTAATAAAAACATACAAAATTCAGAGCTTTTTGATTTAGTCATGGTCTTGCTTCATGAAGTACACATGACTGAATTTTGTATAAACGAAACACAGATGAACATTGGCTTCTTAAAGGATCCAAGTATTTTTCATATAGTGCATCAATCTAGTGGATGAAACATAGAACCAAAAGCCCTCCAACTAAAATTAACTGCTCGTTTATTTGATTGAAAGCCTATAAGGCGGCGACTAATGTTGTAGTAAATTGAGACTTATATGGGTATATGCTAGCAAAGATAGCAACGAAAGCATCTATCCTCCAGCTGCTAGATAGTTCACCGAAGGTACAAAAACATCCGTCAACGTAGTTGTAATCTCGAGCATTAGTTGACACCATAATCCATCGAGCATTCCAGGATATAGACTACCATAAGCATATCCATCCATAGGTGGAATAGCTAATCTTTTGACAACCAATTATACTATATCCCTTAAGATATATGAGGAGGAAAGGCTTATTTAGAGTTCTTAACTTCGTAAGGCCTCCATTTGGAGCAGCTACTAGAAGGGGCTAACAACAGTTATTCGCCATTAGATTTTGAGATAGTTATTTTCTAAAAATTAAGGTCAATAATTAACTCAAATAGAACCTAAGGCTGTGTTTGATAGCTTTTTGGCTATCCCTGGATAAATGTACATGATAGCATTTATCCAGGGGATAGCTAAGGGGATAAGCACCTTTTTAAAATTACCACTATGCCATCAAGGGATAACTTTAGTTATTCCTGGGTTTCCTAGGGAATAAGTTCAGGGATAACTCATGGTTAAACATGGGTTATCCCCTCTGGTTAAACTTTTTCAGCACTATCCCCTGTAGCTATAGTATTTGGGGATAAGAAGGGATATCTAGGGGATATTTCTCCTTATCCACCATATCAAACACAGCCTAAAACTGATGACACCATAATTACAATTACTATAGTACTAGCTTTTAGCTCAACAACATGAGGTGAAGCTTAATATTATGCTAATTGACATGTTTGTTAGTTGCAAATGTATCCAACATCCCAAAAACCATTATAATTCATGTTAGATACAATCAACTAAGATTGTCGAACTAACATCATCGTTTGCATTGACGTAGAATTAAGAGTTTTCAACTACTCTTTTCTTCTAAAAATTAATTTCTAACCAATAAATAGTTAAATCATTCTTTTAAAATGGTAGTTAATTTCAAGTTTATTATATTTCCATAGTTTCCAATATTTTAGCTGTTGTTCACAAAATTCTTATCCTATATTTCAAAATATATTAGAGATTTCATTAAATTTTTCCCCATTTTTCATCTCAGCCAAAGTAGACTGAGGTATATTAATTGTCTCGGCTCCGATTCCTTGATCGATATTAATTGATATATTAGTCGATATTACAATGATATAATAATTAGAGATTTTTTAATAATTTTATTTGGAAGTTATTTGAGCAGGTGATGGCATGGCTAAAACATATTTCAATAGTACAATAGAAGAGAGAAGTAATTTTTTAATTATTTTAATTATTAACCATTCAAATCAATCTTTTAAGATATTATTTTATGCCAAATTACTATGTTAGCTGAGATTTCAATATTTTAGCTTCTATAATACCGGCTAAATACCGTTCCTTTTTCCTTTCCCTAAACCTTCTATCTCTACCTATATCAACCCGCTAACAAAACAGGTTGAGATCTTTCAATTTTTATATTCGTTGCATTATAGCGGCATGGGAATTTTCATGAAACATGAAATTATGCATTCAATTGAAACAAAGTGTTCCTCTTACTTTGTTACCAAATTTTCATTCTAAGGTAGTGTTTGAAATAGGGGATAAGAGGGAATAAGAGGGGATATATAAGGGATGGCTGGAAATAAAGTTAACCAAAGGGATAATCCATGGTTAACCATGGGATATCCCCTCAATTTATTCCCTAGGAAATGCAGGAAACAAAGGGGTTCCTCAATGGGATAGCCTCCTAGGGATAGCCAAGGAACAAACTCTACCATACACTTGTTCTATCAAACATTACCTAAATGAAACTCGAAATAACTATGACCATATGGCCTTTATACATAGGATATGGTAATGGAGATCAAAAGGAAGAGTTTTTCTGACCGTAACCTTTTTTTTTAATATTTGATTTTTTAAAACTTTTAAGATTCAAATATCTTTTTCTAATGCATAATTTTTATATTTTTTCTCATATTTTGTTGCTGTCTATCGAGTGTTTGTTCCATATCGATTATGCATCTAAAAATTTTGATTATTTATATAAGATCAAGAAGCTTAAATAATAATTTCTAACTTTTTTTTTTTTGAATGAAATCTTAAGTTGTGACAAATCATACCATAGTAAATTTAATTTATGATCCATATGGATTGAAGTACACCATAAATGTGTTAAGATTATGATAGAAGGTCATTCTCATATTTCAAAAAGAAGTGCCTTCTTTCATCAGTGAAAACCGTTGAATATTATAATGCCATTTTCTTATCATATAAAATATATCAATCATCTCTATCTTACTTAAGTAGTCTAGGCCTTATATTACTGCTACTTAGAGCAAATATTTTTTCTTTCTTATGCAGAGATATATATCAAAATTAATACTACCATCACCATGTAAAGAAGGAATGTTAATAACTCAAATTTAAAATAATTAAACAAACAACTAATATGAAACAGATAGATCATTGGCAAATCTCTCAATCTAAGACAATTGATTTCAAAATTTTAAGCTAATAAAGGAACAACAAACAATATGCACCGGGCTTAACAAGGTTGATTAATTTAATTGATTATTTTTTAAAAAAATAGCTCGTGTGGTTATCTTCCAATATTTGGCATTCTATGGACAAGAACAAGGAATTGCTTCATCTTCCAATGATTTAATGCTGCTATAAGGTTTATCTGGAAACTTTGCAAGTCATTGGAAACTAGAAATCTAAAGAAATTTTAATTTAATCAATGGCTAGTAAATTTGATTGAGCTAAGTTGATACTGTTCTTCCATAGAACTTCAATTAGCATCAAGAACATAGTAAAAACATGTCGTTTAATTATTCCTTTTGCTTCGATTATTTGCGGCTGCCAAAGGAAAGCACTGATCAACCACTGATCAACTATTCATGACAATCGAGTACGACTGTGACCAAAATTTTGTCTAACCCTTGTCTCACCATTACTCCTTCATCATTCCTTCATTTTTAAATGCATTGGCCTATTAGCTCAGTTGGTTAGAGCGTCGTGCTAATAACGCGAAGGTCGCAGGTTCGAGACCTGCATGGGCCATTTAAGTTATTTATTTTTTAATTATTATTTTAACTTTAAATCTTAAAGCATTTTATAACATTTTAATTATTCATGCATGGCATAACCTTTTTTTTTTTATTACTCTCTTTTACCTTCGTAAATACCCACTTGATTATATTACAATTCTCAAGCAAAGCTCCATACAAACGCCTACGCACCTTCTCAGCACCCTCCATCCTAACTGGAGGAGTCCTTTTCAAATGGACATGAACAAATTTGCCTTTTACTTTATACTAGATCTTCCTCTAATAGATGCTACCTAAGTGCAAGATTTGTAAGATGTAATAGGCATTGAAAATAGTAGACATTGCTTGCTTAATTCAATAAAATATCTCAACTCTATTTATATTATATTTCTTTTTTCATATCTTATTCAATTAGGTTGTTAATAATTCAATATTTTCTTTGATAATTAAATCAAAGGCTACCTAATGGTAGGCCATTATTTATGAAGTTTGGATTTAGGTTTTTAAGTTAGGAAGATGCTCATATGAGAGATATCACATCAAATATATTTATTAGAGCTTTCGGATGCTTCATGATCATAATTAATGAGAAGATATGCATAGAGATAATATATGTTGACTGATATTTAATAAGAAGATTATAAATTTCTAAAAATAGTTATTCCACAACATATTTTTATTTTTTTTTATATAACTTTATTGCAATAGTTATTACAACTTCCTACTAACGTTCAAGTATAATTTTAAATATAAATTTATATTCAGATAACCATAACTATGAAGGATATCCCCTCAATTTATTCCCTAAAAATGTAGGAATAGTTGATTATCCCTCCAAATAAGAATAAAAAAAAGTTATATAGATTTATCCTTTTGTATTTGATATGATCAATGGGATAACCGAAGAATATCCTTAGGGATAACCAGAAGATAAACTCTATCTCATACACTTATCCAGTGATAATATTTTTTTATCAAACACTACTTAAGTTTCTCAAAGAAATATAATTTTTTAAAAAATTTAAGTGCGTCAAAAAATTCGTACATGACTTAATGGCTATATAGATGCCAAGTTTCATGAATAATATTTAACACCACGCCCCCAAATTCTTTATTCAGACAACATTACTTAGGCGGAATTGTCAAAACTAGGAAAGCACTTTAAAAAAAAAAATTGTATCAATGGTTCTAACTCAATGGAGGAGCTAGGATTTATGAGGGGGAACGAACAATAATTTTTATAAAAAAAATACATGATTGAATTATGTTTATAGACCATTCCTGCCAATTTTTCTCTGTACTATTTTGATGGTACTAACAAACTAGAAACAATTTATAGAGGTCTCTTGTTCTACTTCTTTCCCTTGTATGAACAAAGAAAAATGTAACAAATTCATAAACTTAGAAAAATAAAGCTATTGGCTTCTTGGATGGATCTCTGTCTCTTCTGCATCTCCCTTTGAACCCTGCTCCTCTTCTTCTTCATTCTTTTTTTTTTTTTTCTCTCTCTCTCTTTTAGGTCGTTTTTCGAACAAAACAAACATAGTTGGTTATTTTGTTTAGGAGTTCGTGGAGTTGCGTGGTCCCAGGAAAGCCATCAATTTTAAAAACCATAACAAAAGCTGAATTCTAGGCCTTAACAAACTGATATGAATTTTTATTTTTGAACGCATGATTAAGTATAAATCTTTTTTATGCCTTGATGTATTAAATATGCACTTTCAACTAAGTGAACTCATTCATCATGTCTTCCTGATAATGCTTGCCTCATCTTCATTTTTTTTTTTATTGAGAAAAAGAGTAAAAGTAAGGCAAGCATTATTAGACTGATATGATCAACAAACCAACTTCTTAAAATTGTGATATATATATATATATATTGGTGAATTATGTATTTCAAATTCTAACCTGGGCGATCCATGCAATTGTATTTGAGTAACCCAAGAATAGCAGAGCTTCCAGGATCCCTTTAGTTAGCTACTATAAAAAAGAAAAGAACTTGGGCTATTTATTTGTTTTATGATTAATCACAATTAGAATATATTAATATTAGTGATGATGTAGATCTAATTTGGATCAGCTTAAAACAAACCTGGCAAATACCAATGTAGATATTCCAACCATGATTATAATAAGTTGGGCTTATTCATTAGCATGTTTGTTTTTTGTTGGACCTAATTTCATACTTAAGTCATGATTTTGAATATAAATCTAACCTATTAGTCAATTGAATTGAGTATAAATAAAAATTTTATATCCAACAAATCATCTGAGTCACTTAACAAATATTGTCAAACTTAGATATCCAACTCGAAATGCTAAAATTTAATGTCAGAATTAGGTTTGACTTGTTCTATAATTTGAAGTCAGAAGAGTTTTTTTTTTTTCAGCAATGAAAATTGAACGTTTAGTAATTAAAGATAAAGTTTAAAAATAAAAAAATTGATAAGGTCAATGGAAACATAAATTTTTATTTAAAAAATTATAATCTCATTGAAGTAATTTATCATTATATTGTTACCACTTGGCCCACAAGGGAGCGCACGTGCAACCCAGCCGGGCGCACCAGCGCATGGCCTAGCGCGGGCATGCATCCAGGCTAGCCGCCAGCCTGGCAGCATATCTTCGACGAATTCGCTCACCAGCCTTGCACAGCTGTATTTTTGGAGAAGTCTTTGAGGCGGTGGCTTTGGGCAATTTTGGCCTTTCATTTTATCATCCAACGGTCGAAAGAGAATCATATTTGATAAAGCTACTTAGGCGGTGATTTGAGGGGGCTATACGGTTTTGACACGCAAAGCAAGGCGATGATCAAGCTATAAAAAAATTGAGCAAGCACCTAGCATGCAGTTTTGATCATACGCACAGAAGGTGCGTGGGTGTGTCAAGGTCAGTTTTATATTTTAAGTGAGGTTATGACGAGCATTTTAAGTGATCTTTGCAAAGGACAGAGAGAAGTGTTTAGCAGCAATCTTGTTGTATTCAAAGTTACTTAATGAAAAATTATTTGATCAGAAAGAATTTACTTTTCGTATAACTTAATTTAAAATTTTATTTTATTATTATAAAATTTAGACTGATTAAAAAAAATTTATGTCATCATCGATGGACATAAGGATTTAGTAATCACAGAAAGCACTTGCATGTACTGATTAAAAGCTCATAATATATATATATATATATATATATATATATATATATATGCACGAGTCGGCGACTCAAAAGCGGACGTGGCTTTCCTCCAAGCGGTTTTCGGCTACGGTCGGCGCGAGGGCCGGCGATTGGCAAAGCCATCTTCCCTTTATTAAATTAGGCAATCGCGTCCGCGCCTCTCTCCCAAACCGACTCCATCTCCTCCGCCTCTCCTCCTCCTCTCTCTCTTTCGTTCCCACTCGTCTTTCCTCAAACCCTAATTCCTCTCTCTTTGATTCCGCTGTAGCCTTTCTTGGGATCGGAGGAGTAGAGTCTTGGATTGGAGTTTGGGGGGAGAGATGTCGTACGCCTACCTCTTCAAGTACATCGTCATCGGAGACACAGGTAGTCCATTCCTTTTTAGCTTCTGTTAGGTTTCTTTGATGGCTCTGTCAAATGGGTCGATTGATGACCCAGGGGTCTCTCTTTATCGATTTTTTATGCCGAATTACTTCCAGTTTTGGTGTCTTGGAATTACTTGTTTCCTTTTTGTTCCCTTTTTTTTCCTGTGGATTAGTAGTTTGGGAAGAATATCGATCTGGATTGGTTGATATGTTGAATTATATGATAAAGAATTTCATTTGCATGGATTTATTGAGTTTTATATATGCCGACCCCATGTAGTTGGGAAAAGGCTTAGATGAGTTGAATTGAGTTGGGTTGAGTTTATATGGATATCCTTGGCCTTGATACAAGGATCTCGGATATGATTCAGATTTTGGTGGTCAGGCCTCATTATTCTGTCAGGTTTTGGTGTGTTACATTATATATTCCAAAGAACTGGATTGTAGTTGATGGTTCTATCGAATATTTATTGGTGCTAGATTTCTTTGAAGATTGTTCTTTTTTTTTTATCGCTCACGGTAACCGTGATGTGACCAATTTTCTTTTCTTTTCGTCCACAGGAGTTGGGAAATCATGCCTTCTGTTGCAGTTCACGGACAAACGGTTCCAACCTGTTCATGACTTGACAATTGGTGTCGAATTCGGGGCTAGGATGATTACAATTGACAACAAGCCCATAAAGTTGCAGATATGGGATACGGTTGGTTGCCAGACCCTGATTTTACTTTCTTTGTTTTATGTATTTGTAGAGTGGAACTGTATCTACTAGTAATAAAGTTGCTCGGATATTTGCACTAATGACTTTATTGAATCCAGAATTCTACTCAACAAGGCCAAATATCTTGGCCAAGATTATGTTTTCTTTGTTTTAAGTTTAACTCCTGATTAATTTATAGTTGCTCGAGCATTCTGAAGTTCCTATAGTTTTTTTTGTCTTTGGAGTTAGTGAGACAATTCCATAACTTTTTCCTGGGAGAAGTAGCAAAATTGGTATGATAACAACCAAGGTCAATAATGTACATTAGTGTTCTCCAACAAATAATTCTCCAACATTCTAAAGTTAGTAAGAGATTTTTGGTGGTGGAAGAGAATTCTGTGCAGTGAAAATGAAATTTTCAAGCAACAAGTTTGGAATAAAACTTTCAAGCAATAGGTTAATAAGAGATTTTTGGCGGTGGAAAAGAATTCTGTGCAGTGAAAATCAAACTTTCAAGCAATAGGTATACTTTCTTTTATATTAGGTTTGGAATAATTAGTTAGCATGATAGAATGTCTTCATAAATTGTCTTGCAATGGCCAACTATGTTGGAATTCTCCACTTCCAGTCAAAATCATTCTTAAGTGGGTTATTTCAATTTTGAAAGTGATCCAGCATTTTTTAGTTCAAATTTAGAATTTGTGAGTTATGGGAAATCTAGGAGCATTGCAACATTGCTTAATGATTTTAAAGAGATTAAAAAGAAAGTAAGCTGATATAGGTTTGTTTATATTAAAACATGAATACTAAGCAATAAAAGGATATGGTGTTATGGTGCAATATTAACATGATCCTTTACATGATATTTTGCAAAAATGATGACTTGATTGTTGCAAGCAAAGCCAACAAAGCAATACATCCGAAGGATTCAAACGGTATAAGATACCTGAAAATGATGTGTATTGTTATTTTATTCTTTTAATCAGTTGAATGTAGTGTGAGATGCTATAATTTCAACTGAGACTACTGGAATGGGAGCCAGAACAATCCAAGTTGCCAAGATCACCCGATTCAAAACTCTTTTATCAGGCAAAAACTGAAAGCAAACCAAGTTTTAAACCTAGTGGCCTAGTGGCCACAATCATTGTTATTGGAGTCAAGAATGGCGAGCATTTACATAGATCATGTAGGATGTAATGCACCTATAAATTAATGGTGCAGGAGCTGAAATAAGCATGCTGACCTCATGAGGTTAGGAGTGTGCTGAGAAAATTTTGGTGGGGCTTTCTGGGAATATACATGTGGCAAAATTTTAGGGGAATAAACACTCAGAAATAGATGCTATGTCATCTCATTTTTAAATGATCTGGTTGGCAATTACTATGCAGAAGTAGCACAATTTTGGTCCTTATGGCGAAAGTTTTTGGTACTTGTAAGATTGGAAGGAGAATAAGCAACTATAGGGGGTTGTTAATATGGATGTGGTATTAAAGAAGCAATACATTTGATTTATGTTCATTTCTTGAGCTGCTAGGTATCAATTAGTTGAATTTTAACCATGTTGGACAAAGAAAGAAGATTAGTGCTTTCAAACTCAAGAGGGCTGTTACTATTTAGTGTAGCCTAAAGTCATACATTTAGTTGATGGTAAACTACAAGGTCAGGGTTTGCTTAATCTCTGCTGTTTACTTTTTTATTTCTGCTATAAGCAGCTGTTGTAGTCTGTGGTAGCAAAGCTACTGGGTATGAGGGAAAAGGTTGTTGTGAAGCTTTTAGCTTCAACAACCAGAATTTGCCATATCTGAAAGTAGATATATTATTCTGTTAAAGATTGAGCAGAGCATAGGGTCATTATCATGGGGGTGGGAAGTCTATTGATAGAGAGAGAAAAATGAAGTTAAGAGGAAGAATGATAGAAGAGTGGACACTCTTGTTTACTTTCACCATCATTAACAATGTTGGACTTTTTTCTTTAAATCTAGGGATCCATTGAGCACATTAAGTTGGCTCCAGATCTGAACATGATCTACCAACTTAAAAGGCTACCAATATGGTGAAATAATAAAAGGAAAAACTTCAAGGTCCAGTCATGTGACATAAAATCTTTATCAAGTTAGGGTTTTAAACAAATCTGAGGCCCACAGACAGGACCATTCAAAGCCCTTCTATGAGCTGTTTTCTATGCCCATCTAGGGCCAATCGTGGTCCTTATTTGGGGCAATCCTGGCTTATACCGGGTGTGCCTCTGTTTGAGTGAATGTAATGGGCAGGGAACTGTATCATTTTGAGGCTACTTTTGGTTCTTATAGCTAAAATTCTTGAGTTCTTATCTATGGTTGAAGCGAGATCAGGTTGGGAAATGTATCTATCCACTGTTTTAAATCATGGTGCCATGATTGTTGGACAGAATTTATTGAGACATGGGAATAGTTTTCCTTTTTTAGTACACTAAGGCTTGTATGATTATCAATTGATAGAAGTTCCTTCATTCTCTCTAATGCTACCATGAAGCAACTAGCTTGAAATTTATTCCTTTTATTTTCCTTATTTTCTTTGTCATCTCGGTTTGTCTTTGGGGCGGGGCTCTTTTATCAAGTGATAACCACCCTCCTCTTCTCACTTCCGTCTCCCTCTTCCTCTCCCTCTTCCTCTTCCTCTCCCTTAATCCATGGTGTAACATAAACAGATATATCAGAAATAGTTGCTTCCATGTCATGATAGTCAACTCCCAAAAGGGAACGACATTTGGGGAAAAATGTGAGGCTTACATGCTAGTACTAAAAATTGAGGCTTACATGCTAGTACTAGATCCTCACTCTGTGAGAATCTCTTTTAACATGGTATGTTATTTGCCTAAAATTTTGGAAAACAAATTATATGCCATTGTTAACTTTAGGGAGCGAATGAAGACTATGGGGACCATGGTGGGGAACCTTATAGAATAGTATTTACTTGAAACCTATGCTGTCAGTATGTCTATGTTTCTTCTTGAACTATCTTCTCTCACTCCTTTGCTCTCATCTTCTAAGCCACTATTAAGTTATGATCAACATGAGTAGTCGATTCATTGAGACCAAAGCTGGCCTTCCTTGTGTTTTTAGTCCACTTGTCAAAGCCCATTAATTGTGGTAAAGATCAAAGAGATATTACAAGCACATGTGAATTGATAATTTTGAGCCAGCACTATTATGCCTCACTCCACTAACTGAGCAAGACAGGTGACACGACCATATAACTCCTAGATTTAATCCTAGAAATTATGCAAGTCCTGAAATTTTATAATTTATCTATCTAATTAGAACATCAAGATTCAATTGAACTTAAAATTATTTAATTTACTAGGGTCATAAATTAAATCAACATAAACTTAAACATTATTTAGCATTCTAGAATTACAAATTATGTGTAATTTATTACAAGTACTAGTACAATTAAATTTAAATGTTCTTTAAAACATGATACCATTGCAATTAAAGTTTATTATTTACATGAGTCAGATATTAGAAATCTAATATATAAAACAATTTACAAATTGATTTTGATTTCAAGTTTCTCACTCCAACCCAATCCACCACTGGCTTTAAGCATTTTCTGGCTCTGAAAAACATATAAATGAAATGGAATGAGCCATAACTCAGTAAGAATCCCTTACAATGCACTAGCATGCACATAATTTTCATTATAAACTATCAATAGATTATAACATTTATATGCATAGATAAACATATGTATGATATTCAACAATATTATCTTATACATGCATAATTAAGTAGAAGTTCCATAAACATATGCATTGAACGAATAACCACTACGAACATAAGTATCATTCTCGATCAACATATATCTTCATCAAGACATATATTAAACATGATATAGCTAGCAATGTATTTCCAACACAGCACATTCATTTCAAGACAAATTTATTGGTATTATCATTATTTAGGTTTATTGTACACAAAACCGATCTTGCTAGCTCAACGTTGGACTAGTCATGGTTATGGTTCAACCAGCGGCAAGTAATCAAATCTAGCTATGCTTCAACCTGTGGTGGCAAACCAATCTAGCTCTTCAGTCCGTGATGGTAGTCAAATCAAATCTAGCCACACTTTTAGTCATGGTAGCAACCAGATTATGTGATTAGTCCATTGCCTTTCATTACCATAATCAACCACATCATTTATCATTTCTAAATTATTAATTTAATGCAAGTCATAATCACATAAACATGAATTTCAATATATTTACTTCAAATTGTATAAAGCCCAATATGTGCACATATAATTGATAATCATGTATAATTAAACATATTTTCATCATAATATTTTTTTATACATGATCAACATAATATCACTAACACATATATTATCAAAACAAGTATGATCATACCAACCCAATTTCTATTATAATAAATTTTCATACATGATCAACATAACATCGCTAACATATGTATTATCAAAATATGTATGATCACATTGACATTCCACATGTACACATAAATATACACGGAAATTCTTACCTTAATTAGAAGCTATTTCTTAGATAGAAAATCAACTCCGCTTCAAAAGTATGCCTACTAGATCCAGTTATTAATATTAATAAATTAGTAACATGTTTGCATCAACACCCTCAATTAATCAATATTGGATTTACTACTAGATTAAATCTGGCCCTAGTCAAAGCCATATACTTTTAAATTAAAAAAAAATTGTGATTTGATCTTTACCTTAGTCAATAGAATGGGGAAGGCTAGACTCTAGATTGGCCTTCTTCTTGTTCTGATTGCTGCTCTCCTTTATAGATGCAATTAATCTCAAATTAAAATATTAAATCTGCAAAATAAAGAAATGAGATCAAGGTCCATTGTCTAGGTTCTAAGGTTCTTAGTCCAAGGTCCGGGTCTAGGTCCAGGGTCTTTAGGTGTAGGGTCCAAGGTGGCAAATCTCACCTTAAGATTAGGCCCATTGCATCAAGGTGACCCTTGACCAGTTAACACTTCAAGATAGAGTTTGAGGACCGAGAAATGTAAGAGAAAGTAAGAGAGATAGAAAGAGGTGAGGAAGAAGGGGATAGAGGGAGGAGAAAGAACAGTGAGGCAAGGTCCCCATGGTCAAGGATCCAAGCCACTAGGTTTCCCTCGTGGTTAAGGAGCCCTTATGGGTTTCGCTGTTGTTGGGATCTCCAACTACGGGGCCACAACACGGTGGAGACAAACAAGGTAATATCCTATTGTTGCAATAGGGGAATTCTTTCCCCCAGTCTGCATTCAAAGTGGTAGACTAACGCAAAAGGGATGGTGATGGAGACGAAAAGAAGATAAGGAAGTGTTTTCCCCTTGATGGGCAGCACAATTGTGGCACTGGCCCGTAAAAGGACAGCCAAACAAAGGAAAATCTTATTTTATAAACAAAGTTCATCTTGGTTGTGAAGCAGTTGGTAGGCGTCACAACCAAAAGATAGGGTGCGGTGGATGAAATTGAGGGCCTTGGGTCCTCATTCGATTGGTCTTAGGCCTTGTAGATGGCTGGCTGGTGGCCATAGGGATGAAGAAAGGAATGTTTGGTTGCCTTGTTTGTTGATTTCCCTTCTTCAACATCGATGAGAGATTGCTGCAAAGTGATGGTGGCTTGTGGCTAAGCAAGACTCTCACATGAGGAAAAAGATGGCTAATGGTTAGCAATATTGAAGAAACAACAATGTGGAAGAGGAGAAGGAAACAACAATGTAGAAGAGAAGGAAACAAGTGGTCCATTTTGATTGGAAAAATTAAAACTAAAAGAGAGAGTGGGGAATCTCCAGCTAACCCAATGCTTAGGTCCTCCCAACTTTTTCTCTTGGCTGTTGTGGGGTGGATTTCAATTGACTGAGGTGTTCAATCATGGGGGACATGAGAGGGGGAACCTTATGAAAGCAGGGGAGGTTTGGGATGTGAGGGGGAACATTATGAAACAGGGGAGGGCGGTTATCACACATGTTCTTCAGTGTTCTTATTTTTTGAACTTAAAGATGCAACTAGCCTTCCCTTAGTATAACGTGTCTTTTCTTGGTATTTTGTGATGCTTCAGCCACCAGCCCTTATAAAAATTTTAAGATTTTTGGACCATTTCTTCATGTTGGCTGTTAGCAACAATATTCTATTATTTCTTGAAATTAGTCTACAGTTATTTATGAACATTTTATTTTTATGTGAGTATGAAATTCATAGGTGAGTAGTTCTTCACCAGATATTTGGTATTAACTCATAAAAATTGAAAAAATCGTGTTTCTTCACAAGAGTGAAACATTGAATAGTCAATGCTATTTATTGTTCTTATTTTTCTATTTCTTGCTTCTGTTTTCATCCACTTGCTATTTCTCTTCATGTGAGAGCTCATGGATATATTATTAAATATTTATATCTTTGAATTTTCTTTTTTTTCCCTGGACTTTTAACAAGTTTGCTTTTTTTTCTTGAATTTCTAATTTCCCATCTATTTAAATCTGTTACCATGCATTGCAGTTGTGCAATATTATTCATTTTACATTTACATTACAAATTAATGATGAGTCTCTTTTTTTTCCGTATTATAAATTTGCTCAAGCATGCCAAAACCAAAGTATAGCTGCAACGTAACAAAGCAATGCCTTTTTCTGGTTCCAGAGATTATGGACCTGATAAAAAAAAAAGGGGTATATACTTGAAAATTCCATGCCTTATGATAAGATAATACTTGTGAATTAGTTTCATGAAAATGCTATTGAAAAATTACTCTTGACATCTTGGCCATTGAACAGGATTTCTATTTTATGAAGGTTTATGACAAGAAGAATTAGTGGGGAAGCAAACAATCTCTATGACCTTTTATCACCTCACTTACCTTTAAAGGAATATTGTTTCTTATTGATATGCCATATATGTCTATTTTGGAGCACAAAGTTAGGATTTCCTAAGTTACCAATAGACTGTTAATGTGGTAGTGACTGTTTTTGCATTATCACAAGATATAAGTTGTTATTTATTAATAATACATAACTTATTGTAATCTTGTTGTTAAGCATCATTTTAAGTGACTATTGTAATTTCCTCCTACCTAGTCACCTCCTTTGCCTCCATTTTGGCTAGAGTACACTACTCTCCACTCAACAACCACTGCTTGACTTTCATCTTAATGCCTCCAACTGGTACAAAGGAAATCATTCTTGTGATTGCTGAATATTTTTTTATCAATGTATGAACCATGGGTTGTGCATCATTGCTGGGGCATCATTGGTGATAAAGGAATAATATGTGTGGTGTTACTGATGCGAGACTTTATTGATTAATTTGTCGCAATGGTGACATTGTTATAATTTTTTTTCCCAACAATAGGTTTGAATTTAGTTTAGATGTTGGTTGTTTAGTTTGTTATTCTATCAGAAAAGGTTGGATTGATAACAATTATAGTATGTTTTCTTTGGTTGCATAGATTAGCGCTATTTGGTTGACACTTTGCTTGTCCAGTTGGTACACTTTAAAGCACCTGGGTGGGATATTCCCCATCAACCATCATTCATCTGATGCACAGTTTTTTCAACATTACAGGCCGGCCAAGAATCTTTTAGATCTATTACAAGATCTTACTATAGAGGGGCTGCTGGTGCACTACTAGTTTATGATATCACCAGGTATGTATTTATTAGAGATGCCTTGTCATTCAGCAATGAAAAATTGAATCTGTTACCATCTGAACTTGAGGTGTTACACAGATGCTTATGCTCTTTTTGTCATTTAATATGAATATCAGGAGGGAGACATTTAACCATCTTGCGAGCTGGTTGGAAGATGCCAGGCAGCATGCAAATGCTAATATGACAATTATGCTAATTGGAAACAAATGTGACCTGGCTCACAGAAGAGCTGTCAGCACCGAGGAAGGCGAGCAGTTTGCTAAAGAGCATGGCTTGATCTTTATGGAGGCTTCTGCAAAAACTGCTCAGAATGTTGAGGAGGTAACTACACCTTGCTATTTTGTTGCTAAATAAAAGTGGGTGAAAGTCTCTCTTCCTTTTTTTTTTAAAAAAATACTTCTTTTCTAAAGTCTACTGCTTTTCCAGGCATTCATCAGGACTGCATCGACTATATACAAGAAAATTCAGGATGGGGTCTTTGATGTATCAAATGAGGTTAGTCTTTTGTACATATTTGGGCCCTGTTGAGTATTTGTCTGGAATTAACTCTAAAACATTTTTTTTAATATTTGGTGGGGAAGGGGGTGGAGGGCTTGCTGCTGCTTGTTGTAATTAGTAAGCCTCATGTATCTGTTGTTAGTTCTGTAACTTCTTCTTTTCCATTTCTTCCCATCCTGGCCAGTAAGTATTATTCCCATCCAGGATCCTCTTCATCCTTCCTCATAGAATTCAGGTGTTCTGATGTTTTCCTTACTCATGTTAGATAGTTTGGCACAAGAGCTGGGTCCCGCATCCCCTATGCATGGACCATACCGTATCAAGAAATTACTTTTTGATAATATGATGGTGCATTATTTTGGTTACTTTGAATGCTGGAAATTTTTGCTTTTTATGCTGCAAAAGACACAATTGACCCTCATTTAGAAGTTGTAGAACTTCCTGGCATGGTTGAGTGGGAGATATTGATTAGATTGGTCAGAGGGGAAAAGCAAATGCGTATGGCGGATGTCATTTTGCAGGGACCCTGTAGGCTTGACTTGGTGTGGTCATTTGATGGCAGTGCTATAGTATTGGGCAAACTTTACTCTTCTGAACCTCATCATCGACATGATAATTTGGTGTAATATTTTTCTGTGGCTCTTTATAATCCAAAACCTTTATATAAGAATCGTGAGCTCTGCCTGTGCTTTCTGCCCAGGGATAAATTTTATGTCATGGATCTTGGAATTCCATCTTGTCTTCTATGACTGGTAATATTGTCTTGTGGCTTCCTTTCTTTTTCTGTCCCTGAAATCTTGTGAAACTTTTGCAGACTTATGGAATCAAAGTTGGATATGGGGCAATTCCAGGTCCAGCAGGTGGAAGGGATGGCTCGTCGTCTCAAGCTGGTGGCTGTTGCAGTTGAACTCATGTTTCAGAATGTTAGTCCTGACTTGTGAAATTCCTTATTTGTTATCTTTCTGCATCAGACCAATGGTCCCTTTATTATGGTTAGTAGTTTCTTATACATGTATTTTCTACATTTGGATCCTGAATTTGTGAAAAGGGTCAGTATTGATGCAAACGGAGTTGTGCTTTGAAGATTATGGGGTTCAATTCTATATTTGATATAGGTTCCATCGCTTTGTCAGCGAGGTTCATATCAAGTATGCAAGTTGGTAATTATTGTACAGTCCTTTTGTACATCAAATGTTACTCCTTCTGTGTTCCACTCAGTCTATTGTTGCGTGGAAAGCTGTTAGTTTGGTTTGTTTTGTCACTTTATTTGCTGATTTATATGAAAACCTAAATTGATTACAATTGGAATAAACTTTTTGAGATATTGATAGTAATTAGATGGTTGACATAATTTCAATACCGGACCACATGTTGATATTGTACTGAATGTATCAAGAAAATACTCTCTTTTTTGTTTTCAAGAATTTTTAAACCTTTTTATTAAGTTTTGGTATTGTTTCCACCTAGTGTCTTGGTAGCCTGTCTTATTGGATAACCAATTTTGATACTTTAAAGCTGAACTTTTATTCAAGAAGTAATTAATGTATCAAAAATTGATGAAATTGTTGTAAAAAAAAAAAGAGAGGGCATATAACGTGCTAAATCCCAAGCATGACTTTAATTTTTGAAATGGAGAATCTTTCTGCTTCCATTCTCCTCTTTTACCTTAAAATAGAGAGAGAAAAAGGTATTCCTTTTTCCATCAATTATTAAGACCTCGAAACGACTGGGTAGAATCCGAGCAGTGGTCACGCAACGTGCTGATTGGTGGCCAAACCAATGGCCCAGAGATACATGCTTAACCTAAGATAGGGCCTCGTGGGATGGGCCACATAAGTGCTTTTAATTTTTTGGACCTAATTTAATGACAACTTTGCTTATAATTTCAGCTAAGGTGGACCCATTATGAAGTATCGGTGCGGTCTAGCTTCCAGGCCTAATTGGTTCAAGCAAATGCGTGCATGCATCAACTAGCTCGGTTGATGGTAACTTTTGGTTGATGCTTCAATAGAGTGATATCAGAAATCTTTTGGTTCAAATTGAATCAAGTTACAATTTAGTGTGGGGCTTCCTCAGTCAATCTTGTCTTCGTTATCTATCGTTTTTTGATTATCCTTCTTTTTTCATTGCAAAGCTTAAACGTAAACTAGTGAGTTCAGTCGGCTTTCTATACAATTGCTGTCTTTTAACAGCTTTTTATCAGCTTCTCCTTTTGAGTGTTAAACTTGACAAAAGGTTGACAAGGACTACAAACCTGATGCTGGTGTGTATTACTAAAATGGAAAGACAATAGTTATTTCACATGGTTGATCTATTCCTAACGTATGCAGCCAACAGCTGTCCCTTAGTTGTCCCAAACAGAGCTATACTGGAATTGTTATTGCGTTAAAGTTGTTTGATGATGTCAAACTTACACGACTCTATTTCACACCCACCCCAATTTATTTGTCTTTATTTTTTAAAAAAAGGAAAGAAAAAAAATATTCATAACATAATTAGACATTGATTTTTTTTGAGGTGTACCATCCAAAAATTAAATCTAGAATTTGTGGTAGAGGGGTCTTGGCAAGATCCAACTCACTTTCATTTGAATTTTTTCAAATGGTGACGTTTTGTATTAGGCATGGAAGAAGATATATCCTGATGCTATGAGATTAATTGCATACTCCTTTTACATGAGCATGAACGTCCAAAAGCCTTTGGAAAAGTGCAAGGACTTTAAACAAACCTGAAATCAAATGAATAAAAAAGTAAAGAAAAGCCAGGCTTGAACAAGACGAGTTGAACGAGCGTCATTCCTTTGGCCTTTGTTAATTGAAATAATAACACATCAAGGCATGAAGCAACGGTTAGTTATAGAGTCTTCGTTTGCCGATAAGCTAACTCTCACCTATCCCAACAATACAAAAGTGGATCAGGTGCAACCGATCTCCAACTGCAAAACCCATCCGCCACGTTCAATGTCTCCGATGGATTGGATTTGATTCGAAAAACTGCCTTTAAGCTTGTTTGAGAATTATTATTAAACTTCGTGCAAAATAGCGAGAGAAGAAGAGAGATGGTGAATCCAATTCCGTCTTCTTCCAATTACATTATTGTTCAAATAATCTCACACCACAGTAATCATAAACAGGATTAATAAGCGAATATGCATTTAAAAATCCATCAGAAATATAACATTCTTTTATATAATCCACGAAATTTCCGCCCGCATATCAGTAGATCTTGATCCAAGAACAAGCCCTAGAAATCCCCCCAGTCCCAATTTCAAGAAAAAGAATGCAAGCAGATCTCATAGACAAACACGACCCAAAGAACAAAGAAAGGAAGGTAATTAAGACTCGAACCAAAAAAAAAAAAAAAAAAAAGACTATTCGGCTGCAGATCATCATGGAGAGAAGAGCCCTTGTCTATAAGGGGGCAGGGGCTCCCTGGCCCAAGAAAGGCCTCATCCCATGGACATCGACGTCCTCCAGGTGGAAAGCGTCCTTGAGCTTGTGGAAGCCATGGGCGAACACCCCGAAGCCGAAGACGAATCCTATAACCACGATCACCAGCACCAGCAGCAAGCACACGCAGCACGATTTGCTCGGTAAGCAGCACATCTTCTCCGAACGAGAAGAGAACAAGAAAGCGATAAGGCTTTAAAGGAGAAAAACGATGGCAACGGATAGACTTCGCCGCTTTAGCCCTCTGGAGAAAGGGAGAGGGGGGAACTGGCGAAGAGAGAGAGAATGAGGGGGGTATTAAAAAATAATAATAATAAAGAGGGAGGAATAGAGGCGGGTCTCCCGGTAAAACTCCGAGACGATGGAGGGACTCTGAGGGGTGGGGCCCACTTGTCGTCCGGTCGGTTTGGTGAATGAATGTAGGTTGGGTTTGGTGAGTGTAATTTTGGTACGCTTCCAGGGAGCCGCGCTACGTGGGAGGAAGGGATGAGGCGGTTTCAGTTTGGCTCGCCGCTTCCTCGCAACCCCGCAGGATTTTAGCCTCCAAGGGATTATTCCTCTAGCTTTGTTGGGCTTGGTCTTGTAGTTTTATTTGCGCCGATCTCTCGTGGGTAAATCGCGTCGAAGTCTGGAGCTGGTTCTCCCCTGCAGCAAACCTGTAAGTTGGTGCAACTCACCGTCAAATCTCGCTAAAATATCCCACGTCACGTGGTTATCAAAATCAACTTTGATAAAAATATTTAAGATAAATATACTAAATAATCAGCTTTTATAATTTGTAAGTCAAAGTGATTTAACGTACGAAAAATTTAATCTTTTAGATTTCTCAATACCTCTTTCTTTCTGAGCTGTATACTGCATGAACACCTGCACTATTCATAGCTTAGATGCCCATAATTTTATTAAGAAGAATTTACTGCTCCATCAGAAATCCAACGATCACTTGACATTCAATCTATACTTAAGGAAGTTTATAGTGCTCAGATTCGGTATATCTATTGAAAAAGCTTATAATGTTCAGATTCGATACATCTATCGAAAAGTCGATTCAGCGGCTAGCTTATAACGTCCAGATTCAGCATATCTATCGAAAAGTCAATTCAGCGGTTGATTGGATTATCTGGCCTATCACTCTGATTTTTTAAGGATGACCCAAATAATATTTGTTTATAATATATCAGGTTTGACTTATCTTAGATGGATGTGAGTATTGTATGTACTAAAAAATTAATACTATAATTTAATAATATTTTAAAATTATTTTTATTTTTGAAAAAAAAAATATATTTTGTCTCACTTATTTGTGTGACTTCTAAGCTACGAGTGGTTCATGGGCTAGAGTCAGAGCTAGCTGTTTACCTTGAAAAGAAACTAATTATTTTATAAAGACCATCGACAGGAAACTGGAATTTACAACGCATGTCACGTGAAAGCATTGGAAAGGACCATTGGATATCGCGCCATGAGCCTTGTGGCCTTTGGTTGAATGCAATGGTATGAAGCTGAAAAGAGATCCCAAGAGGCTGAAAGGAGGGAGGCAGAGGATTCGAACTCAATTAATTAGACATTGCCATTCTAAGTAGAACCCAATTATCCGGTGTTTGATTTGATTTAATCTCGACTTGATCCATTAGATACATGAGTTAGGTGCAAGTCAACTAGCTAGGCTAACAATCATGTCCAATTTTAAATCTCTTCACTCATCGGGATATGAAAGTTTATATGTATATAATATTATTGTTGGATATTTTAGCAATTAAGCATGTGTAGCATATATATTTAAAGAGTGAGAGAAATGGAACGGTGATGATTTGAATGAATTAGAGAGAATTCGGATCACAAAAGAAAAGAAAGAGGTAATTCGTCATATTTATCGTGAAGCTAATCCTGTTGTGGATTGAATTGCTGTCAGAGTGGCCTCTCACTCTCGTTATTGAAGATGAAAACTGAAAGACTTTTGCTCTTTAATTTTATCTCGGTTATTAGTTTCTTATTTATCGGGTCTTACCCAATTTAGGATGGTGTAAACTACCGTTTGTATCCAAAAAAAAAAAAAGGTAATTAATGGAGTGGAACTGGAGAAAGAAACTAGGGGATCTAGTGAATAAGCTAGATAGTTAACATATTATTTAGTATAAATAGGAAGATATTCTAGGAAACAAACATGATGCACGTAATTTAAAAAATCTAATTTTAAAACCATAGTTTCTAATAATATTCTATATAACATTAGTTAAGTGGCAAATAAATATGAGTCATCAAGGAGGTAGTTGTTTGGAGTTTGGAGAAAGCATTAGAAATACGTAGCTTTTATTATATTATATTGCTTGTTTTATATTATTAGTTAATAATCTAATTATGAAACATATCTTATACTAATTAAAATAAAATAACATTTTTGATAATTTGTTGAATGCATAGTCCAAAGAATATGAAAAAACAAAAAGGTAACCCATACGATGAAAAGTTTACAAATTAATGACATGGGCCAATCAAAAGGGTCAAAAATATTGGCTAAATGTCAATAGGCTATTTGTAGGTCAAGTTTGGTCAGATATCTTTGTCCTACTCGCTGGTCAGTGAGGTCGAGTTTTAGTTCAACCTAAAAGCTAGAGCAGTTGACGCTACTTCTCTTGATGGGCGTTTTCAAATGTTTCTTTGATGGCTCGTTCACTCTTTGGTCACCTTTCATTTCGGAGGAAAATTCGAGACCAAGTTTTTTTTGTTCATCAAATGTTTCTTTGATGACTCATTTACTCTTTCGTAGAAAAATTCGAAACCAAGTTTCCTTTTGTTCATCTTCACCGTCACCTTGGCGCAAGTTAAAGGAAGGCCTCCGGCCCAAACCAATAAGAGAATTAATATTTTATAATATATCTTGCCCTCGGAATTTACTTTTGATTCGGGATCCAATCCCTTTATAATTTTCTCACGTATGATATGATGTAATATCAAAACTTTCATGAAGGATTTCTATTTATAAAGACTTTCTTAACTTCGTTTCATTATTTATTCCCATCAAAGTAGGTATTTTAAATTTTTTAAAAAAAGATATAGTTATCACTTAATTAATTAGTAGATCAATATTTCTAAGAGTTATCTCTAATACTCTATTTGGATGAATAGAAGAAAAACAAAAAGGAAAGAAATGTTGATAATTTATAATGATAATAATATCCTTATTATAAATAATAAAAAAATGTATCAATTTTTTTTTGAAAAGGTTAATATTGGAATGAAAAAAAAAAAAAGAGCACCATTGAGTTTTCTTTCCAAAATTTCTTCAATTTTAAAAAATAAAAAAACTTATTTTTTCTCATATTTTTTCTTCTATTTTTTTTTCCTACTTTTCTCTTCATACACAGATCAAGAAATTAAAATATATTTATAAATAATTATCAAATAAAATAAAATTATCACCAACAAAATACTACATCCAAAGCCCAAACTGAGGAAAAAAGAGCCATTCTCCCACCGACCCGTCAATGTGTTAGTGGGCCTGACGGTTGGGCCTCCACCCCGATCCAGCCTTCCTCGCTTCCAACCAAACCCAGCGCGGACCCTCCTTCAAGCAGCCGTCTCAACCTTCGGGGTCCCGGTCCACCGCCCCGTCCTCCGCGACCCCTTCGACTCCTTTTTCCCGTCTTCTTCGATGATGCTCGGGGACCAGGATAGGGAGCCATTCTCTCGCTTCTTCCTCTGTTCTGTAACCATGTCTTCTAGCGAGCGATAAACGATAAAATGTACGATAAAAATTAAGGCTCTAACGCCACCGCCGACCACTCATGGATGGAGATATTGAGAGTGTCCAATTCTCAAGAGAGACGTGGCAACGATGTACAATTTTCATAAATGATGGTGCCGGCGACCGCCCACCGGTGATTGCGGTCTATATCGTGTTCCGTTTATGAAGTAAAGCCTCAATCTTTTTATGCTGAGTATAGTTTTCGTTTTTTTTTTTTTTTTTTGTCTGTGAACACTGACCATTGAATCTTTTCTACTGTTATGGTAACGAATCGACGGATGATTTATATCTCATAGAAGCCTTCCTTTAAAATTTATAAAATTAATTTTGATAAAAGTATCCGTGACCAATGTGCTGGATCGGTTTTTGTTATTCATGATGCGGAAGACATTATATTGGCGGCAGACGGATTTGGCTTGCTTGATGTTACTGTACCTCTGGCTGAATTGTATGCGGTATGGGCTAAGATTTTTTATGTTGTTCGGATCCTTGGTGCTCGTAGACTGTTTATTGAAGGCGATTCCACTATGGTTACTCGTTGGATTCGGTAGGAGCCCAGTTCCCATCAGCCGACCATTTCTTTACTGTGCGTCATCTACTCTATGGTTTTGAAAGCTTCTTATATCCAGATTCATCATGTTTATCATGAAGCCAATGCAGCAGCTGACTGGATTGCTGGTAAAATGGCCTTTCATTCGGTAGTTAGAGTTGGAAGCAGGGCGACTCTTGTCCTTTGTTCCTTTCTCAGCTTTTGTACTTTAATATATCGAGGATGACCCATCCTAAAGTGATGTAATTATTCGTTTATAAAAAAAAAAAAAAACCTCAATCTCGTTTCCAATTGAAGCCTCAATTGAACACCACGTGTCCCATCGACGTCTACCAATATATATATATATATATATATATATATATATATATATATATATATATATATATATATATATATATATATATATATATATATATATATACACACAACCGAACACTTGATGTCGTCCTCATTGCGCATATACATATATTATACAATCCTTTTTTTTTTTTTTTTTGACACATTTCAGGCTTCAAAAACTCACCAAATGCTTAAAGATAAAAGAAATTAATTATATTAATTTAAAGTCAATAAAATTTTACTAGCTCATTTACACCATGTGTCCTTTTTTTTAATATGATTTTGAAATAGAAATAAAGCCCGTTTCATATAAATGATGATCAATTCTGTTTTACAAGGGGTGGTTGATTGGTAAAATGGTAATTAAAATATTTTAACGGATGTTTGTGGAAAAGCAAATGACTGAATGAGTATCTATTCTAATTGGATGTTTTGTTTGAAAAATAAGTTTACAATAAAATTGTGACTAAAGTATTTTTTATTTAATACTAAAATCTATTATAAAATTCTCATCACTCTACTTGAAAAGCATTAATTATTAAAGCTTAGATCATACGGTCCATATATAAAATAGTAGCAAGGATTACTTAATTACAATATACTACTTATTTATTCTATTTATATTTATATTTTATATATAAAATGAAGGCTTTTCAATATAATGAACAGTGAATTATCTTGTAGCATGCTATCTTTTCTATCCTACTTAAATATCATATGGTAAAAGAAAATTAAGAAAGGCCTATCATGTACATGACCATAAGCTTAAAAAAAAAAAAAAAAGAACAACGATGGTATAGAATTTTTTCTAACAAATACATTTTATTTTTTTAATATACGTAGCCGTGCATGGCACGAGTTAAAAGCTGGTTCTCATGTAAGCTCTCTCTCCCTCTCGTTCCGTTTTCGCCCCTCTTTGCCCATCCGCTGGCCTCTTGTGGGCAGCCCAACGGCGCAAGCAAAGATGCTCATTGGTCGTTGGATATCGAAGTGCGATTTGGGTCTGCGTCGCGCGCACGTGATCCAAGCTGGCTTCAATGAGATCACAAACGGTGCGAGGCTAAGCCCAAATCAATGCCCAGACCATTTCAGGACAACGTATTTGATCTTGGCGGTACATTATTATGCGGCATATATTTAAATAAATTTTAAATTTTAAAATTAATTATTATAATTTAAATAAATATATTATTTGAAATATATTATAAATTAAACGGATATATCACTTGAAAAGGATACGTTGTTACCTGAAGAGCTGCATTTGTGTCTATAAAACTAACAAAAGGAACGGAGATTATCTAATCTCTCTTATCCTTATCTCTTATCTTATCTCTTCTCCAGAAATACTGTGTTCTAGTTCCTTACAGAATTTTCATTGTTGCTTCGGTATAAATTGTCTCAAGGCTTGTCATATCCTAAATGCTATTTGCAAGAATTAATCCCACAAGCAACTCTGAAGAGAGAGGGGGAAGGTAAATAACGCTTTAAGGAAAGCATATACATACGTGTTTCAAGTCTTCTCTTATCCCCAACAGTCTAGTCTTATCCAATATAAAAAGATTATCTTTATCCCAATATTCTTACAGCGTTATATGCGGTTATGGAGATTGATATTGCAAATGCCACCATTAAAGTGATGAACCAAGACCTTGTTCATTTGGATCGTTTTGATGGAACGAATTTTACTCGCTGACAAGATAAATTGAAGTTTCTGTTGACAGCCCTGAAGATTTTCTATGTTCTTGATCCTAATCTCGAAGCAATTTTAGAACCTTCCGACAAGGACTCTGAAGAGAGAAAGGCAGCACGTAAGAAACGACAAGAGGATGAACTCATATATCGTGGCCATATTTTGAATGCCCTATCAGATCGTCTCTATGATCTATATACCGATAATCCATCTGCAAGTGATATCTAGAATGCACTAGAATTCAAATGTAAGAAGGAAGGTACAAAGAAAATTTTAATCTCTAAATATTTTGATTTCAAAATGCTTGATGATAACCTATTTTGCCTTAAGTACATGAATTGCAAGTTATTGTGAACAAACTGAGGGCTGTGAAGATTGAACTTCCTGAATTTTTTCAAGTTGGTGCCATTATAGCAAAATCACCATCTTTCAGGAAAGACTACCGAAAAAATTACTTCATAATTTTGAAGATTTTTCTTTGAAAAATATTCAAAAACACCTACAATCGAAGAGGAATAGAGTGAAAGAGATAAGAATAAAATTCTTATGAAGGCCTTACTAAAGCAAATGCAGTGAGTAAGCTCTCATAGGCCAATAAAGGCAACCAAAACAAAGAAAATTTCCTGGGTCCTAAAAAGGATCAAGGAAAGTTCAAGAAATCTAAAAACTGAAAGGTAACCAAGGGAGCATGCTTTGTCTGTGGTAAATCTGGGCATTATACTCGTGATTGCTGGTTTAAGAAGAAAGCTAACAAGAGGCAAAGATGAACTCCGTGAAGGACAGTGAATAGATTATTGTTGCTGTGAGTGAGATCAGCGTTATTCAAGGCAAGGTTCTTGGCTGGTTGTATGATATATATGCCACAGTCCATGTTTGTTATGATAGGTCACATTTTAAAACTATCATGAAGAAATTGATGGACATGGATTCAAATGGAAAATGAAGCCGATCCAAGGTGTTAGGTAAAGGAACTGTAAAACTTTTCTTCACTTATGAAAAGAAAGTTACCTTAACTAATGTTCTTTATGTCCCTGATATGAATAGGAATCTAGCTAGTGGGGATCTTTTGGAAAAACATGGAATAAAATATGTGTATGAATGGGAAAACTGATTTTATCCCGTAATGGCGTCTTTATTGAAAAGGCTATTCATGTGATGGAATGGTCAAATTATGTATTGTTGATAATGCTATTAATAATAATGATGCTCCTACTTATATGGTTGATTTATTTCTTTAAGGCATGGTAGATTAGCACATGCAGGAATTAGCACTATGAAGAGAATGATTAAATGTGGTTTAATTTCATGTGATAATGTTGATAAATTTGAAAAATGTGAAATGTGTGTTAAATTAAAATGGTAAAAAAACCTTTTTGTAATGTTGAAAGAAATTCTAATTATTAGATCTCATACATTCAGATATATGTGAACTAAATAGTATGTTAACTAGAGATGGTAATAGATATTTTATCACATTAATAGATGATTGCTCTAAATTTACTTATGTTTATTTATTGAAACATAAAGATGAGGCTTTTAAAATGTTTAAAGTTTATAAAGCTGAAGTAGAAAATCAATTAAGAAGAAAAATCAAAGTTCTTAGAAGTGATAGATGAGGAGAATATTTTTAAATAATTTTAATATATTTTATGAAGAAAATGGTATTATTCATGAATGTTTTGCACCTCAAATACCTGAACAAAATGGTTTGGTTGAAAGAAAAAATAAAACTTTTCTTGAAATTAATTAATGTTATTAAATGCTAAATTGCCATTCAATTTGTGGGGTGAAGCTCTCCTTGTTGCTTGTCATATTCTTAACAGAATTTCTTTAAAAAGAAATAAAATTTCTCCTTATCAATTATGGAAAGGAAGAAAACCTAATATAGGGTATTTCAAAGTATGGGGGTATCTTGCATATTACAAAAATAATGATCCAAATGGACCAAGTTGGGTCCAAGAGGAATTAGATGTGCTTCTGTAGGTTATTCTATAAATAGCAAGGCATATAGACTCTTAAATTTAGAGTCTAATGTAATAATAAAATTCAAAGATGTAGACTTTTTTGAGCATATATTAATTTTATAAAATAAATCTCAAACTCTTATTAGTGGAGAATCACAATTGAAGACATATTAAGATCAACAGCCTAGTGAACCTCATAAAAGCAAAAGAATACGGAAAGCAACAGAATTAAGACATGATGAGATTGACTCTTGACTTATCTCCTTTTACCTAGTAGAAAAAAATAGAAAAAAAATCATGAGAACAACTCCTTTTCTTCTTCAAGTTGAAGATAATCCTAAAACTTACAAGGAAGCTATGTATTCTAAATGCTGGTTTCTGGAAAGATGCTATAAATGATGAAATGGATTCTATTATGTCAAGCCATAGTTGAGAACTTGTTAATTTACCCCATGGTTCTAAACCCATTGGTTGTGAGTGTTTAGAAGAAAGTACCATACTAATGAAACTTTTCATACTTTTAAGGCTAGATTAGTAGCAAAGGGATTTCGACAAAAGGAAGGAATTGATCATTTTGATACATATGGTCCAGTAGCAATAATAACTTCTATTAGAAATTTATTTGCTTTAGCATCAATCCATGATCTTCATGTTCATCAATGGTGTTAAAACTGCATTCTTAAATGATGATCTTAATGAAGAGGTTTACATGGAACAGCCAAAAGGCTTCATCTTACCTAAAAATGAACATAAAGTGTGTAAGCTTGTTAAATCACTATATGGTTTAAAACAAGCACCCAAGCAGTGGCATGAAAAATTTGAATTTGCTATTCTTTCAAATGGTTTTGTTCATAACATTGCTGATAAATATTTTTTATACAAAAGTATGTGATGAATATGTGATATTTGTTTATTTATATGTGATGATATGTTAATAGTGAGCAATGACATGAGAGGCGTCATAGAAACAAAGAGGTTTTTATCTTTCACATTCAAAATGAAGGATCTTGGACATGTAGATACCATTCTAGGTATCAAAATAACTAAAGATAGTGGGGGTTATTTGTTGAGCCAAACTCATATAGAGAAAGTATTGAACAAATTCAACCACTTAAAATTAAGGAAGCTAGTACCCTGATTGATCCAAGTATCAAGCTTCTAAAGAATGATGGAAGAGTTGTAGCTCAAATTGAATATGCAAGTGCTATTGGTAGTCTTATGTATGTGGCTCAATGTACAAGACCAGATATAGCATTTACTGTTATAAATTAAGTCGATTTACTAGCAACCCAAGCTATGAGCATTGGAAGGCCATTGAGAGAGTTCTTGGTTATCTTAAGAAAAACAAGAATCTTGGTCTATTATACTCAAAATTCCCTGCTGTCATAGAAGGATATACTGATGCCAGTTGGATATCAAGTGTAGGAGACAATAAATCTACTACTGGTTGGGTGTTTACCCTAAAAGGAGGTGCTATAACTTGAAAATCTAAGAAACAAACTTTAATTACACATTCAACTATGGAATATGAGTTTGTAGCTTTGGCAGAAACATAAAAGAAGTTGAATGGCTAAAGGATTTTCTTTTAGAAATTCCTTTGACATCAAAGAACTTGTCTTCTATATCTATACTTTGTGATAGTCAAGCCACTTTAGCTAGAGCATAGTGATATCAACATACAATGAAAAGTCTAGACATATTAGTCTAAAACATGATTATATAAAGAATCTAATTAAAGATAAAATTATCTTCCTTACTTTTGTAAAATCAAGTAAGAATTTAGCGGATCCGTTTACTAAGCCTTTGGCCAGAGACTTAGTGAAATCAACATTTAAAGAGATAGGGCTAAAACTCCAAAATTAAAAAATATATATTATCAATGATGGCAACTCAACCTAATATTAGTCAATCACTGGTTATTAGGTTCAATGAGAAAAATAAATTATTGATAAATAGAGAAATATCAGCATAATAAATAAGCCCTATCTAAGATGTACAGTGCTGAAGTATTGTTACATTTTGAGGGTTGAGTTAATCAAAACTCTTAATGAATTTTAGTCTATTTGAGATAAGTATCTTAATTGTAACAAAGATACTGGAAGAATTTACCTATATAAACTTTGAGATGGTGCCATCTCAAGAGATTTGGAGTTTTTTCTTTCTCTGAAAAGTTCATGAATCAGAATGAGCATATGGCCATAACAGTGCTAAGTGAGTTTGGTGTAGAATTTATGAACACAAGAGTTTTTATGTGTGTGTATATCACCATTTTTATACTAAAAATAATAGGTTCAAAGCTTTTATGCTACCTAGGATTTTGACAAAGCCCTGTGATACATACACTAAGGTAAAGTTCAAATCAAACGATACTTTACTGTATTAATATAAACCATTTTTTTCTGAAATATTTCTTTATATTTGAACAAGTGGGGGATTGTTGAAATTATTGTTCAATTATAAAGAAAGGAGATAAATAATAAAAGTGGGCACGAGGCAAGTGCATGTGACATATATTTAAATAAATTTTAAATTTCAAATCAACCGTTATAATTCAAACGAATGTATCACTTGAAAGGGATATATATGAATCAAACAGATATATCACTTAAAAGGGATATGTCGTTTCATGAAGAAGTGCCTTTGTGTCTATAAAACTAACAAAGGAGAACTGAGATTATATAATCTCTCTTATCCTTATCTCTTATCCAGAAATACTATGTTCTATTCCTTAGAGAATTGTTATTGTTGCTTTGGAGCAAATTCTCTCAAGGCTTGTCATATCCTAAAAGCTATTTGCAAGAATTAATCCCACAAGCAACTCTGAAGAGAGAGGAGGGTAAATAACACTTTAAAGCTACGTTTGGATGTCCTATTCCCGCCTGGAATAGGGCCTTATCCCACCTTATTCCCCCAAATAGCCATAAAAAAGCATATGGGCCCGCTGAAATTTGTATTCTGATCAACCCCCATATTCCCGTTTTCCTATTCCTGGGGATCCCATGGAATAGGCATAATCACGCTTCACCTTATTCCTAGGGTATCAGTGAAAATAAAAAAAAGGAAGACCAGTTTATTTCACCTGCCTACCATTGATGATAGGGTTTGATATCTCTACTCTCCGAGTACATGCCATCGAAGATAGGGATTGAGATCTCTGCTATATCTCTTCGAGTACCTGCCATCGAAATCTAGGGTTGATATCTCTACGGCTCTCTGATAAACGCATAAATAATTATCACTAAACCTATTAATTAATAATTCAAAGTACCTATTATTATTTAATATTTTAATATTTTATATAATATTTTAGGTCAAACCTTATCAATTTAAATAGCTCAATTTTAGGAATTTAACGACGCAAATGACACTTAAATCAGACTTAAAACGATCTCGAAATTGATTTTATAAGGATTTAGCACGCATTTTAAAGCAAAGTCGACAACCCATTGCCAATTTCATTGTCTTCTCAGCCGTGAATTTTCCTTTTTCTCCCGATTCTTCTCCTCTTCCAAATCAATCTTTTCGTCCATCAATTAAGAAATAAATTAGATTAAAAATTATCAAATTGGAAGAATAAAATTCATATGGAGGAATTTTGATTTTATTCGTAATATCCCCGGGATTTCTCCGCGCCGCATCATCTGCATCTCGCATCATTTTATATGGAAATAGGACGTCTGATATGGAAACACGATTGCGTCTGGGCTGCGTCCGGACCTCTACAAATAGCAGAGACATGGGAGGAGGAGGGAAATCGGGGGAGCTCTACTCGTGCGGTGTCCATCCCAGGGACGTTCGTGCCGTGGAGAATTCGGGAGGATCCGTCTGTGGCTTGGAGTCTGCAGGAGGAAGAACAGAGCTTTGCAATCATTCGTGCTTTGTTCCCAAGTTCTAGCAATCCGTGGAGGTGCTTCATGAAGACTCTATGTCCGTGAGCTCGTGGATTCGGAGGCTCTATTCTGCGTCCTTCATCCGTGGAATTGGGAGCTCTCGTAAGCTCTGTCCGTGGAGGCTGCCCTCTTCCCAGAAAAGATCGTGACCAGGAGGCATCTGTGAAGGAAGAAAAGAGCCGGTTAGCATGTCTTTAGCCTGGTTCGGTTCAGCCTGGCTTGGTTCAACCTGGTTTAATTTATTGCTTTTTGTTGCCTTCTAATGTTAGAAAATAAAACTCTTCAATTCTAAATGTTAATATGCACTCTAGGATGTTATTGAAATAAAACTTATTCATATTTAATTGTTATAAATTTTATTTAAGTAAAAATAATTTAGACTGATCTATTCTTAAAAGGAACGAGCCGTGATATATGGGTATGGGTCGTACTCTTATAAGATAGACTATATCTTGATTATTTTGCACTACTACTTATCTATTTAGTTAAATTTATAAATTTATTTCAAGATAATCGCTAAAGTCCATGCGGAATCGATCCTTTACTCTCGCTATTCTATTAGTGAAATTAAGGTATTTTAATCGTTACGCCACGACACGCATCAGATTTTGGCGCTGTTGCTGGGGACTTAAGTGCGTTATTTTAAAAAAAAAATTATAAAATAAAAAAATTAATTAGATTAATTTTTTCTTAATTTTTTCTTATTTTAATTTTTGAATAGTTATTATCTCTTAATATTTTGTACCTTAATGTTAGAATTTCATATTTTCTTTAACAAAAAATTATTACTTTCCTTCTTGTCACAAATCCGCTTTTAACCTAATCAAATTTTCCTTTAATTAACTTACCTTAAAGAACCTGAAAGAAAATCCTAAGACACCTTCCATAAAATAATTAATTAAGAAAAAAAAATAATAAAAATAAATATAAACAAAATAATTATTTTATTTCTATGCTTAGATTAACTTAGGTAAAGTTATTTTTTAAAAAAACTCAAAATTCTTCCATTGACATCTCATAATTTATTAGGAAATTAGAACCTAATCACAAAATCTTTTTAAAAAAAGTAATTAGATTAATTTTAGTTGATAATTTCAAGAGCTGGACATCTGCTTGTTGCATAGCATTTTTAATTAACTTTAAGGGCACAAACCCCTAATCAAGATAAGGTGGGGATTTCATCACCCTTCCCACAAATCACATCCTTCATTTCGCATTAACCCAAACCTTTAACTCTAAAATTAATTAGACGTCAGCCCCTAAGGAATTTGAGCTCAATAGGACAAGGCACCCAAAAGAGTTGGACCGGGTCGAGATTGACCGCTTAACTGGTGTCTAGAAAAGGAAAGGAAAGTGGTTACTTAATTGGTTCTGTTCGCTTACCTAGTAAGAACGGGGGACCCCCACTGACCTTACCCTTAACTGGCTAGTTGATCAGCTAATTTTGACTTGGAGGGCTCCAAGGCGGTCTTAGAAGTTAGGGCTGTCTAGATCTAGGGTAAACCTAGAATAGAGAGTCTAATTTTTGTTAACTTGATTGCTAAGAATTATTAAACCCTAATTAAATTAGTCATTACTCTTAGTTCTAAGAATCTTTTAGGATATTTTCTTTAGAATCTTCTTCTTTCTTTTCTATTATAATAAATTATAATAAAAAATAAAAATAAAATAAAAATAAAAACTGAATTGCTGTTTGCTTTAGAGTCATTGTTAAGGTGTATGCTTGGTCGCCGATCGTTGCAACCCAACCTTATACCCTTAGATCCTAAGATAGAAAGAACTATTAGAGCAAACAGACTCAAAATTATGGATCCTAATAACGAAAATAATCAACCACGACAGTTAAAAGAGTATTTACTCCTTCAAGGTATAGCTACTCTCCCTACATTCAAGTGCCTCCAGTAGAGGCTATCCAATACGAAATTAAGTCAACTGTAATACAAATATTACCATCTTTCTATGGACTTACAAATGAGGATCCCTACAAACACTTAGATGAATTCTTGAAAATTTGCTCACTGTCAAGATTCAAAATTTCTCCGATTATGCACTTAGGCTTAAGTTATTCCCTTTTTCCCTAAAGATAGAGCCAAGTATTGGTTAAATTTATTAGACACTGTTATAATTTCAACTTGGGATCATCTTCAGAGAGAGTTTCTTAAGAAATATTTTCCTATAGGAAAAACAAATCAAATTAGAAAAGCCATAACAAGTTTCTTCCAGATAGATGGAGAGATGTTTTATGAGACATGGGAGAGTTTAAAGAACTGATTAGAAAATGTCCACATCATGCCATACCCAAATAGCAACTGGTTCAGTGCTTTTATGATGGTTTATCAGAAAAGCATCGGCAAATTGTTGATGCTTCATGTGGTGGGACATTTATGTTAAAAAATAAACATGAAGCTTGGCAACTCTTTGAGACATTGAGTGAGAATTCATTACATCACATGTCAGTTGCTCGTCGAGACCCTCCCATAGGACCTAAAAGAGGTGAAATATATGAATAGGTCATTCTACAGATATCTATACTAAGGTAGATGAATTATCCCATAAACTTGACCAGATTCTACAAGTTGGAAACATCTCTTCCCCATCTACTCAATTACATGAGGTATGCATAATTTGTTCGAGTCCACCCATTCTATAGGTGAATATCCAACTGCATACCAATTTCCTGAACTTGTTCAAGAGCAAGCCCACCAAGCCCAAACCCGATTGGCTCATAGAACAGGAAATGATCCATATGCAAATACTTACAATCCTGGCTGGCAAATCACCCAAATTTTTCTTGAAAACCTCAACCTGTAACCAATTCATCATCGATCAGACCTAATTATCAAGAAACCAATTT
>UESW01001822.1:47327-59665 GCA_900491605.1 Calamus simplicifolius | reverse complement strand
AGTCAGCTTTGGCATCTGAAAGATTTTCTGAGGAGCAAATAGGTCAGCTCAGAGCTTTACTGGCTGAGTATGATAGTCAAAGGACAAATGATATGTGTCAGTTGAGAGAGGAGTTCAATCAGTTGAAGGAAGAGATCAATTCAAGGCTTGACATGATTTCTTTTTCCATTAGCAATCGGTAGAATCCTTTAGCACTGATCTTCATAAGATTTTTGAAAGGATGGAAGGCATTGCAGACGGTTCTGGAACTTATCTTCATGCTACCAGTCAACTAAAGAAAGATATCGACCTCGCCGTTTCTCAAATTGAAGCTTGTCTTGAAAGTTTTAAGAAGACTCAAAAAGATGATTTATGGAAATGATTGGACATTTAAGAAAATTGTATTAAGCATGTTTGATTTTGATATCCTAGGCCTATTTTGTATCTTAGGATTTCTGAGTTTTCTTTAATATACTTGAATATGTCACTTTACTGTGAATGTACTTGAATTGACACATGTAATGAATCTTGCATTGAAATACAATTACACTTTTATTGCAAATTTGTCTATGATTGATTGATTGAATTTCAATGAATGAGTTTACTATCTCTATGATTAATTGAACCAACAACCTCGCTCTGATAACCTTTTTTATTGTATTTAAAATTCACCTTATTGCTGATAACAAAAAAGGGGAGAGATAATTGTATATGCATAAAGAGAAAGAGAAAGAGAATGAAAGAATATAAGATTTTTTTTGCATATCTACAAAAGAAAGAGATTCTAATAAAAATGTTCAATTGAATTCAGTTTATCTACATAGGGGGAGTTATTCAATGCAGGGGGAGCTTAATAATTTTTCCATATAAAAGTTAAATCATCTTGATTGATGTTTATTATAGAACTCAAGCATATTTTTTAAAAGTTCATTTTGAAAGCTTTAACAGTCTATAACTCTTAGTTCAAATGAATTTTTAATGCATATACTCAAAGTTTTTGTCATCATCAAAAAGGGGAGATTGTTGACCCAATTGAGGATTTTGATGATTAACAAAACTATTTGAGTATAACATTTGAAGTTACTAATGATTTTGATTAAGTTTTTCAGTTATAAGTCTAATTTAATAATCAAAATCAAGAGTCAAATCAAGTTCTGGTTCGAATCTAATGTCAAGGTAAGATTGCAGACATTAGAGTCGACACATGGAATCGCAGAGTCGACTCCGGAAATCGGCACGGACTTAGAGTCGACTCCAGAGAGACTTTTTGTGTCGACCCCAGAAAAGTCAGAGACGACTCCAGATCGAGCGGATTAAAGATTTTCGAGTTAGAGCCGACTCCAGAAAAGTTAGAGCCGACTCCAGAATGTCAGACACGACTCCAGAACTGTCAGAACGACTCTAAACTTTATCTTTATCTTTTTTAATCCCAACGGCTATTGTTATTTTTGGTTCTAATCCTTCTTACACTTGTTCTAACGGATAGTTTTAAACTATTTATGGATTAATCGGATCTATAAGAAGAGGGTTTGCTTGCATCCGAAAAAAGAGAGACAAAAAAAAAGAAAAGAATAGAGAGAAATCTTGAAATCTATCAGAAAATCAAAAGAGAAAAGAGAAAACTCGAAGGAAAGATCATACTGATTCCCCAAAAGAAAAGAGAGATTCCAAGCCTTTGTTGTTCTATTTAGAAGAAATCTCAAGGGAAGAAGAAGCCCTAGTTTTCTGATCTTCTGAGTCTCAAGAGCATTTGAAAGGAAGATCCACTCAAAGGAAGAGAAGGAAGAAGCCACCAAGATCTGCGAATCAGGCTTTGGTTCCTATCTCTTTTTTTGTTTCATTATTGTATATTTGCTCATTGGAGGAGCTGTTTATTTGTAAAAAATACTTGTTTGCTGGGTCAATCTGGTGATTGATTCAGTTGAGGCTGTTAGCCTTGTGCAAGCATTAGCTTGTGGTTAAGGTTTTGTGCTGGTGAGCCTTGAAAACCAGCTGGGTTCGTTGTGCACCCGGGAAAACAACAAGTTTGAGTTGTGAGCTTGCAAAACAACTCTGCTGTAATCAGATTGATTATAGTGTGGACCCAAGAGGTACTTGGGAGTGGACGTAGGTGTAGGTACACCGAACCACTATAAAATCTCTGTGTTTGCCGTGATTGTCTCTTTATCTTCAACTCTCTATTTTGCATATTCTGTTTTAATTTGTGTGAATCTAAGTTTTTATTTCCGCTGGGGGTTATTTTCAAAAGAGTTTAAATTTTAAAAAAACCCAATTCACCCCCCCCCCTCTTGGGTTGCTATCTGGACTAACACAGCCACTTTTCAACGATGTATGTTGGCCATATTTTCTGATATAATTGGTCAATTTTTGGAAGTATTTATGGATGATTTTTTAGTTTTTGGTGCATCATTTGATAGCTGTCTCGAGAACTTGACTAAGGTACTGAAACGATGTATGGAAATGAATTTAGTCCTAAGTTGGGAGAAGAGCCATTTTATGGTTCGTGAGGGAATTGTGCTCGGACACATTGTTTCAGAGCGAGGTATTGAGGTTGATAAAGCCAAGGTTGAATTGATCTCAAATCTACCACCCCAACCTCAGTTAAACAAGTACGATCTTTCCTTGGTCATGCTGGTTTTACAGACGCTTCATCAAGGATTTCAGTAAAATTTCTCGACCATTGTGTAATTTGTTGACCAAAGATAGTTCTTTTAATTTTGATGAAGATTGTCTAACAGCCTATAACATCCTTCGAACTGCTTTGACCACTGCACCAATTATCAAGCCCCCAGATTGGACCATACCCTTCGAAATTATGTGTGATGCTTCTGATTATGCTGTAGGGCAGTTCTAGGACAGAAACTCAATCGAGAACCCCATGTAATTTATTATGCTAGCAAAACTCTTTCAGATGCACAAATGAACTATACTACCACTGAAAAAGAATTACTAGCAGTTGTGTTTGCCCTAGAAAAATTTAGATCATATCTGTTAGGGTCTAAGGTTTTAGTTTATTCTGATCATGCAGTTTTGAGGCATCTTTTATCAAAAAAGATACAAAACCCAGACTAATTAGATGGATCCTTCTACTACAAGAATTTGACCTAGAAATCTTAGATAAGAAGGGTTCTGAAAATATGGTAGCAGATCATATCTCTAGGATCTCAGTGGAATACAATAAAGAAATAATCAAAGATAGGTTTTCTGATGAGCAATTGTTCTTAATTTTCCATAGCAGTCTTCCCTGGTTTGCCTACATGTGAATTATTTGGCAACAGGAAAAGTACCTTTCCACTGGACAAAACACGAAAAAGATAGATTTTTCTCACAAATCAAATATTACTTTTGGGAAGACCCTGAATTATTTAAGTACTGTTCGGATCAGGTGATTAGGCGATGTGTCCCAGAGAGTAAATTCAAAAGTATACTTAACTTCTGTCATTCTCTTGCCTGTGGAGGACATTTTAGTGGAAGGAAAACTGCAGCAAAGGTACTACAAAGTGGTTTTATTGGCCAACTCTTTTTAAAGATGCGCATGAATTTGGTCGTAATTGTCTCCAATGTCAACAAACAGGAAATATTTCTCGAAAAGACATGATGCCCCTAAACCCTATCTTGGTTGTAGAAATTTTTGATGTATGGGGTATTGATTTTATGGGCCCATTTCCTTCCTCTTTTGGATTCGAATACATTTTAGTGGCAGTTGATTATGTGTCAAAATGGATTGAAGCCATGGCAACTCGAACCAATGACCATAAAGTTGTAATCAAGTTTATTCAGCATAACATCCTTAGTCGTTTTGGATGCCCAAGGGCTATAATTAGTGATGGGGGTACACATTCATGAATAGACACTTTGAAGGATTAATGAACAAATATGGAATTACTCATAAGGTAGCTACACCTTATCATCCCCAAACCAGTGGCCAAGTTGAAATATCAAATAGAGAAATTAAACATATCCTTGAGAAAATGGTAAGACCTGATAGGAAAGATTGGTCAGAACGTTTGGATGATGCATTATGGGCTTATCGTACTGCATTTAAAACTCTCATAGGAATGTCTCCTTACCGGCTCGTATTTGGAAAGGCCTACCATTTACCTGTAGAATTAGAACACCGTGCATTTTGGGCCATCAAGCAATTTAATTATGATATGAAAAAGGCAGGTGTTATTAGAAAACTTCAATTGAATGAGTTAGAAGAGCTACGAAATGATGCATATGAGAGCTCAAAAATTTATAAAGAACGAACCAAAGCATATCATGATAAATTTATTAATAGAAAAACTTTTGAACCAAATCAAAAAGTATGGCTTTACAATTCAAGATTACACCTTTTCCCTGGAAAACTCCATTCACGATGGAATGGACCTTTTATAGTAACTCAAGTATTTCCCCATGGAGCTGTAGAGCTTAAAGACCCTAAGCAGGGAAATACATTCAAAGTAAATGGCCAACGTTTGAAACCATATATAGAAGAAATTAATGATGGAGAAGTTGTTGAATCAATTGATCTTGTGAACCCAACACTATCATAATAAGTAGCACAGTCTGGCTGAAGACTTTAAACTTAGTGCTCTTGGGAGACAACCCAGTTTATTAGTTATTTTTAACTTTCTGTTCTTTTAGTATGTTGTTTTAGTATGACCAGAGAAGAGCAATAGAAGTATTGAAAGAAGATGGCAATAATGAAACCTCCAACCTTCAAATACTTTACCAGGTAGTATCTTTCCTTGAAATTAATTTTTCTTCCATTAGGGACAATGAAAATTAAGTTGGGGGGAGGAAAAAGAATAAGTGAATCCTCGAGTAAAACTATAATTAGATGTGTGTACCAAATTCTTCTCGATTTGAAGTTAATCAAGCAGTCTATTAATGAATTAATGGTTAGATTATTTTTGAGATACTGAGGAATAAATTATTAAGAAAACCTAATAAAAGGTAGGGTTTAGCCCAGAAAAATTTTTAGAATAATTTAGACCCTCCTGACCACTGATCTTAATAGTAAATCTACTTAATAAGGGTATGGGTGAAAATTTCATTAAAAAAATCTCTCTTAAAGTTAATAAATTAGGTTCTTAGCATTTTTCACTAAGTAACCGGGCTCCGTCACCTGAGAAAGTGATGTTGTTCGTGTAAAAAGGTGGGAATGTAAAAGAACCTAAGTAGAGTCAGTCCTACCTAAAGCCTTTTTGACTCGAGTCAGTAAGTCCGAGGGGTGTTTTACACCTAATGCCCTAAAACCAATTGGTTTGGGAGCCATTGGCCTAAAGCTTGCTACAAGGGTTAATTAGAAAGCAAGGGGTTAGGACATTGCACTGACTGTACACAAATAAATAAATAAGAGAACTAAAGTACAAAAGACACTATACTCAACCCAAATTAAGTTAGAAGACTTAATTAGAGAAGTGGAAAGTTGGTGAAGAAAGACTTTTATAAATTATTATGGACTGCACTTTATCACTAAATGAGTAAACTTAATAATCCAATGAAGTACATCCCTTATGATCTAACCAGAAATTTTTAAGAAGAACTGTAAGATAACTATCAATTCTTGGACTATCTTGGTATATATTTCTAAATTTCTTATTTGCTCGAGGACGAGTAAGATTCAAGTTGGGGGGAGTGATAAATGCATAAATAATTATCACTAAACCTATTAATTAATAATTTAAAGTACATATTATTATTTATTATTTTAATATTTTATATATTATTTTAGGTAAACCTTATCAATTTAAAGAGCTCGATTTTAGGAATTTAACGATGCAAACGACACTCAAATCGGACTTAAAACAGGCTCTTAATTGATTTTATAAGGATTTAGCACGCATTTAAAAGCAAAGTCGACAAACCCATTGCCGATTTCATCGTCTTCTCAGCCGTGAATTTTCCTTTTTCTCCCGATTCTTCTCCTCTTCCATATCAATCTTTTCCTCCACCAATTAAGAAATAAATTAGATTAGAAATTATCAAATTGGAAGAATAAAATTCATATGGAAGGAATTTTGATTTTATTCGCAATATCCCCAGGATTTTCTCCGCACCGCGTCGTCTGCATCCAGCGTCATTTTATATGGAAATAGGATGTCTAATATGGAAACACGATCGCGTCTGGGCTGTGTTCGGACCTCTACAAATAGAAGAGACATGGGAGGAGGAGGGAAATCGGGGGAGCTCTGCTCGTGCGGTGTCCATCCCAGGAGATGTTCGTGCCATGGAGAATTCGGGAGGATCCGTCCGTGGCTTGGAGTCTGTAGGAGGAAGAACAGAGCTCTGCAATCGTGCATGCTCTGTTCCCAGGTTCTAGCAATCCGTGGAGGTGCTTCATGAAGACTCTGTGTCCGTGAGCTCGTGGATTCGGAGGCTTTGTTCTGCGTCCTGCGTCCGTGGAATTGGGAGCTCTCGTGAGCTCTGTCCGTGGAGGCTGCCCTCTTCCCAAGAAGAGATCATGACCAGGAGGCATATGTGAAGGAAGAAGAGAGCCCGGTTTAGCATGTCTTTAGCCTGGTTCGGTTCAGCCTGGCTTGGTTCAGTCTGGTTTAATTTATTGCTTTTTGTTGCCTTCTTAATGTTAGAAAATAAAACTCTTCAATTCTAGATTTTAATATGCACTTTTGGATGTTATTGAAATAAAACTTTATTCTTGTTTAATTGTTATTAAATTCTATTTAAGTGAAAATAATTTAGACTGATCTATTCTTAAAAGAGACGGGCCGTGATCTATGGGTACAGGCCGTACTCTTATAAGATAGACCATATTTTGATTATTTTGCACTACTACTTATCTATTTAGTTAAATTTAAATTTATTTCAAGATAATCGCTAAAGTCCATGTGGAATCGATCCCTTACTCTCGCTATTCTATTAGTGAAATTAAGGTGTTTTAATCGTTGCGCTACGACATGCATCACTCTCCGAGTATTTACCATCAAAGATCGAGGGTTTGAGGAACAACGATTGAGGCAGCAACCCGAGTTCGTGCCATCTGAGAGGGAAGAAGAGACAAACGAGTCCCTACCATTGCCGTGAATCATCAGAGATTTCGGGATAAAGGTAAGCCCTCTAGCTTTTGTTGCTTTCTTTTTAGTTTTCTCGATTTTGTTCAATGATTTTGTTCGCTTTCTTTAGTTTTCTCAATTTTGTTCATAGGCCTTTTTTTAAAAAAAATTAAAATTTCTACTCATCATTGCTATGATTGTTGTTTCTGGTTTGTTTTGGTGTTATATTTTTTCATGAAAGGCTTCGGTCTTCATCCATTTCCTTCCAACTAGGGTTTGAGAACGATTCCTGGACCTTCATTCTTCGTTTGCTCTTCTACTCTGGCCTTCTTGCTTTGGATATCCCGAGAAGCACCTAATGTTTGAAATATACGAATTAAATCTTCACTTTAGTATCCCTTGCTTTCATGCTTCATACTATTTATATGGCACTTGACACTTAGTTAAGCATAATTATTGTTGCAAGTGTAGTATTGTTGCAAGAGTACCATACTTATTAAGCAGTAGATTATTGATATTTATGAAAGTTGAGTAACTCTGTAGGATAATATTGGAAGGTTAATTTTTAAAAGACAAGTTGAGTGTCTGATTTGGATTCTTCATGTTCACTGAATTCCATCTCTTAAGCTAATTGATTACTTGCGCATTAGTTACATAGAATATCAAGCCATGACATCATTTGGTTATAGCCCTTGTGATTGTTGTTCTCATTGCTTGATTTTTTGTGAGAATTGAGAAGATGTTGACATGGTTCTAGTATAATTGGGATCATTAGTGTAGTCTTCCATAGATCTGAGAAACAAACACTGAGCTTTGAAATATTCTTGTATTACTAACACCTGATATTGTCTTTGTTAGTGCTCTGAATAATCTAATTCTCATTCACCTGCAAACAAAAATAATAAGCCAAAAATAATGTCAGTCAATTTTCAAGATGTATCAACAAGAACCACTCTAGGTGTTAATGTACTGCTTGTTCGAGTTCCTCTTTGCTTTAATTATTTGGCTTTGAATAAACTGTTGGAACAAAATTTTCTTATTGAGTAAGCTTTTACTGTATATATCATGAGAAAACAATGATTCTAATTGTTCATTACAACATATATCTTGCAAGGGTTTATTTTATTGTTCAAAGATCATAAATTTTAATTACTTTGCTACACTTCATGCTAGATCTTGCATTGTAATCCAAGTATCATAGTTTCCACATTACTCTTTTAATGGATGGTCCTTTAATTTACTGCATGTAGTTTCGTATTATATCATTATGTGGCATGACTACTTATTCCATTATGAGCCATTGTGACAATTGATCAACAATTCTGGCCCTATAGATACGATGCCTAAATCGAAAAAAGACAGTGAACCGATACATGCAAGAGAAGGATCAAGTCATACTAGAGCACCTAATTGGACAGATGCTCTTGATATGATAATGCTTGCCTTGATAAGGCAAGAGAATGACAAAGGTAACTATCACAATGGTACCTTTTCACAAGAAACATGAAAGAAGATTACCAATTTGTTCAATAAAAGGACAAATATGTCCTTTAATTATAGAAACATGAAGAATCTGTTGAAGGTTTTGAAGAAGACCTTCAACTTGTACTATAACCTAGCTAATCGATGTGGTTGGGGATAGGATCCTGCACTAAAACTTTCCACATATGGTGATGAACATATGTGGGAGGAGGTTATCTCGGTGAGTAGTTGATTGATGTTGATGAATCTTACTTTGCATGCTTTAGATAACATTATAATAATTAATTTTATAAATTTCTTAACAGGCTAACAAGGACTATGCTCGGATTAAGGGTAAGTCTTTTCCTGTATACGATGACATAGACATTCTTTTTTCAAGAATACAGCCACTGGTAGATGGAGGGATACATCTGCTATTCCAGAGGAAGTATCCGACAATGATACCTCGGACGATGAGATGGATTGGATCAACTTGGAGGACATAGACTTTGGGCACCCATCACAAATAAGTGGTGGAGTCTCATATTCATCATCCAATCCTTTCGATCACCTATTTGATGATATATGCCCAAACAACCCGACTACATGTGCCTTGACCCTATCCACATATTGTTCTTTAGATGCATGTTTATCAACTAGTAGTGGAAAGAGGACAAGGTTATCCTTCATTACTCCTACAACACGTAAGACTAGGTCCACAACTGATGCAACTAATGGTTTTTTTGAATTGGTGGATCAAGGTAAAAAGAGATTGGAAATTGCTAATGAGATCCTCAGTTGAGATTAGCTTGCTCGTCCTACAGTGTACTCTATTGATGAATGCATGCGAAAGTTAGAGAGTCTTCCTGAGATTACACATGAATGTATTCTTGCTGTAGGGAATAGTTTAAAAATTAAGATTAATAGGTGGTTCCTTATGCATTATGAAGGGCCACTACTTGAAGTTTGGCTTAAAAGATAAATGGTTGAGTTCTACTGTGTACCACCTTCAATGGCAGCCCCTTCTAGAAGTTATGCTCCTGCGCCTAATATCTTTATGCCTCCAATGCATGGTGTCCATCAAGGTGGCCCACCTGTATTTGTGCCTCCTTCGATGCATGCTGCCACTTCAGATGGACATTTTCCATTCATACAGCCATTATTCAAGCCAAGCAGTGATGATAGCATCTCCTAGGGTTGGACCCATTCTCCTGTTGCCAGTGCGCAAGAATTCGTTTGTAGCACATCTATATCTTCGACTCAGCAAAGTGAATTTGGCAGTCATCATTGGCCGTAACATATATCTATATTAAAGTAGTTAAGGAATGATATATCATGCTATAGTTGTTTCTATATATGTGAAACCATATTACATCATATGTTAACTTAGTTTAAAGGATAAATTTTGCTGTAAATACGAACATGGTTGTTACTTATAGCAATGTCTGTTAGTATACTCTTTGTCTTGAAATATTGCTATCAACATAGAGTTATGCATATGGTTATATCATTAACTACTCTCTTTTTGTAATAGATGGATACCTTTCATGATCTTATGGCATTTTTAATAGATGAGAACAACTTTTGGCAGGACGTCATAACTGTGCTGATAAGAAATGACATCATTGATTTACTAAATTTTAACGTTATTTCGAAGTTGCCATACCGAACTCGTTCATTCTCGGGTCACGAACTCATAACATATATTTTGAGTGGACATCTAGATAGAGGTTATGATCACTTTATGATGACAAACACTATGTTCTTCAAGCTAGAAGAATTACTTGTTTCACGTGACTTTGTAACTAGTACATGCAATGTTACGGTACAGGAGCAACTAGCAATTTTTTTTTACGACATAGGTCATAATGTGACCAATAGAGTGTTGGCTGAAACTTTTCAGCACTCAGGAGAGACAATATCCCGACACTTTAACACCATACTGAAAGCAATTTGTTTACTTAAGCAAGATTTTATCTTTCAACTGGGCCAGGATACCGGCGTGCACCCATGGATCCGTGATAACAATCATTTTCATCCTTACTTCACAGTACGTATGGATACGTTTAGATGCAAGTATTTTATTTCCAATTGTATCATTAACTAGTCCTTGATATAGTTTATTGCATCATAGAAGCTATTGGAGCGATCGATGGTATTGCATCACAGAATGCTATTTACCAAGTTGACTTTATTAATAGTGCAATGTATTATGTAATCTGAGTTTCATATTGGTTTCACTGTAATGCAGGAAATCAAGCTACTTGCTCTTGAGCTTTAGTAATGTCTTTCGAAAGTTGTTATGTAGTTTTCATGGGTTGTAGATGAGGGATCTATGAATCCTGGCCTGAGTGTCAGCGTGAGATTACTAGGTTCAAGCATGCCTTATACAAGAAGTTTAAATGTAGACAAGAAGCAATTGATATATTTTAGAATTATCATCAACCTCCTGATTATCGATCTATCAAAAAATTACTGATATGGAATATCAATAAGGAAAAAAGGATGTACACATGGTCAGGAATGTGGGTGCACCTTTAAAAACATTTATGTTAGTTTTCGTATCCTTTCTTATAGGCTTTGTACTTGGGTTTCAATGTGGGCAGACTCTGTTAATGCTTAGAGATGGTTATGACTACTATATCTTGTAATTGTCGTCGTTGCAGACTCCATTAATGTTTAGAGATGGTTATTAGACTTTGTCTTATCTTAGAGATTGTATTTTGATAATTATTTCCTGCATTGGTATGTTATGCCGGTACTCATTTTGTTGTTTAATTGTATTGTTGGAAGAATATTAGGCAGGCTTGCACTTGTTTGAAGTAATATTTTTTGATATTAAAGTTTTGACAATATTTTGCTGAATTAGAAAATTAACCTGTGTTGCTTTTTGGTAGTTGCAGTGCCATTGATATTGAGTACAAATATTTGCTTTATCCTTTTGATATTGAAGTGTCGGCTGTGAAATCATGACTTGGAGGGCATTTCTAAATGCAACCATTGTGAAGCATCATAGTTTGGTACTATATCAAAGCCAAAGGCCATGATATTAGGCAGATGCATAGCATTTCCTAAATTGGATGCATGCAAATTATGACCGTCAAGAAATAACTGCTGATAATGCCTTCCTAAGCGAACTCAATCTATGTCCATATATCTCGCAACTGGATTATGTGAGTAGGTAGCCTGAACAATGATGAAATTAAATTTAGAATCATCATCCATTAAATAGTAGGCAGCTATGTCATAATATTGACAATTTTAATCAAATCTATTTTTTGGGGGGAATTGGTCTATTTCTTGTAATATTATCTTCAGATTTTTCCAGGGAACTGGTTTCATGTTGAACTCGTTCCTACTATTTCAACACAATTGATATATTTGAGTGTTAGTTGGATGTTCGGGCAGCATGCTTTATGCCGTGGGGATACTTTGATTTTTGAATTTTATTGCATTTTATGACTTGAAACGCATATGGTTTGAAAGCTGCCTCTTATGGATGATTAATTTGGATTCATGGCTATTTGTAATAATCATATGATGAAAGCTAAATCCAATGTTCTGAGTTCAGGATTTTGATGAAAATTACTGGTTTCGTGGGCTGAATTCAGTATGTAATTGCTGACTATGGAGGTGAGAATTCAGTGCTTTTCTGTAGGTAAGATGCAGTGCCCTGTATATTGAGTACACTGATTTGCTTGATCCTTGCGTATGTGAAGCTTTGGATGTGAAATCATGACTTGGAAGGCATTTCTATTTGCAACCGTTGTCAAACATCATAGTTTGGCACTCTATTATCGATGAGTAAAGGTCAGTGAAAATTCCATGTCATTAGTGGGTTCCTTTTATCAAAGAACTTTGAAATTGGCAAATTTCTCTTTTGTAAGTTATAGCAGC
>UESW01001822.1:31411-43908 GCA_900491605.1 Calamus simplicifolius | reverse complement strand
AACTATGAGATATGAAAACTTACCTCACACCAATCCAAACAATCAATTGCCTTTACCGCAAACTGCTCAGATGTAGCCTTAGACTTTGTCTTCTCCCGTAACGCACGCCACATAACCATTGGCTCCCAGCTCAGGCCAGACGTAAGCTCAAGTACATCACAAACAATCACGGGCTCTCCCTTTGACCAATGGTTTTGGAAGTGCTTCAGTTCTCCCTGTTGAACGTCTCTAGCAGTTGGACAGTATAAATAGTTATCATTAGAATTCTCCCTGTTGGCTGCCTTCCGCAACATTTCACTCCCAGCTTTAATATCGCCAGGTGCAGTGAAACAAGAACACCAACTGATCATGTCCCCAAAATTTGCAAACTTGTTGCTCCCAGCAATTGCAGCAGCTTTCTCCTCTAACTCACCAAGCAACTTTTCAGGAAACAGGCACATCAGATCCAAAAGGGAGCTACCACAGCCCCAATCTCCTTTGGTGGGCAAGGAATGCTGCCATCACTATTTGCTTTCCATTCTTGCATATGAGTCATGCGATCTATAGAAATAGCCACCTTACTGTCTAAAGAAGTATAATGATTTCTTTCCCTTTTCTCTTGACCTTTCTTCATACGACGAGGAGATCGCCCATGCACATACTCTTTACCCCTATCTTGATATGGTAAAATTACTGTTCCATCACCACCAGGTATGCAACCTTCACGAAGCTCCCGGCAGCAACAAAGGCATAAGTCGTATGAACAGCGACCGCAGCTTCTGTGGAAATCAACAATAGAGGTTCTGCAATTGTTGCTGTTCAACAACAATTTCAGAGATCAGGTTTTTGATTAGCCTTAACCCAATAAATTGCAGAGTTCATTATTTAAGATGGCAAAGTTTCCATCTCAGCCTAGATATCAGCATTCACCAATACGATGCAACTGATATTTCATATGAAAATCCCTAAGCTATCTTTAGAAATATTAAACTAACATAAATGCTATTGAGGAATATTTTTGTGTACATGGAAAGTTCTTCGGGCACATGTACTGCTGGCTTGGGAACTTAAAATTTAATCAACCCATGTACGGTGCAAATTCTTGAGAACCACACTAATCCACTCAAGCCACGTGGCAGGAAGAACCTTTTGAGTTGACTGAACTTAAAATTTAAACAGCCCCTGTGCATAGTGCAAATTCTTGAGAACCACACTAATCCCCCCCTCAAGCACGTGGCAGGAAGAACCTTTCGAGTCCACACAAGTTGGAACCCGTATCATTACTCATTTTCATTTATTACACATTAAAATGTATGCAATAAGAATAGTAGGTAACCTCAGATTTACTTACCAATATTTCAATAACTAAACTACACAGTATCAGCCAAGATATTGAAATATCTCATACCTCTTTTTTATTTTTTCCAAGCTTTCCAATTTAACCAGTATAAACAACAATCTCAGTTCAGATCAGCATTGGCCAACGAGATGACCAAGATCTATGGTTTTAAAAAACCTTATGAGGAAAAGAGTTTTACCAGTATACACGTTCATCCTTTTGACAGTTAACTCTTTTTAGCTTTATGTCAGTCGATGCTAAACCTGGTCAGGAGAAAAAATGGAGGAAGGGAGAAAGATCAGATGGAAAAGAACAGATGGAAAGGCATACAGCTTGAGGTCCAATTTATGTCAGTAATACCTTGAATCTTGGCCTCAGTTTCTTTTTCTGCCATCTGTTCTTGTTGTAGTTCTTTCAACCATGGCAGCAATGAGCGTACAATATGACAGTTGTATTGGACTCGATCAGCATCGCTAATCTCTTTTTCCTCAGGCTAAAGTCAACACAAAGGGTCTGTCAGATATGATTATATAAGTAGAGAACCGAATGTAACAATGCCAGAATTCCAAATAGCAAAAGCAGACCTTGGAAACTCCTCTCATGCGCAAGCATGCCTTGCAATTGCAATTGTTGCAGCAAACTGGGCATGCTTTTGCAAATTCAGCCTCTGATAAATGAGGATACCTAATAACAACCACAAAGGAAAATGCATAAAAACAATACCATGTCTATATTTCCAAGCTTGCAAGATTCACTATTATGCTAGAAAACATAGGATATCTTACTACTGCAACCACTGAACTCAAACAAATATTAATCAGCCAACTCCATACAATCTTCTAAACAATCTAAACCAAACAGTACAAGTTAGAAACATAGAAAATGTTCTCCTAATGATGCAGATGATAACAGCATAAAATATAGGCATTTCTACCGTGCAACCCTATCAAAAGAAAGTGATTAGAGTTCATAGAAATAGATGAAACGTTCTTTTCTTTGAGAAAAGAAGAAAAAAAGAAAGAAATAGATGAACCATAGAATAATAAAAGAGCAGAAGGGGAATAACTAGTTTATTATCAAATTGGGATAAAGAACTTTTAGATGTTAAAACCTACAGAGCAGGAAGAATGAAACGAAGAAGAACAAAGGTGAAAAACATTGTCGCTCACCAGCGAGTCATGCACGGCACACAAAAGCGTTTCTTTTTGCACTTCGAACACCATACCACCCTTCCTTTATCATTCCTATGACACTGGTGGCACATTAGGGCATCTTCCCCAGTCAGTACCCTCTTAGAACCCTAAATCGCAAAGATACATATCGATAAATCAACTGCATTCAATCACTCCAAGGAAATAAAGTAGTGCGTCCAACCAAAGGGAAGCGAATTTATTACCTTGGGGTTATTTTTGGAACCTGAAACCTTGTTGGAGTTCCTCGTAACCCTAGCAACAGAAGATGGCCCAGCTTCCAAATCCCGCTTCGGGGCCTTTCTTCCCTTTCTACCCTCCTTCAAAGGCTTCCTCCCTCGCTTCTTCCCCACCTTCAAAACCTCTTCTTCATCCTCTTCTTCGTTGCCCTAACACAAGTCACACCACCGTACGTTAAAAAACCTAAAAAACAATTTTTGTACAAGAAAACAGCCCATAAATCTCAAAAACTGCATATATTCTCTCCTTGACTTCATCTGACAGAAAACAAAAAGAAAGGAAAATAGAAAAGATCTCTTTTTTTGTTGCCTTAAAAGAGAACTAAGAGCAAAATCTCGAGATGTTGCAAGAAATCACGTCTCAAGTTCGCCAAGAGAAAGCAAGGGAAAGAGAAAAATGATCGAACTCTGCGCAAAAAAAAAACCAAAAAAAAAGATCACAAACTAATGGTTAGGAATCACTTCTCACCTTCGCGAGACTATTTTCCTCCACCTCATCCTCTTCGTCGCTTCCAGAGTCGTCCACCTGCATCGGCTTTATCGTAAATCGCAAAGATACATATCGATAAATCAACTGCATTCAATCACTCCAAGGAAATAAAGTAGTGCGTCCAACCAAAGGAAAGCGAATTTATTACCTTGGGGTTATTTTTGGAACCTAAACCTTGTTGGAGTTCCTCGTAACCCTAGCAACAGAAGATGGCCCAGCTTCCAAATCCCGCTTCGGGGCCTTTCTTCCCTTTCTACCCTCCTTCAAAGGCTTCCTCCCTCGCTTCTTCCCCACCTTCAAAACCTCTTCTTCATCCTCTTCTTCGTTGCCCTAACACAAGTCACACCACCGTACGTTAAAAAACCAAAAAAAGAATAATTTTGTACAAGAAAACAGCCCATAAATCTCGAAAAACTGCATATATTCTCTCCTTGACTTCATCTGACAGAAAAACAAAAAGAAAGGAAAATAGAAAAGATCTCTTTTTTTGTTGCCTTAAAAGAGAACTAAGAGCAAAATCTCAAGATGTTGCAAGAAATCACGTCTCAAGTTCGCCAAGAGAAAGCAAGGGAAAGAGAAAAATGATCGAACTCTGCGCAAAAAAAAAACCAAAAAAAAGATCGCAAACTAACGGTTAGGAATCGCTTCTCACCTTCGCGAGACTATTTTCCTCCACCTCATCCTCTTCGTCGCTTCCAGAGTCGTCCACCTGCATCGACTATATCGTAAATCGCAAAGATACATATCGATAAATCAACTGTATTCAATCATCCCAAGGAAATAAAGTAGTGTGTCCAACCAAAGGGAAGCGAATTTATTACCTTGGGGTTATTTTTAGAACCTGAAACCTTGTTGGAGTTCCTCATAATCCTAGCAACAGAAGATGGCCCAGCTTCCAAATCCCGCTTCAGGGCCTTTCTTCCCTTTCTACCCTCCTTCAAACGCTTCCTCCTTCGCTTCTTCCCCACCTTTAAAACCTCTTCTCCCTTCTTCATTGCCCTAACACAAGTCACACCACTGTACGTTAAAAAAACCGAAAAAGAACAATTTTTGTACAAGAAAACAGCCCATAAATCTTGAAAAACTCATATATTCTCTCATTTATTCATCTGACAGAAAACAAAAAGAAAGGAAAACAGAAAAGATCTCTTTTTTTTTGCCTTAAAAGAAAGCTAAGAGCAAACGTCTGCCAAGAGAAAGCAACGAAAACGATCGAACTCTGCACCAAAAAAAACCAAAAAAAAAAAAGATCGCAAACTAACGGTTAGGAATCGCTTCTCACCTTCGCGAGACTATTTTCCTCCACTTTCTCCTCTTCGTCGCTTCCAGAGTCGTCCACCTGCATCGTCGGTCTCCTCTCCCTCATCTGGATATCCCTCCCGGCGGTCATTCCCCCAATAGCAGCCGCCAGCAGCCGGAACGTCTTATCATTTCTTCTCTTCCTCCGGTGGTTCCGCTCGCCCCCTCTCCTCCCATCCGGTGACGAAACCTTAACCCTACCTCTCTGGACCAGCTGTTGGTAATGAACCTCACAGAAGCTCTTGCCTTTCATCTTCCAGCTCCTGCACCGCCACAACTTGCGTCGCTCCGATTGCACCGCACCTCGTCCGGCGGCGGCAGCGTTCCCCCCGCTCCCTCCTCGCCATCCCTTCCCCAAAAATCCGGTTCTCTCGCTCGAAAACTCTGGTTTTTGAAACCCGTCCGTCCCGCCAAAGCGAGGCTTTTCTCGATGGTACAAAGAGAGAAGGGTTGAAGAGATGGCGACCGAATTATATAAGAGGAGAGACGGGAGCTATTAAATACTTACCTAATATAACCGTCTCGAGGGAGGCCTCCCTTGGCTTTTTCCCTCCAGCGAGTAGCCCCCGTGCGAAGCAAGGCCAAGGCATAGTTGCCAGATTCGGTCCTTTTTTTTATTTTAAGAATTTTTTTTGATATCTTATTTAATTTTTAAAATTTGTTTACTTTTAATTTATGTACTTATTTAGTCTGATTTAATTTTTTCTAAAAAAATTAAAAAATACTACCTAATATAACCGTCTCGAGGGAGGCCTCCCTTGGCTTTTCCCTCCAGCGAGTAGCCCCCGTGCGAAGCATGGCCAAGGCATAGTTGCCGGATTCGGTCCTTTTTTTTTTATTTTAAGAATTTTTTTTTTTGATATCTTATTTAATTTTTAAAATTTATTTACTTTTAATTTATGTACTTATTTAGTCGATTTAATTTTTTCTAAAAAAAATTAAAAAAAAAAAATCTGAGTTTCCTTTATTTTCATTATTTTCTTTTTATGTCTCTACTTTTCCATCTCGTCCTATAAAATTTTCATATGTTTACCTTTTTTTTCCTTTTTTTTTCTCTCTCCTTTTTCTTTTCCATAAAACATGCAAGCATCCTAATCGAGAAAAAGTTGCCATGAACTCTCAGGGGGACGTAATATGCAGATTACCGGTATTTTAAAAGAGCCCCACCGAAAAATCATGTTTGGTATGTATTTTGAATAGCAATCTATCTTGCATGGTAATCTGGACATTACCTCAAGGGGAGGTGGCTATCCACATTACCGGCTATGTTGTAATCTAATAAGTTTTTCTTTTGACAAAATTACCCCTACCTCTTTTGTAAAAAAAAAAAATCCCTTCCTTCAAAAATTAAATTAATTTTAAAAATCAATATTTATTTTTAATTTAATTTTAAAAATTATTTTTTAATTTTAATTTAATTTAAAAAAATTTATTTATTTTTTAAATTAATTAAATTAACTAAATTAATTTTGTTTTTAAATATTAAATTAATTAATTTAATTTAATTTAAATTTAATTTAAAAAATAATTTTTTATTTTTAAAATTAATTTTTTAAAAATTAATTTTTAATTTTCCTTTTAAAATATTGCTAAATTAATTCAATTAATTAAAATATTAATTAATTTTTTTATTTTTTCATTAATTTAATTTTTTTAATTTTTCAAATATATTGTAAAAATTAATTTTTAAATTTTTTAAATAAATTTTAAATTAAAATTTTAATTTTTGTAAATTAATTTTAAAAATTAATTTTTTAATTTTTGTAAATTAATTTTAAAATTTAATTTTTTTTTTAATGTTTTTAATTTAAAAGGACTAAGGTACTGAAATGATGTATGAAAATAAATTTAGTCCTATGTTGGTAGAAGAGCCATTTTATGGTTCGTGAGGGAATTGTGCTTGGACACATTGTTTCAGAGAGAGGTATTGAGGTTGATAAAGCCAAGGTTGAATTGATCTCAAATCTACACCCCCAACCTCAGTTAAACAAGTACGATCTTTCCTTGGTCATGCTGGTTTTTATAGACGCTTCATCAAAGATTTCAGTAAAATTTCTCGACCATTGTGTAATTTGTTGACCAAGGATAGTTCTTTTAATTTTGATAAAGATTGTCTAACAGCCTATAACATCCTTCGAACTGCTTTGACCACTGCACCAATTATCAAGCCCCCAGATTGGACCATACCTTTTGAAATCATGTGTGATGCTTCTGATTATGCTGTAGGGGCAGTTCTAGGACAGAAACTCAATCGAGAACCCCATGTAATTTATTATGCTAGCAAAACTCTTTCAGATGCACAAATGAACTATACTACCACTGAAAAAGAATTACTAGCAGTTGTGTTTGCCCTAGAAAAGTTTAGATCATATCTGTTAGGGTCTAAGGTTTTAGTTTATTCAGATCATGCAGCATTGAGGCATCTTATATCAAAAAAGGATACAAAACCCAGACTGATTAGATGGATCCTTCTACTACAAGAATTTGATCTAGAAATCTTAGATAAGAAGGGTTCTGAAAATATGGTAGCAGATCATATCTCTAGGATCTCAGTGGAATACAATAAAGAAATAATCAGAGATAGGTTTCCTGATGAGCAATGTTCTCAATTTCCCATAGCAGTCTTCCCTGGTTTGCCCACATTGTGAATTATTTGGCAACAGGAAAAGTACCTTCCCACTGGACAAAACAAGAAAAAGATAGATTTTTCACAAATCAAATATTACTTTTGGGAAGACCCTGAATTATTTAAGTACTGTTCAGATCAGGTGATTAGGCGATGTGTTCCCGAGAGTGAATTCAAAAGTATACTTAACTTCTGTCATTCTCTTGCCTGTGGAGGACATTTTAGTGGAAAGAAAACTGCAGCAAAGGTACTGCAAAGTGGGTTTTATTGGCCAACTCTTTTTAAAGATGCACATGAATTTAGCCGTAATTGTCTCCAATGTCAACAAACAGGAAATATATCTCGAAAAGACATGATGCCCCTAAACCCTATCTTGGTTGTAGAAATTTTTGATGTATGGGGTATTGATTTTATGGGCCCATTTCCTTCCTCTTTTGGATTCGAATACATTCTAGTGGCAGTTGATTATGTGTCAAAATGGATTGAAGCCATGGCAACTCGAACCAATGATCATAAAGTTGTAATCAAGTTTATTCAGCATAATATCCTTAGTCGTTTTGATGCCCAAGGGCTATAATTAGTGATGGGGGTACACATTTCACGAAATAAGACACTCATAAGGTAGCTACACCTTATCATCCCCAAACTAGTGGCCAAGTTGAAATATCAAATAGAGAAATTAAACATATCCTTGAGAAAATGGTGAGACCTGATAGGAAAGATTGGTCAGAACGTTTGGATGATGCATTATGGGCTTATCGTACTGCATTTAAAACTCCCATAGGAATGTCTCCTTACAGGCTCGTATTTGGAAAAGCCTGCCATTTACCTGTAGAATTAGAACACCGTGCATTTTGGGCTATCAAGCAATTTAATTATGATATGAAAAATGCAGGTGTCAATAGAAAACTTCAATTGAATGAGTTAGAAGAGCTACGAAATGAGGCATATGAGAGCTCAAAAATTTATAAAGAACGAACCAAAGCATATCATGACAAATTTATTAGTAGAAAAATTTTGAACCAAATCAAAAAGTATGGCTTTACAATTCAAGATTACACCTTTTCCCTGGAAAACTTCGTTCACGATGGAATGGACCTTTTATAGTAACTCAAGTATTTCCCATGGAGCTGTAGAGCTTAAAGACCCCAAGCAAGGAAATACATTCAAAGTAAATGGCCAACGTTTGAAACCATATATAGAAGAAATTAATGATGGAGAAGTTGTTGAATCAATTGATCTTGTGAACCCAACACTATCATAATAAGTAGCACAGTCTGGCTGAAGACTTTAAACTTAGCGCTCTTGGGAGGCAACCCAGTTTATTAGTTATTTTTAACTTTCTTTTCTTTTAGTATGTGTTCTTTTAGTATGACCAGAGAAGAGCAACAGAAGCAGATTGAAAGAAGATGGCAACAATGAAACTTCCAACCTTCAAATACTCTACCAGGTAGTATCTTTCCTTGAAATTAATTTTTCTTCCATTAGGGACAATGGAAATTAAGTTGGGGGAAGAATAAGTAAATCCTCGAGTAAAACTATAATCAGATGTGTACCAAATTCTGTCTCGATTTGAAGTTAATCAAGCAGTCTATTAATGAATTAATGGTTAGATTATTTTGAGATACTGAGGAATAAATTATTAAGAAAACCTAATAAAAGGTAGGGTTTAGCCCAGAAAAATTTTTAGAATAATTTCAGACCCTCCTGACCACTGATCTTAATAGTACAATCTACTTAATAAGGGTATGGGTGAAAATGTTATTCAAAAAAAAGAGAAAAAAATCTCTCTTAAAGTTAATAGATTAGGTTCTTAGCATTTTCACTGAGTAACCGGGCCCCGTCACCTAAGAAAGTGATGTTGTTCGCGTAAAAAGGTGGAATGTAAAAGAACCTAAGTAAAGTCAGTCCTACCTAAAGCCTTTTTGACTCGAGTCAGTAAGTCCGAGGGGTGTTTTACACCTAATGCCCTAAAACCAATTGGTTTGGGAGCCATTGGCCTAAAGCTCGCTACAAGGGTTAATTAGAAAGCAAGGGGTTAGGACATTGCACTGACTTTACACATAAATAAATAAATAAGTAAATTACAAAAGACATTACACCCAACCCAAATTAAGTTAGAAGACTTAATCAGAGAAGTGGAAAGTTGGTGAAGGAAGACTTCTATAAATTTTTATGGACTACACTTTATCACTAAAGGGTAAACTTAATAATCCATGAAGTACCTCCCTTATGATCTAACCAGAAATTTTTTAGAACTATAAGATAACTATCAATTCTTGGACTAGCTTGGTACATATTTCTAAATTCCTTATTTACTCGAGGATGAGTAAGATTCAAGTTAGGCGGAGTGATAAACGCACAAATAACTATCACTAAACCTATTACGTAATAGGTTAATGTACCTTATCAACTTAAAGAGATCAATTTTAGAAGTCCAACGACGCAAGCGATACTCAAATCGAACTTAAAATGAGCTCGAAATTGAATTTATAAGGATTTATTTTTGTTTGCACGCATTTTAAAGCAAACTTGGCAGATGGTCTGCCGAGTTCATCGTCTTCTTCCTAGTTTGGATCCCTGTGACGCACAGAGGCTGCCAGGGATTGATTTCTTCACCAAAAATATCGCCGCTGAGAAGATCCTCACAGCCAAAAAGATCCTCAACATCAGAAATTACCAAAAGCGTCCCAGATTTAATGGAATTAAAGGAGGAAGCCCATATTCTTCTCTTCTCTGATTTCACAGTCTGACAGCAATTAAGGAATATATTGAAGCAAAATTGGAAGGGGAATCATCTGCAATCTCGCCACGATCTCTCCGCATCTATTCGGGTGCCAAATTGGGAAGAAACCTTAGGGTGGAAGGAAAGCAGCCAGCGCTATCTCTGTGTCCTCACCGCATCTCAGCATCTATAAGAAGCTCTGTTCCCAGGGAGAGGAGGAGGAGTTCCGAGGAGCGGTACATAGTTCAGAGGCGGCTGTTCCCAATTCCCAGGAGTTCCATGGGCGTGGAGGTTGCTGTTCGCAAAGGGAGTTCCAAGGAGGATTGAGAGAATAGAGGCTCTGTTCCTCTGATTCGTCCGTGGAGACTGTTTTGTTCATAGAGGCTCTGTTCGTGGGATCGTGGAGGCTCAATTCCCAGAAGATCCTTGGCTTGGAGGCGTATGCAGAGGAGGAATAGAGTCTTTGGTCCGGTTCAGCCTGTCTTCAGCCCGGTTCAGTCCGTCTTCGGTTCAGTTTAGAAATAGTCTGTTCTTTGTTAATATCATAAAATAAAACTTTTTAATTTTAATTTGCACTGTTGGATGCTATGAAATAAAATTTCTATTCTAGTTTAATTTTTATTGAATTCTATTTAAGTGGAAATTATTTTTGACTAGTCTATTCTTAAGAGGGACGTGTTGCGATCTATGGGTACATGCCGTGCTCTTATAAGATAGATCATATCTTAATTATTTTGCACTACTAGAATATCCATTTATTTAAATTTATAAATTTATTTCAAGATAACCGCTAAAGTTCCTGTGGATTCGATCCCTTATTCTTACTATTCTATTAATGAAATTAAGGTGTTTTAATCATTGCGCTACGACACGCATCAGATCACTGTAGTTGGCGGTCAAAAATAAAACCTACTCACTACTATAGCTACTGGTGAATTGGGAACGTATCCTCGGGAATCAAGGGCAATTATTTGATGAAAGAGAAAAAAAAATTTATTTATAAAATATTATTAAGAATAGCGGTTATTAAAAGATAATAACTAATTAATTAGCAAAATTCAAATAGCAGGAGAAGCAACCCATGAATCCGAATCCACCATGAAAACATGTTTTATCTTTTTTTAATGTTGCAATAGTAATAATTTTTATAAATTTAAAATTAGAATAATTTATCTCTTATCAGGCACGGACCGTATCAGGAGATCATGGCACGTCCGCTTAGAGTATAAACTATCTAATAATTGCAAGGTTAAGGGTCTAATCTATCATACTACGATCTGTTTCTCTTAGGCACGTATCGTATCCTGAGATCACGGTACGTCGATAGAGGGACAGGCCATGTATGCCAGATCAAAACCTCAATCAGAAAAATAACTTAAAAGATATAATAAAGAAGAGCATAATTTTTATTGCATAGAAATTAAGAATAAAAAGAAAGATAAAACCTGATTACAGGCTTCATCATCATCCTAAGTTGAAGGAATCTAGCCACGCATTGCTGCTGCCAGCATCCCCTCCATAATTTTTCCTCTCCCAGGCCTAAATACAATGATCTAAATAAAAGAAAAATAAAAAGAGCTTTGTAGAAACTCCTCCTCCTTCCTACTGAATGCTGTGGCTAATTGACCTATCTGAGTTTCTAGTTTTGCAATAGATTGTGTGTGGGAGTGAAGGATTTGAGTATTCATTTCTAGCCCTTTCAATACTTGTAACACTTTGTCTTCGAAAGTAGGATGATTATTTGGTGGAGGTTGTGGGATGTTTGGATATTGTGAATATGGCATGCTTCTAAAATTGGTTTCTTGATAATTAGGTCTGATCGCTGATGAATTGGTTACAGGTTGAGGTTTCCAAGAAAAATTTGGGTGATTTCGCCAGCCAGGATTGTAAGTATTTGCATATGGATCATTTCCTATTCTAGGAGCCAATCGGGTTTGGGCTTGATGGGTTTGCTCTTGAATAAGTTCAGGAAATTGATATGCAGCTGGACATTCACCTATAGAATGGGTTGGACTCGAACAAATTATGCAGACCTCATGTAATTGGGTAGATGGGGAAGAGATGTTTCCAACTTGTAGAATCCGGTCAAGTTTATGAGATAATTCATCTACCTTAGTATAGATATCTGTAGAATGACCTATTTCATATATTTCACCTCTTTTTGGTCCTTTGGGAGGGTTTCGCCGAGCAACTAACATGTGATGTAATGAATTCTCACTCAATGTCTCAAAGAGTTGCCAAGCTTCATGTTCATTTTTTAACATAAATGTCCCACCATATGAAGCATCAACTAATTGCCGATGCTTTTCTGATAAACCATCATAAAAGCACTGAACCAGTTGCCATTTATGTATAGCATGATGTGGACATTTTCTAATCAGTTCTTTTAATCTTTCCCATGTCTCGTGAAACATCTCTCCATCTGTCTGGAAAAAAACGTTATGGCTTTTTAAATTTGATTCGTTTTTTCTATAGAAAATATTTCTTAAGAAACTCTCTCTGAAGATGATCCCAAGTTGAAATTATAACAGTGTCTAGTGAATTTAACCAATACTTGGCTCTATCTTTTAGGGAAAAAGGGAATAACTTAAGCCTAAGTGCATCATCGGA
>UESW01001822.1:0-28014 GCA_900491605.1 Calamus simplicifolius | reverse complement strand
GCATCGATAAACCCATGACCCGGTTTAGATCGGGTTGACTGGTTCACGAGTGAACCGGACGGGTTGACCGGGTTATTCCAGGTCTCTTACATATCCGGTTTTATGCTAGAATCGGACCGGCTTGGCCTCCGGGTCCCGATTCAACCGGCCGGTCTGGTCCGGTTCTAACAACTATGGGGAAAACACAAGTTTAATGTAGGGCAAAACGGGTTAAGCAAAGGGTGGCGTCAGGGGTCGACAAGGGAGCGACACGTGGCGGAGGCGGAGCGGGAAGGCGCAGGATAGCAGTTTATGCGGAGACCCAAAACCAGCGGCGGCCTGCCGGTTTCGGGGGGAGCGCCGAGCCGTCGGGATCCTCTGGGGTTTGGTGTTACGCTCGTGCGCGCGGTGGCACCTTGCATGCTGGGTGAGTTGAGTACCGCCGGACCCTGTTTGAAGGGGAACCAGACGGACCAATATGGCTAAACTGGATGATAACACTATTTGTCTCTACACCATCTCTTGCCATTTTTTTTTTTTACAAACGAGCGATCATACTAGTCTAATACGAATTAATTCAAATATATCAGAATACAAAATTTGCTGCAGAACAAAAGGATAGGAGTCATCCGGCCTCCAAATCCATGATCCAGCATGCTAAGCCACTGAAGCCGCCATCCAGTCAGCCACTGAATTGACTTTGCGATAGATATGATGGATCTAGGCACTATCAACCTTCCGCAGGATAGACCATATGTCACTAAGTCTCTTGCCAAATTATACCTCGGTGAATGATTTCATGTGATGGGCTGAGGTGCCGCATATTCACCATCTTTCTTGCCGGACCCTTTGTGTTGCAGTTGAAGCAACTCAAATTGTATTACAAGTTAAGTTATAGTTTAAAAAAAAGGTTGGAATCTTGCACTCCTTGAAGGATTTAGAAGAATGGTGGCACAAGAAAGAGTGGAATTTGGATACTATGAAAGAGAGGTTTAGATTCCAAAAGGATCTGTCATCAAATTAGTTGCAGGTCAATCCATCGCATATCATATTGAAGCGTTGAAGGCTTTGCTGCTTGACGTGAGATTTACGGTCGATCATTAGTGTACACCGAATGATCACTTATTTTTAATTTTATACGAAGAGAAAGAACAGTATATGAAGTAGAGATACAGATCAAGATAGTAAAAGAAGTAACTCTAATTACATAGAGAGCTGTAATTGTCCATGCTTTCTCTAACATGTGGTGCGATTTATACATAAACTCATGCTAAGTAGATGTGTTGTGCGTTGGAGAGCATTGAGGATGGTTGAAGTGGCACGACTGTGGGAGAGAATGCGTATGGACAAAGAAAAGAGAGAAAAATAGGTGGTTGAAGTTGGTAAAAAGGATGGAAGAGTTGGATGGTCGAGATGATAGTAACTACCGATCGCAAATTTTAACACTCCGAGTTAGTGAAAGCAGGTGGCAACAAACACTTCAAATATATGATAGGGGATGTGTTTGCAAGAGATTATCATAGCTTATTATTATCACGCTATCTCTAAGATATCCCTTTTTATTCCTAAGGTAGTGTTTGATATGGGAATAAGAGAGGATATCCCCTGAATATCCCCAGGGGATATCCCCCTTATTCCCAAATGCTATAGCTAAAGGGGACAGGTCTGAAAAAGTTTAACCAGAGGGGATAACTCATGTTTAACCATGGGTTATCCCCTGAACTTATTCCCTAAGGAACCCAGGAACAACTAAAATTATCCCTTGATGGCAGACTTGTAATTTTAAAAAGATGCTTATTCCCTCATCTATTCCCTGGATAAATGCTATCCTGTACATTTATCTAGGAATAGCTTTTGGGCTATCAAACACTACCTAAAAGTCATAACTATAACGGATAGCTAGAAATAAAGTTAATCAAAAGGATAATCCATGGTTAACCATGGGTTATCCCTTTAATTTATTCCCTAGTAGTATTTGATAGAAAAAAATATTATCCATGGATAAGTGTACGAGATAGAGTTTACCCTTTGGCTATCCCTAGGGATATCCCATGGCTATCCCATTGATCATATCAAATGCTAATGCAATGTTTGATATAGGGGATAAGGGGGGATATCCCCTGGATATTCCTCCTTATTCCCAAATGCTATAGCTAAAGGGGATAAGTCTGAAAAAGTTTAACCAGAGAGGATAACCCATGTTTAACCATGGGTTATTCCCTGAACTTATTCCCTAGGGAATCCAGGAACAACTAAAGTTATCCCTTGATTGCAGACTTGAAATTTTAAAAAGGTGCTTATTCCCTCAGCTATCCTCTGGATAAATGCTATCCTGTACATTTATCCAGGAATAGCTTTTGGGGTATCAAACACTACCTAAAAGGTAAATCCATAGGATTTTTTTACTCTTATTTGAAAGGATAACCAGCTATTCCTGCATTTTCTAAGGAATAAATTGAGGGGAGAACCCATGGTTAACCATGGATTATCCCTTTGGTTAACTTTATTCCCAGCTATCCCTTGTAGTTATGGCTTTTGGGAATAAGAGGGGATATCCAGGATATCCCCTCTTATTCCCTATTTCAAACACTTACTCTTATTTGAAGGGATAACCAGCTATTTCTGTATTTTTTAAGTGTTTGAAATAGGGAATAAGAGGGGATATCCCCTATGGATAACTTTCTTTTACTCTTATTTATTCATGGTTAACCATAGGTTATCCCCTCAATTTATTTCCTAGAAAATGTAGGAATAGCTGGTTATCCCTTTAAATAAGAGTAAAAAAAAAGTTATCCTATGGATTTACCTTTTTGCATTTGATATGATCAATCGGATAGCCAAGGGATATCCCTAGGGATAGCTAGGGGGTAAACTCTATCCTGTACATTTATCCATGGATAATATTTTTTCTATCAAACAAAAAAAAAGTTATCCTATGGATTTATCTTTTTGCATTTGATATGATCAATGGGATAGCCAAGTGATATCTCTAGGGATAGCCAGAGGATAAACTCGATTTCATACACTTATCCATAGATAATATTTTTTCTAACAAATACTATCTAAGGCTCAAGATGTACTCAATGCAGGAGGAGGCCATGATCCTCCAACTAATGCCTATGGATATGTAAAGGATGTGCTGTGCTGTTAGAAATCTATATTCAATAATTCATGATAAGTTTAAACAAAATAGATGAACGAGAAATAGAACCGTTTTTGGACAGAAGCTTGCTTGATTGCAATGTCCTAAGACAGAAATTTTCACTCCTTCCTTGTGCTTAGAAGATCTGTGAGTGTCTGTCTTCCAGGATTCGACTGTCAATAATCCAAATTCTTAGCACTAGAATTTAGACTCTGGCAAACTGGATTTGTTCCCCTCTTTAGTATATGTGCTCTCAAGGATAGAAAAAACGAAACTTCAATGCAAAAAACTCAGATTAAGTATTCAATTTATAGAAAATAGTTTGCCTCTTCAAAAGGACATGTCCTTTGACATTTGAATTCAAATTTTTGTGGCTTTTCGAAAAAAAAAATAGTTATATATAACTACTTGGTAGTTATATTCATGAATCAAGGCCCCAACGGCTCCAAGGCCCAAGGCCCAATCTTTGATTTATTTAATAATAATAATTTATTTATATATTCAAGCCCAAGAACCACTAGAACCTACTAGCTTTGGTTCTTCTTCAAAATCAAAGACTTAAGGCTTTGTGTACTTTTAAGCTTCTAGTCCCTTTTTGTTTTAACCAATGTGGGACTAAAGGTTTTCTACTCAAAGGACAAAAGGTTTTCTATTCAAAATATATTTATTCTAACATGTGCCTCATTAGTGCATGTTAAACTTGCATGTACCAAAATGGATGGCTTCGTGATCTTGACCTTCCGTGAAAATCAACTCAAGATGCATGCCAATGAAAGAACCGTTTGTGAGAACGGATGCGTTCTGTTTGGACCTTTCAAGTCCCAACATGAAGATAATGATAGAACCACTTGCACCGAATGCATTTTAATCGATAAAGTGGATTGAAAGAATATCTTCCAACTTACATATTCTGGAGGGGATTTCTGGATGCAAGAAAAGCAATTGTTCTGTGGAAGTTGCTTATATCAAACAGGAAATTCTTACTCTAGAGAAGTACATAATGCCCCTCAGATGCAGCAATTCAGATGGTAACTCTTGAACCATATAGTTTGATTGGGGCTGCATTCCTCATTTCCAACAGCATTTGAAGGTCCAGTTACCGATGATAACACTAATATGTTAGCCTCTGGCATGCAGTGCAATCACAGGTTTCTTGCTAGAAGGTGTTGATGATCCCATTAGTATGAGCTATGACATTGACAAAGCCAATGGCGTTTCACTCTCATGAGATGCAAGCGACGAATTGGTTCGCTCATATGTGGCATCGGATCCTCTGTTGGCATTGCCGTCCACCTTCGCCGCGGAGACGGCCGCTCCTCCGGCGGTGTCCCCGGTCGCTCCCCGCCCGCCATTTATTCTTCGAGAAACAAAAAAATGAGCCCACTTCTGCCCGGCTCGCAACATCAGTTGTTGAAGCTACTAGATTAACCTATACTTCACGTGCCAAAGAAAGAGTCGCTTCTTTCTTCAACCGGCGCCTCGTATCCAAAAGGCGAAGGCCACTGTCTCGTATACAAAAGGGAAAGGCCACCGTTTATTCCGTATACAAAAGACGATCCTTTCTTCTAATCGAATATTAATGATTTTAAAAATTTAAGTTATTAACTTTAAGTCATTAATTATAATATTTAATAATATTAATTTAAATTATTAATTTAATATTTGATAAAAAATAATTAATTAAAGTTATTTATATAATTTAAAAAATTTATCAAATTATCTGCTACGAAAAATTAATGTTAAGAGAAAAAAAACTAGTTATTTTTTTACCGAAAAAGCTATCAAAACCTAATCAAATTCAAGTCTATCTACTATTATGATGAGTTACGCATTAAGTATTTTATATTCCATTTTATATAACAAATTATTTTTTACAAGTGGTATCAGAGTAAAATTTTAAAATAAATAATTTATTCATATATTATGATTGATTAATTTTTTGCATCAAAGTGAATTAACGATAAACTTTCAAGTTTTGACTGGTTATATTGTTGGCCATTAAATTTTTTTTTTTGTTCTGCATCAATCTGTCCAACAATCTCACATCCATATCCGAGCCCTTGTAAGGAAGGGATGGTGAAATTTAATTTCTGCAACCTAGATTCCAAGCTTTAAGAAAACACCAGCAAGAACACGTAAGTGGATTAGAAAAATAGTGATTAAGAATTTTATCCAAGGAAAGAGAGAGTGTTTTTGGAGCATGGGCCCTCTCTTAAACTTATGTCCTTCACCTCCAGCTTTGGCATTGTCGGAACTCTCTTTAATTTATAAGGATCCATGTCGTCAACCAGATTGGGTTATCCATTTTCTTAGCAATCAAATATACGGTTGTACAAGTCTATAAAGAGATTTTTAATAATATTAGTATTATTGATATTACTATTATTGCTTAGTTATATGACATTAAGATTAAATTAGTTAGTTAGTCATCAAAATGGCCAAACTAGTTTATATTCAGTCATATAATTTATAAAATTTAATAGAATGTTGTTGTTTTAATCATAAAGATTTGTTGGTTGTTAGAATTTAAGAATTTGCTCAAAGGTGGATTGATATTCTATAACTAATAAAAGAAGAAATCTAATATTCTCTTATCAAATATAATATAATATGGATATCCAAAAATACTATATATATATATTTGATAACGTTTATTAATTACCTTAAGGTTTAAATAGTATTCTAATTACGATAATGATGTGTGTGTATATATATTGTATTTACCCAAAGAAATTCTACAATATATTTTATGTTTAATTATCTGAATTTGAGCATTTATGTTTTACAACTATTTATCTACATTCACATGCTTCTGTTGTTAATATCTTTAAAGGTTTAAACTTTTCTGAATGGCATGAGAAAGTCAATTTCATTTAGGTATCTTGGATCTTGACTTTGCACTATTAGAAGAAAAGCCTACTAACATTACTGATACCAGCAATGAGGCAGAGAAGTTAAAACAAAAAGCATGGGATAGATCTAATAGATTATGTCTTAGTTTCATACGAATGACAATTGCCAACAACATTAAGTCTACTCTTCCAAAAAGTGTAGTTACTAAAGAATATCTTAAGTTTGTGAAAAAGTGCTTTCGTTCCGTTGATAAGTCACTTACAGGGACACTAATGGCTGAACTTACAACCATGAAATATGATGGGTCGCAAAGTATACAGCAACATGTCCTTGATATGACTAATATTTCAGCAAGACTTAAGACCCTCGAAATGACTGTGGATGACTCCTTTCTCATATAATTCATTATGAACTCAAATTATTGGCCTTTTCAAATTAACTATAACACTATTAAGGATAAGTGGGATGTTAATGAATTGGGCAATAAGCTTACTCAAGAGGAAACAAGATTAAAAGCGCAAGGGGTTCATTCAATAAACCTAGTGGGTCAAGGAGCTGGTAAAGTTATCAAACCAAAATCCAAGAAATTTAAGAAGAAAACATCCACTAAAGTAACAAGGTTACTGATAATGATAAGAATGAAAGGAAGAAAGATAAATGTCACTTTTGTAAGAAAGAAGGACGTTATCGAAAAGATTGTCTGAAACGAAAAGCTTGGTTCGAAAAGAAAAGTATCTTTCATTATGCTTCTCTAATTTTTTAATAACTTATCTGAAGTTCCTTCTAACACTTGGTGGTTGAATTTTGGCACCATTACTCATATTTCTAATGTAATGCATGGATTTCTTACAATCTAGATCATAAACCAAAATGAGAACTTCTTATTCATGGGAAATCGGAGAAGGCCCCAATTGAAGGCATAGGGACTTATCGTCTTACTTTAGATACCGGGCATCACCTGAATCTACTACAAACTCTCTATGTCCCTTCACTTTTAAAAATTTTGGTTTCTGTTTTGAAACTTGATGTTAATGGGTTTAGTTTTAAGATTGAAAAAGGATGTTTCAGTTTATTTAATAAAGATGGTTCCTTTATTGGTTTTGAAATTCTTATGGATGATTTATATAAATTAAAACTTGATGATAAATTTTCTGCATCCCTGATGTGTGTTCATCAAAATATTAGAATTAAACGTAGTATGGAAAATAAAAACTCTGCTTGCTTGTGGCATAAATGTTTGGGTCATGTATTCAAAGAAAAGCTACGTAAAGAATTAGGTTCTATCAAACCTAGATTTTACTTATCTTGGTTTATGTGTGGATTGCATTAAGAGAAAGCAAACCAACAAAACAAGAAAGGAGCTACAAGAAGTGCTTAGCTTCTTGAAATTATACTCATCGATATATATGGACCTTTTGATACTCCATCTTTTGGTGGAGAAAAGTTCTTTATCACCTTTTATAGATATTTTTCACGTTATGGATATATCTATTTGCTTAAAGAAAAATCTCAAGCTGTAAATGCCCTTGAGGTATTTACTAAGAAGGTTGAAAGGCAACTAGACAAAAAAGTAAAAATAGTAAGATCTGATAGAGATGGTGAGTATTATGAAAGACAAAATCCAGGTTCATTTGTAAAGTTCCTTGAAAGACATGGGATATGTGTACAGTATACCATGCCAGGCATACCTCAATAAAATGGTGTGGCAGAAAGGTGAAATAGAACATTAATGGATATGGTTAGGAGTATGATAAGTAATTTCTCATTATCAAAATCTTTGTGGATAAATGCCCTTAGAACTACAACATATTTACTAAATAGGATTCCTAGTAAGGCCATTTCTAAAACTCCTTTTGAGTTATGGACTGGAAGAAAACCTAGTTTAAGACACCTGCATTTTGGGGTTGTTCAACATAAGTATGAGTATATAATCCACATGAATGGTGAAGTTAGTAAGAGTGCTGACAAATAGATTGTGTGCATTGAACATATTAGAACGGATATTATGATTGCAGTTCCTTTAACTAAAGGTTTAAAACCAAAGAACTTTAAAGATTGATTATGATGCTGACACTCTTGAGCTCATTAATATTATACGTTTTTTTGTTCCTAATGCTTAATATTTTGAACAAAAAAATTAATATGTCTTTTAAGATAATTAAGTTATTTATATATAAATTATGTGATATGGAAGGAAGTATTACTGTCATAACTCTTATTATGCAATTTATTATGCTAAAGTCAAGCATGATAAAAGAATGCATTATGAAATTTAATTTTGCGCACTTAATGTTTACACTATTAAATATTAATTTAATAAATTATCGAATGTTAGATTAATATATACTTTAGGAAGAGTTGCCCTTTTTTCCAACAAGTGCAGGGCACAATCCTTTCATGTGTCCGAAAGTTTAAGCCATTAACTTTAAGCCATTAATTTTGGTATTTGATGGAATTAATTTTAAGCCATTAATTTGGTATTCGATGAAAATACCAATTAAAAGTTATCTATATAAATAATTGGTCCTCTCTCTACCTGATCAGGTTAGTCGTTTAAAAAATTCATTTAGTTATTTGCTACGAAAGAAATAAGGTTAAGAGAGAGAAACTAGTTATTTTTTAAAGAAAAGGCTATTAAAACTCAAGCAGATTCAAATCTATCAAATTCAAGTCTATCTACTATTAAGTATTTTATATTTGATTTTATGTAATAAATTATTTATTAAAGACTTTACATAAGCCTGACATTTTGATCAGCTATAGCTATAGTTTTGCGTCATAGTTGGGCCTTAGCAACCATCATAATAGTTTTCACCTCACTAATAATAAACGAAAAAATAATAATAACTGCCATAGTACATAATTTAGTATTATAATAACCCATTATTGTTATAGTCATTATTTCTATGGTACCCTTTTTAAATAAATATTTATTTTTAAATTGCATATGTTAGTAAATTAGAACAAAATGACTATAATGTGGTCAAAACATAATAGTTTTATCCATTAAAAAAAATACTTCCTTGCTATTGAGTGTTATTTTCATTATGATATGATTATTATTTTAGGATTAGAAGTTTGAACTAGTAATTTTCATGGCAAAGGTTGTCAACTATAAATTTGATGAAAGTTTATAATAACATGATATATCATTTAAATTTTAAACAAAGTTAGATGGGACTAAATGGGTTGATTTATTATTATTTAAAATAAATTATACAAATATAATAAATTTTGCAAAAGAATCTATCTAACTATTAATTTTATAAGAATTTTTTATTTTTATATAACGATATATATATTGGATTCACCAACAATTTTGCTAATGAATTTAGGTACAAAATGGATGGTAAGGACCTAATCAATGTTGTACTTCATTTTAAAGATATAACTATGTTATGATTTAAAAATATGCTCTATAAAAAATATTTTTATTTTAAAAAATAAATTTATTTTATTTTTCATGCAAAAATAATACGTTGAAAAGTTAGTAGCATACTAAATTTATAAAGTATCTCTATTTAGCTTTAAAATGCACTTAGGATTTTTTTTTTTTTTTGGATACTTTGGGAGTTGAAATTTATTAAGTGTGTTACAGGGTTTTTTTTAAAAGAAACTTAAACCAAATACCTAAAAAAGAATGATTTATTATAAACTATTCTTAGCGCACACAATTCTATCTAAATTTTTTATTTACTTTTTGTTTTTTAAAAAAATATTTAAGAGGTTAAAGTGGAAGTAAGGAGATTAAAGGAGACTTGCTCCATTTTAATTCTGAACTAAAGATTATTAAGTGGATAATAAATTTAAAGATAGTTATTGATTGGATAATAAAATTTTTGTATTTAAATTATAAATAAGTTGAATCATAAATAAATTTCTATAAAATTCATAATCATATTGAGATTTGTTTGATAAAAAAGAAAAAAAAACTAATATATCAAATTCTTCTAATTAACAACGTTGCACGTAATTTCACTATAAAGTTATTTCAATAATTTTAATTCAATCATCTGCATAGCAACCTAAAGCGCTGAAAATTACATATTTTCGTATAATTTTTTTAGGATATTAATGTAAAGGGTTAATAAGTCATTTATCAATGCTTTTAACCAAAAATCGAGTGAAATAATATTATTATGAAAAAAAATATATATATATATATATATATATATATATATAATATATATATAATAAATCTTATTTTTAAGAATAATGAAAGTAGTTTAATGGCTTATGGAGGGGTAAGACTCGACTCAACTCAACTCAACTCATCCAAGCTTATGGTGGAGTAATGATGGAGATAATTTGATTATTTGTGAATGGCGGCTAACTTTGAACAGGATTAATTGCAACAAAATAATATATTAAACACATTATTTTCGATATATTTTCCAGAACGAAGTCCCATTTTTCCTTTCCGCTTTTTCCTCTCCCGTTTTGTTTCGCCGACTCCACTTGGTTGAGAGTGTTGGAAATCTAATGTATTTCAATATTCAAAAGCCTTTTGATTTGATAAGTCATTTTATCTAATACGTTATTCTCAACCGGTAGGATAAGTCTTTTTATTTCAACCGGTAGGATAAGTCCTTTTATTTTTCTTTTTAACCAGTCTTTTGACTTATATGTCTCTACGTTCGTGATAAGTCTTTTATTTTGTTTGACCAACCGTTAGACGCTGATCGACCTTTAGACTGAATCGTCATTCCCGTTGGATTGACTCGCTGCTTTCAACCGGTGCTTGCTATCTTATAAATATTCGAAGCAATGCCTTCCGGTGAAAAAAAATTCAATTCAAATCTTGCTCTTTTCATCATTATCCGGAGATCCATTCCCTCGTCCTTATCCAGTCCAGAGATTCATTCTTTTGCTTTGCTCTGTTCTTATCCAAAGATTGAGCAATTTACTGGTTGCTGTTGTATCCTGGAGGGTAGTCGTGCTCTGATCTTTTGCACTGAGATATTATCTTCGAGAGGCGCGAATCTACTCTTAAGGATAGTGCCTTGCATGCCACAACATCTTCTCAACTTCTCAAATAGATAAGATCTTCCTGGGTACTATCTTTCCTCAAACTTATCCAACAATCTTAAGAGTAGATATGGACTCTATTATGGTTGCTGCTACTAAGTCCTTTTCCGATACATCCAAGATTGAGCAATTTACTGGTTCCCATTATAAACGTTGGCAAGAGAAATTATTTTTAATATTAGATGTTTATAATATAGCATCTGTTTTGACTGATCCTAAACCTGAGAAAGAGGAGGACCTTCTAACCTGGGAAAAGGCTAACAGAATATGTAGGCATACTATTCTTAGTACTCTATCCAATGAACTATTTGATATTTATTATCCTATTAAATCAGCCTCTGAAATTTGGGAAAGCCTTAGAAGAAAATATATTCTTGAAGATGCCGGTTCTCAGAAATTTGCTATAGGAAACCTTTTTAACTTTACCATGTCAGAAGATAAGGATATGTCATCTCAGATCCATGCTTTCCATGTTCTAATAGATGACCTTAAAAATAAAAATATTATTCTTCCTGATGCTTTTATTGCTGGATCCCTAATTGAAAAATTACCTGAATCTTGGAAAGATTATAAGAATAATTTAAAGCATAAAAGAAAGTCTATGTCCCTTGAAGATGTTATTGTGCATATTAGGATTGAAGAGCAAAACAGAGCCCGAGAAAAGATAGAAAAGGCTAAGGAAATGACTAGTAAGGCTAATCTAATAGAGGATGGATCTAGTAAGGATAAACATAAGTCCTATAAGCCCAAACATAGAAACCATTACAAGAAATATGATAAGAATCCTCATTTTCAAAGAAGTCAAAATTTTAAGAAGAAAAAAGGATCTTGCTATGTTTGTGGGAAACCAGGACACCATGCTGCCCAATGCAGGTTCAGAAAAAAATAATGATGCTCCAGCCAAACCAAAGGCTAACTTGATGGTTGGAGAAGATGTGATTGCTGCGGTTGTTAGCGAGGCCAATATTGTTGCACATACAAAGGACTGGGTGATGGATTCTGGAGCCACTCGTCATATATGTGGCAATAGAAATGCATTTGCCTCCTATATCCCACTGCCAGAAGGAGAGGAGCAAGTCTTCATGGGCAACTCAAAGTCTTGTTCAGTGATTGGCAAAGGAAAAGTCAATCTAAAACTAACTTCTGAAAAAGTCCTTTCACTTGGAGATGTGCTACAGGTGCCGGACATCCGTATGAACCTAATTTATGTGGCCTTGCTTGGAAAAAATGGTGTGAAAGTGTCATTTGAGTCTGACAAAGTTGTCATGACCAAATCTGGAAATTTCATTGGGAAAGGATATTGTAACCAGGGTCTATTTGTATTAAATGTACTCGAAGTTATGAATGAAAATGCATCATCTTCTTTTGCTTACTTGCTTGACTCTATTAATCTTTGGCATGATAGATTAGGACATGTTAATTACTCTTACATTAAAAGAATGAAACAATTAGATTTGCTAAATAACATGTCTACTTCATATGATCATGAAAAATGTCAAACATGTGTAGAATCTAAATTAACCAAAAGAAGTTGCAAATCTATTCATACAAGAGAAACTGAATTGTTAGAATTAATTCATTCTGACTTAGGAGATTTAAAAGGTAATATGACTAGAAGTGGAAAGAAATACTATATTACTTTTATCGATGATTTTTTCTCATTATGCAATGGTTTATCTATTAAAATCAAAAGATGAAGCCTTCGAAATATTTTTAAAATTTAAGGCAAAAGTTAAAAATTAATTAACAAGAAAAATAAAAAGACTTAGATCTAATAGAGGAGGAGAATATGATTCTACTCCTTTTAATGAGTATTGTGCACAACACGGTATAATTCATGAATTTACTCCTCCTTATTCACTAGAATCTAATGGAGTGGCTAAAAGAAAGAATAGAACACTTAAAGAAATGATGAATGCATTGCTCCTTAATTCTGGTGCACCCATGAACTTGTGGGGGGAAGCCCTTCTTTCTGCTTGTTTTATTCAAAATAGAATTCTTTATAAGAAAACCAATAAAACACCCTATGAGTTATGGAATGGTCATTTGCCAAGTTTTAAATATTTAAAAGTATGGGGTTGTTTAGCAAAGGTCTTGCTTCCTGAACATAAAAAGAGAAAGTTAGGATCTAAAACCTTTGATTGTATGTTTATAGGTTATGTTCAAAATAGTCCTGCAAATAAATATAGTGTTGCCTATAGGTTCTTAGTGATTAAAAGTGAAAATAATATCATGGAACCTAATACTATAGTCAAGACGAAAGATGCAGAATTTTTTGAACATATATTTCTTATGAAAACCTCTTTAGAAAGACCTTCTAGACCACAAGTGGTTGAACCTAATTTAAAGCCTAATGACATTCAAGAGCTAAGGAGATCCAAGAGAATCAGAAAGGAAACCAATATAGGAGATGATTTTTATACTTTTCTTGTTGATAATGATCCTCAAGCATATTCTGAAGCAATTTCATCTCCTGATGCTATATTCTGGAAAGAGGCTATAAATAATGAGATAGAATCCATCATGAGCAATCATACATGGGAATTAGTAAGTTTACCCCCTGGAGCTAAAACTATTGGGTGTAAATGGATCTTTAAGAAGAAACTAAAGCCTGATGGTTCTATTGAAAAATTTAAGGCAAGGCTAGTTGCAAAAGGTTATTCTCAAAAGAAAGATATTGACTACTTTGATACTTTTGCATCTGTGACAAGAATAACTTCTATTAGAGTTTTGATTGCACTTGCATCTATTCATAAATTGATAATTCATCAAATGGATGTTAAAACTGCATTTCTTAATGGAGACCTAGAAGAAGAAATATATATGGATCAACCTGAGGGTTGTGTTCTTCCTGGTAATGAGCATAAAGTTTGTAAATTAATTAAATCTTTGTATGGCTTAAAACAAGCACCAAAACAATGGCATGATAAGTTTGATAAAGTGCTAGTTTTAAATGGATATCAAATTAATAGTGCTGATAAATTTATTCTAAAGTTGTTAACCATGAATATGTTATAATTTGTTTGTATGTGGACGATATGCTCATATTTGGCACTAATTTTGATATTGTTACTAGCACCAAAATGTTCTTAACTTTGAATTTTGATATGAAAGATATGCGAGAAGCAGATATGATTTTAGGAATTAGACTTGTAAAGAAGTCAAATAGTATCATACTTTCACAAGAACATTATGTTGAGAAAATTTTGAAAAAGTTTTCACATTTTGATTGTAAGCCTGTGAGCACTCCTTATAATGCTAATTCACAGCTTAAGAAAATAAAGGCAATGGTGTCTTACAATCTAAATATGCTCAAATTATTGGTAATCTTATGTATTTGATGAACTGCACTCGACCTGACATTGCTTATGCTGTAGGAAGACTAAGCAGATATACCCAATGTCCTAACAAGGATCATTAGATTGCATTACAAAGAGTGCTTAGATATTTGAAAGGAATCATGAACTATGGTTTAATGTATTGTCGGACTCCTACAGTATTAGAAGGGTATTGTGATGCTAACTGGATTTCAGACTCTGATGAGATGAAATCCACTAGCGGTTATGTGTTTACCCTTGGAGGAGGAGCAGTGTCATGGAAATCATCTAAGCAAACATGTATAGCTCGGTCTACAATGAAATCCAAGTTTATTGCCTTGGAGAAGGCTGGGACTGAGGCTGAATGGCTCAGGAATCTTTTGGTAGATCTTCCCATTTGGATGAGACCAGCTCCATCTGTGTCTATACATTGTGATTGTCAGGCTGCCATAGCTAAAGCTAAAAATAAAATTTATAATGGGAAGAGTAGACATATATGTCTAAGACATAATATTGTGAGGCAGCTTATTAATGATGGAGTAATATCCTTGAATTATGTAAGGTCAGAGTTGAATTTGGCCGATCCTCTGACTAAGCCTCTAAGCAAAAAGCTTGTGAGCAATACATCGAGGGAAATGGGATTATACCCAGATCAAAAGTTGAAGTGATGGTAACCCAACCTTCATGAACGGAGATCCCGGGAAGAAGGTTCATATGGGAAAATAATTCACTGGACAACTTGGAGTATACTATCATAATTATTTATATTGTGAAATCCCTTTCTATGGTGTAAGATAGTATTCTGCAGTGTTTAGGTTGAACTAATATGTGAAGTTCTTAATGGATGTCATAGCCTAATTTGGGTGGTATACAAAACTGCAGTGTATACTTGATGACAATCCACCTATATGAGTATGGAGGTGGTGGCCGCTTCCTATGAGACTTGGGTAGGATCTCTAGAGTACTCATGAATATCCAGGTAGACGCATGGCCAAAACGTGTCAACCCGCTTGAACAACCGAAATCTGAGAGATGGAATGTGAGTTATAAGTCAATGATCCAATAAAAGAAGGATTGGTTCATAGAAACTTAGTTTCACCAACTTTTTATGGATTACACTTATTTTCTCTATGCCTGGTTCATAGTCACATAGACACCATGGCTTATGCATTACATTCTTAAAGTTCCTTCTAAAGTTTGTCATCTTTTGAATATTGAAATAGTGGGGGATTGTTGGAAATCTAATGTATTTCAATATTCAAAAGCCTTTTGATTTGATAAGTCATTTTATCTGATACGTCGTTCTCAACCGATAGGATAAGTCTTTTTATTTCAACCGGTAGGATAAGCCCTTTTATTTTTCTTTTTGACCAGTCTTTTGACTTATATGTCTCTACGTTCGTGATAAGTCTTAATAAGTCTTTTATTTTGTTTGACCAACCGTTAGACGCTGATCGACCTTTAGACTGAATCGTCATTCCCGTTGGATTGACTCGCTGCTTTCAACTAGTGCTTGCTATCTTATAAATATTCGAAGCAATGCCTTCCGGTGAAAAAAAATTCAATTCAAATCTTGCTCTTTCCATCATTATCCGGAGATCCATTCCCTCGTCCTTATCCAATCCAGAGATTTATTCTTTTGCTTTGCTCCGTTCTTATCCAAAGAGAAGGAACTTATTCGGTTGTTCATCCTCTTCTGACATTGGTGTGTGCATGCTTGTTAGAAGACTCGTTGCTGTTGTATCATGGAGGGTAGTCATGCTCTAATCTTCTGCACCGAGATATTATCTCCGAGAGGCGCGAATCTACTCTTAAGGACAGTGCCTTACACGCTACAGCATCTTCTCAACTTCTCAAATAGATAAGATCTTCCCGAGTACTATCTTTCCTCAAACTTATCCAACAGATAGGGGCGTAAGAAGGACGCCGAGATGGGGAAGAAGAGTGAGAAGGAGGAGAACTCCCGGCCGGCGGACCCTGAGACGGAAGAGAAGAAGAGGCTGAGATCCCTAGCGTTCTCGAAGAAGCTCCTCCGCCGCACTCCATCGAAGCCCTCCGGCCCTCTGGAGCCATCCAAGGCCGTCTTCAAGCTCCAGGGCCGCGACATCGTTAAGCGGGGCCAGCGGAAGAGCCGCTACCTTTTCTCCTTCCCCGGCCTCCTCGCCCCCTTTTCTGGCGGCCGTGTCGGCGAGCTTGCCGATCTGGGCACCAAGAACCCCGTCCTCTACCTCGAGTTCCCCCAGGTCGGTCGATCGGTGTAATTTCTCTTTATTCCGTTCTTGATGTCTAGGGTTTTGTTTTAAGTTCTAATTTCTTGTTTTTCTTGGATCTGGATGGGTTTTCTAGGGTCGGATGAAGCTGTTCGGCATGCACGTTTACCCAAAGAACAAGTATTTGACTCTTAAGCTCTCGAAATCGTTCGAAATCGTCCAAGGGTGTGGCCTGCGAGGATACATTCGATAGTTTGGTCAGTGTTTAATGCACTTCCTTTTCCTTTTCCAGGGTTTTCTTGATTTTCGCATTTTTTTTTCTTGGGGCATTATAGATGGAAATTAAATGCATAATTTAAATCTGAAGTTGATTATAAATGGAAGAACGAAATAATGGAGTAGAATTGCGAGTTCTTAACTCAAAAGGGTTTTTCTAGGCTTACCCAACGAAGCTAGAACTAACAGGAGTTTGCCACCTGGTGCAGTAGTAATATTTTGATCTTTGGTAGACTTTCCATTCACAATGCTTTGTATACTCTCGCCTGGACCGAAACCACGGTCAACAGGGAGACTAGCGCACTTCAAAACAACGTGCAACACAAAACCCTCGGGCATTTTCAAGGAGGGCAACTCTGAAGCATATTTACGCACTACACGCTTCAACAAAAGTATCTGTTATTACCTTCGGACAGCCCTTAAAATGCTTGACCAGCTAAAGCTTATTTGCTGTGTAGCATCTCCCAAGTCCGGTGCCCTTGGACCACTGCTACAGAAAAAACATCTTCAGGGCCTTAGGCCTCGAGACAAGGGCATAACAGTTTGCGTTTCATGGAACATCACCAAATCAAAAGATTGAGCCTTATTTAAAGTATAAAGATAAAAGTTGGCATAATAGAACTTCAAAATAACTCAAAGCCAAATTTCCTTCTAAGGAATGTCCAAAATGATGCATTCCAATAAAAACATTCGCACCTAACAATGGCTGGTGGATCCAAAATTTAGAAAGACAATGTCATACAGAAAACCACTACATCAGTCATTCCAAAGCAAAATCTGGCACATGCCAAAACGACACAGATTGCAGACTCCACAGGAGAAGAGGAACCAATTGAACACGGATACGGCTACTGCAGTTTAATTAACAGCAAAAGACCAGTATACTGCTATGCAGTCTATCATAAATTCGCTTCCCATGAATGATAGATCAAAAACAGGTTCCTACAGCTAGGCATCAGTATCAGAAGATGAAGTTGGCAACGACTGAGATGACTTTGAATCCTGCGATGCTGATGCAGTTGGATCTCCAATTTCCTGCGGTGGGTCTGTTTCCATCATAGGTTTCTCTTCATCTTCATATTCTACCATAGGTTCTTCGGATACAGCCTTTGACCTGATACAGCACACAACACACTGAATTTATAGGCCGAGACTTCACAACCCAATATCTTACAAGTGCAGGTGCTCATAAAGAGCCGCAACTGTTCAGGATTTTTCAAAACCAAAATTTTCAATTGATCAAAGAATTGTACCATAATGTTGGATAGCTAGGCCATGTTCAATATCCAAAATATCCACAAGTTAGTGATGATTGGACATCCAAGCAAGGTACAGGAATTGTTCATAGGAAGAGTCTAATTATAACTCAGATATGAAAGGGTACCAGGAATTCTACATAAATCAAAGCTGCATTTAATCAAACCAATGCCAAGGATGTCCCCGAGTATATAATCATGCAAGAGAAGACAAGGAGCACGAAAATTTTTAAGAGCCATTTACTCTATACCAAACACCAGAAAATATTCACAGGGGCTAAACAAAAGCATTAAAAACATAAGGTGATTTTAAATTCACCTTGGTTGAAAGGAAAAATGCAGTAATATGAAAAACTCACCTTGGTTTAGAATCATAGGCTTCTAATTCGTTTATAGCATGGCGGAGTGCATGGAGAGCCATTTTCTTAACCTGGATTGTGTTCGATAAAGAAACAATCACAGAAATTTGAACAGAGTCTTGAGGTGCAATAACATAAGCACAAACAAAATTTAACAGAAGCACAAAAAGCACAACGTAAGGGTTCGAATTAGTAAACCTCTAGCTTATCTTCCTTAGCCCTGTGCTCTTCCGGAAGTATACGAAATTCTTCCGTCAATCGAATGCACTCACGGACATTCTCAGGAGACACAAAGTCTAGCGCAACCTTTATGCATGACTGTTCATGAGACAACAATGTCAAATGCCAGTTACCAGTGAAACAAGCATAAACCCTTGATGTTATTCTGAATAAGTAGTTAAAAAATAACAAAATGTGAATACAAGAGAAGCACACCTTCAGATTTCTAACTTGATGGGGACACCCAGCAGGGATAAAGACAGCTTCACCAAGCTTTTGCTCAAAAGTCCAGGGCTCAATTCCTAAATGAACACGGCAAGTCAACGATTATCAGGTCTAGATGCCTTCAATCACAGCAATATGAACACAAAACAGAGAACCAAAAAAGCTATCATTGCCTATGCAACTAATGTAAGATTAACTGACCATATTCATCCTTAAGCTTCCTTTTATGCTCCAAGGTTAAATAAAAGGACTGGTCATGAATAGGATGAAGCACCTATAACAAACAATTGCAGTCATTGACAATGCAAACAAGGAAAATGAACTGCTATACAACATGATCATGTCCATGCTGGCTTGTTGTTACCTGTTCAATTGGAGAACAGTGGACATGCCTGAACTCTCTAGCATGTTTTTTGAGATATTCCTGCAATTTTGTAACATCTTCTCTTCGAAAAATATCCCACAGAGCACCACCTTCTGGCTGCTTTGGCTTTTTAGGCTCCATACTGTCACCAGATACAGCAGGTTGTTGCTCTCTGTCCTTATCCAAGTCTCCAGCTTCCCTCACCTCTGCACTGTTTTTAGAATTTGAAACTTTTTCGGATCCACAATCATCAGGTTCTTCAGTAGTTTCAGTTCTGACAGCAATAGAATCATGTTCTCTTTTCACTCGTCGACCAGAAAATGCTGCCTTCTTCCCCTTCTTTTTCTTCCTACTACTACTTTTTGCTCTCTCATCTGGCCCATCAAAAACTTTATTACCACTACCCTCAGCTTGCATCTCCACATCATCACCAGATTTGCCTTCTGGTAAGAGCATCACAGTTTCTCTCTCACTCTGATTTTCGCCTGAAGTTTGACCAGGCACTACTTTGCTTGCCTTCTTTCCAAAACCAGCAGACGGACCCCTCTTCTTCTGACCTTGTTTTGTCATAACCATTTCATCATCATCCTTAACATCCGCATTACACATTTCATTATTTTCAGTTTTAATGGAAAACTGACTAGCATTATCTTCTTGATTCTCTCCCTCAAAGAAAGATACCCCATTGCTTTCAGTTTTAAGCAGCACAGTTTGGCAAGCATCATTACCTGCTTCAGCTTCAACACCAGTTTCCTCATCAAATCCTTCCTCCCGAACTCTGTTTCCAACATTTCCCACAGCCTGACCAGTTTCCTTCAAGGAGAATTCAGATATTGGAAATTGTCCATCAGCAATGGCAGATGACTGAATATCAACCAAATTTGATGTGGTTTTAATCACTGATGGGTCTTTAGCATGAGCTTCAACTGTCTCTTTTACATCATCACAGATTTCACATGACTGAATATCCATCCCTTGACTTCTAAGAGCTTCTTCACCAGTAGGTTCCAGAACAGACTTGTTAATCAAAGGCTTCAAACAAATTCCATCAGCGGTTTGACTATCATCTTCAGCATCAGTCCAAGTAAGCTGTAGTTTATTTGTAAAACAGCCATTTTCTTCCTCTTGTTCACCGTGTGATACACCTCTTTCTGCTTTGACATCAGAATAGCCTGCAACAGCATTTTTCTGAGCATCGAGTGCATCCCCGACCTTAATATCTGATTTTTTCACATGAGGTTCAGTTATAGAGAGAGAACTTGTTTTTTGCTCACACACAAGATCATCAAATATCATATTGTTGACTTGATCAGGATGACGTAAGTCATTTTCTAAATTAGAGGTTTGCATGGAGCGGTTTTCCCCAGCAGTTAAGGTGACATCTGAATCATTAGCAGGTGGCTCCATTACAAATTTCCCTGGAGATGGTAATGACTTTTCTTCTGGATCTGTTTGTGTGGTGTAGATATGTTCTCTTAGATCTTGAGCCCTGTGTTTCTGTTTCAACTTCTCTATCCCAGAAAGCTGATGATCAGAAAGGGTTACCTCTGCTGTATGTGTCAAGACATTTACCTGGGTAAACAATGAAGCATCAGGCATCAAAGAAATTTCCTGATTAAAATGGAGTAACGTGCAATCCAAAATTTTAATCTATTGTACTAATAATATTAAGGAACTGTAAACAGAAAATCCAGCCATTAAATTCAATACTTATAGGCCATTGTTCCAAAGAAGATGCTTGAGATCAAAAGTTGATAGCCAAAAACAACAAATACTCAAAAATGAGTCAAAACTAAAAAAGATGTTTCCAGTTTAGTTTTTAAACTCTTTCCTAATAAAATACAAATAAAGTAAAATGTTTAATACTGCAAGAGGATAACCTGTACCGGAGGTATCAAATCATTAGAGCGATGGTACTAACGTATCCTCAAAGGACTTGAAATCAGATATCAAAATTACTGTGCAAAACATGTCACTGAGGTAGGCTATGTATGTATAGATTCACGTCATAAAAAATACCAAATGTTCAGCCATCAACATGAGGTTACTTACATCAGCTTACCAAAACCAAAGAAGAGCCAATCATACATGACATTGATTGTTGCAACAAAATACATACCGCATCAGACATATCGCAGTGAAGCTTTGTCACGGAATCACCCCTGCCTAACTCTTGACCAAGACCATATGCAATATACGTTTTGGGCCCCAAGTCTGGCTTTAGAACATCCTTAGGCAGCTTCACTGCAAGATTCAAAGGGCCATACCTAGGATCTGTGTATTCTGGGAATGGCAAAGCAGTTATAAACTCAGCACCATGGCGAGGTAAGCGCTCCTCAAAGGAACTGGCTGGGGGCCAATCCTTAAGTTTTAACATCTCAGGCCATTGAGTGCTGTGAGTTCGCCCCTCAGTGTATCCTCTGAAAAACTGGTGAATGTTTATCTCAACCTACAACATATCAGGTAAGCATCAGTAAGTATCGAGTCAGACAGCATAAAACACCATCATGCAGTGGGCTGGCTTGGCAACACATTAAAATACACATCTGACTGACCAAAAATTACACAGGATGATTAATAAAAACACACATGCTTGTATGTGTGTGCACTGTTCTGCAACATTTGTAAAGAAGAACGACAAGCCCAAAGATGTGCATGTTCAATGAAACTATGAGATATGAAAACTTACCTCACACCAATCCAAACAATCAATTGCCTTTACCGCAAACTGCTCAGATGTAGCCTTAGACTTTGTCTTCTCCCGTAACGCACGCCACATAACCATTGGCTCCCAGCTCAGGCCAGACGTAAGCTCAAGTACATCACAAACAATCACGGGCTCTCCCTTTGACCAATGGTTTTGGAAGTGCTTCAGTTCTCCCTGTTGAACGTCTCTAGCAGTTGGACAGTATAAATAGTTATCATTAGAATTCTCCCTGTAGGCTGCCTTCCGCAACATTTCACTCCCAGCTTTAATATCGCCAGGTGCAGTGAAACAAGAACACCAACTGATCATGTCCCCAAAATTTGCAAACTTGTTGCTCCCAGCAATTGCAGCAGCTTTCTCCTCTAACTCACCAAGCAACTTTTCAGGAAACAGGCACTTCAGCTCCAAAAGGGAGCTACCACAGCCCCCAATCTCCTTTGGTGGGCAAGGAATGCTGCCATCACTATTTGCTTTCCATTCTTGCATATGAGTCATGCGATCTATAGAAATAGCCACCTTACTGTCTAAAGAAGTATAATGATTTCTTTCCCTTTTCTCTTGACCTTTCTTCATACGACGAGGAGATCGCCCATGCACATACTCTTTACCCCTATCTTGATATGGTAAAATTACTGTTCCATCACCACCAGGTATGCAACCTTCACGAAGCTCCCGGCAGCAACTAAGGCATAAGTCATATGAACAGCGACCGCAGCTTCTGTGGAAATCAACAATAGAGGTTCTGCAATTGTTGCTGTTCAACAACAATTTCAGAGATCAGGTTTTTGATTAGCCTTAACCCAATAAATTGCAGAGTTCATTATTTAAGAATGGCAAAGTTTCCATCTCAGCCTAGATATCAGCATTCACCAATACGATGCAATTGATATTTCATATGAAAATCCCTAAGCTATCTTTAGAAATATTAAACTAACATAAATGCTATTGAGGAATATTTTTGTGTACATGGAAAGTTCTTCGGGCACATGTACTGCTGGATTGGGAACTTAAAATTTAATCAACCCGTGTACGGTGCAAATTCTTGAGAACCACACTAATCCACTCAAGCCACGTGGCAGGAAGAACCTTTTGAGTTGACTGAACTTAAAATTTAAACAACCCCTGTGCATAGTGCAAATTCTTGAGAACCACACTAATCCCCCCCCCCCCCAAGCCATGTGGCAGGAAGAACCTTTCGAGTCCACACAAGTTGGAACCCGTATCATTACTCATTTTCATTTATTACACATTAAAATGTATGCAATAAGAATAGTAGGTAACCTCAGATTTACTTACCAATATTTCAATACCTAAACTACACAGTATCAGCCAAGATATTGAAATATCTCATACCTCTTTTTTTATTTTTTTCCAAGCTTTCCAATTTAACCAATATAAACAACAATCTCAGTTCAGATCAGCATTGGCCAACACGATGACCAAGATCTATGGTTTTAAAAAACCTTATGAGGAAAAGAGTTTTACCAGTATACACGTTCATCCTTTTGAAGGTTAACTCTTTTTAGCTTTATGTCAGTCGATGCTAAACCTGGTCAGGAGAAAAAATGGAGGAAGGGAGAAAGATCAGATGGAAAAGAACAGATGGAAAGGTATACAGCTTGAGGTCCAATTTATGTCAGTAATACCTTGAATCTTGGCCTCAGTTTCTTTTTCTGCCATCTGTTCTTGTTGTAGTTCTTTCAACCATGGCAGCAATGAGCGTACAATATGACAGTTGTATTGGACTCGATCAGCATCGCTAATCTCTTTTTCCTCAGGCTAAAGTCAACACAAAGGGTCTGTCAGATATGATTATATAAGTAGAGAACCGAATGTAACAATGCCAGAATTCCAAATAGCAAAAGCAGACCTTGGAAACTCCTTTCATGCGCAAGCATGCCTTGCAATTGCAATTGTTGCAGCAAACTGGGCATGCTTTTGCAAATTCAGCCTCTGATAAATGAGGATACCTAATAACAACCACAAAGGAAAATGCATAAAAACAATACCATGTCTATATTTCCAAGCTTGCAAGATTCACTATTATGCTAGAAAACATAGGATATCTTACTACTGCAACCACTGAACTCAAACAAATATTAATCAGCCAACTCCATACAATCTTCTAAACAATCTAAACCAAACGTACAAGTGAGAAACATAGAAATGTTCTCCTAATGATGCAGATGATAACAGCATAAAATATAGGCATTTCTACCATGCAACCCTATCAAAAAGAAAGTGATTAGAGTTCATAGAAATAGATGAAACGTTCTTTTCTTTGAGAAAAGAAGAAAAAAAGAAAGAAATAGATGAACCATAGAATAATAAAAGAGCAGAAGGGGAATAACTAGTTTATTATCAAATTGGGATAAAGAACTTTTAGAGGTTAAAACCTACAGAGCAGGAAGAATGAAACGAAGAAGAACAAAGGTGAAAAACATTGTCGCTCACCAGCGAGTCATGCACGGCACACAAAAGCGTTTCTTCTTGCACTTCGAACACCATACCACCCTTCCTTTATCATTCCTCTGACACTGGTGGCACATTAGGGCATCTTCCCCTGTCAGTACCCTCTTAGAACCCTAAATCGCAAAGATACATATTGATAAATCAACTGCATTCAATCACCCCAATGAAACAAAGTAGTGCGTCCAACCAAAGGGAAGCGAATTTATTACCTTGGGGTTATTTTTAGAACCTGAAACCTTGTTGGAGTTCCTCGTAACCCTAGCAACAGAAGATGGCCCAGCTTCCAAATCCCGCTTCGGGGCCTTTCTTCCCTTTCTACCCTCCTTCAAAGGCTTCCTCCCTCGCTTCTTCCCCACCTTCAAAACCTCTTCTTCGTCCTCTTCTTCGTTGCCCTAACACAAGGCACACCACCGTACGTTAAAAAACCAAAAAGAACAATTTTTGTACAAGAAAACAGCCCATAAATCTCGAAAAACTGCATATATTCTCTCCTTGACTTCATCTGACAGAAAACAAAAAGAAAGGAAAACAGAAAAGATCTCTTTTTTTGTTGCCTTAAAAGAAAGCTAAGAGCAAAATCTCGAGATGTTGCAAGAAATCACATCTCAAGTTCGCCAAGAGAAAGCAAGGGAAAGAGAAAAACGATCGAACTCTGCGCAAAAAAAAAAAAACCAAAAAAAGATCGCAAACTAATGGTTAGGAATCACTTCTCACCTTCGCGAGACTATTTTCCTCCACCTCATCCTCTTCGTCGCTTCCAGAGTCGTCCACCTGCATCGGCTTTATCGTAAATCGCAAAGATACATATCGATAAATCAACTGCATTCAATCACTCCAAGGAAATAAAGTAGTGCGTCCAACCAAAGGGAAGCGAATTTATTACCTTGGGGTTATTTTTGGAACCTGAAACCTTGTTGGAGTTCCTCGTAACCCTAGCAACAGAAGATGGCCCAGCTTCCAAATCCCGCTTCGGGGCCTTTCTTCCCTTTCTACCCTCCTTCAAAGGCTTCCTCCCTCGCTTCTTCCCCACCTTCAAAACCTCTTCTTCATCCTCTTCTTCGTTGCCCTAACACAAGTCACACCACCGTACGTTAAAAAACCGAAAAAGAACAATTTTTGTACAAGAAAACAGCCCATAAATCTCGAAAAACTGCATATATTCTCTCCTTGACTTCATCTGACAGAAAACAAAAAGAAAGGAAAATAGAAAAGATCTCTTTTTTTGTTGCCTTAAAAGAGAACTAAGAGCAAAATCTCGAGATGTTGCAAGAAATCACGTCTCAAGTTCGCCAAGAGAAAGCAAGGGAAAGAGAAAAACGATCGAACTCTGGGCAAAAAAAAACCAAAAAAAGATCGCAAACTAACGGTTAGGAATCGCTTCTCACCTTCGCGAGACTATTTTCCTCCACCTCATCCTCTTCGTCGCTTCCAGAGTCGTCCACCTGCATCGGCTTTATCGTAAATCGCAAAGATACATATCGATAAATCAATTGTATTCAATCATCCCAAGGAAATAAAGTAGTGTGTCCAACCAAAGGGAAGCGAATTTATTACCTTGGGGTTATTTTTAGAACCTGAAACCTTGTTGGAGTTCCTCGTAATCCTAGCAACAGAAGATGGCCCAGCTTCCAAATCCCGCTTCGGGGCCTTTCTTCCCTTTCTACCCTCCTTCAAACGCTTCCTCCTTCGCTTCTTCCCCACCTTTAAAACATCTTCTTCGTCCTCTTCTTCGTTGCCCTAACACAAGTCACACCACCGTACATTAAAAAAACCAAAAAAGAACAATTTTTGTACAAGAAAACAGCCCATAAATCTCGAAAAAATATTCTCTCATTTATTTCATCTGACAGAAAACAAAAAGAAAGGAAAACAGAAAAGATCTCTTTTTTTTTGCCTTAAAAGAAAGCTAAGAGCAAACGTCTGCCAAGAGAAAGCAACGAAAACGATCGAACTCTGCACCAAAAAAAACCAAAAAAAAAAAGAGATCGCAAACTAACGGTTAGGAATCGCTTCTCACCTTCGCGAGACTATTTTCCTCCACTTTCTCCTCTTCGTCGCTTCCAGAGTCGTCCACCTGCATCGTCGGTCTCCTCTCCCTCATCTGGATATCCCTCCCGGCGGTCATTCCCCCAATAGCAGCCGCCGGCAGCCGGAACGTCTTATCATCACTTCTCTTCCTCCGGCGGTTCCGCCCGCCCCCTCTCCTCCCATCCGGCAACGAAACCTTAACCCTACCTCTCTGGACCAGCTGTTCGTAATGAACCTCGCAGAGGCTCTTGCCTTTCATCTTCCAGCTCCTGCACCGCCACAACTTGCCGTCGCTCCGGTTGCACCGTACCTCGTCCGGCGGCGGTGGCGTTCCCCCCCGCTCCCTCCTCGCCATCCCTTCCCCAAAAATCCGGTTCTCGCTCGAAAACTCCGGTTTTTGAAACCCGTCCGTCCCGCCAAAGCGAGGCTTTTCTCGATGGTACAAGGAGAGAAGGGTTGAAGAGATGGCGACCGAATTATATAAGAGGAGAGACGGGAGCTATTAAATACTTACCTAATATAACCGTCTCGAGGGAGGCCTCCCTTGGCTTTTTCCCTCCAACGAGTAGCCCCCGTGCGAAGCAAGGCCAAGGCATAGTTGCCAGATTCGGTCCTTTTTTTATTTTAAGAATTTTTTTTGATATCTTATTTAATTTTTAAAATTTGTTTACTTTTAATTTATGTACTTATTTAGTCTGATTTAATTTTTTCTAAAAAAAATTAAAAAATACTTACCTAATATAACCGTCTCGAGGGAGGCCTCCCTTGGCTTTTTCCCTCCAGCGAGTAGCCCCCGTGCGAAGCAAGGCCAAGGCATAGTTGCCAGATTCGGTCCTTTTTTTATTTTAAGAATTTTTTTTGATATCTTATTTAATTTTTAAAATTTGTTTACTTTTAATTTATGTACTTATTTAGTCTGATTTAATTTTTTCTAAAAAAATTAAAAAATACTTACCTAATATAACCGTCTCGAGGGAGGCCTCCCTTGGCTTTTTCCCTCCAGCGAGTAGCCCCGTGCGAAGCAAGGCCAAGGCATAGTTGCCAGATTCGGTCCTTTTTTTATTTTAAGAAATTTTTTTTTGATATCTTATTTAATTTTTAAAATTTGTTTACTTTTAATTTATGTACTTATTTAGTCTGATTTAATTTTTTCTAAAAAAATTTTAAAAAAAATCTGAGTTTCCTTTATTTTCATTATTTTCTTTTTATGTCTCTACTTTTCCATCTTTTCCTATAAAATTTTCTTATTTTTACATTTTTTTCCTTTTTTTAATCTCTCTCCTTTTTCTTTTTCCATAAAACTTGCGAGCATCCTAATCGAGAAAAAGTTGCCATGAACTCTCAGGGGGACGTAATATATCCAGATTACCGGTAATTTAAAAGAGCCCCACCGAAAAACCATGTTTGGTACGTATTTTGAATGGCAATCTATCTTGCATGGTAATCTAGATATTACCTCAGGGGGAGGTGGCTATCCACATTACAGGCTATGTTGTAATCTAATAAGTTTTTCTTTTGACAAAATTACCCCTAGCTACCTCTTTTGTAAAAAAAAATTATCACTTCCTCCAAACAATTA
>UESW01001821.1:177619-349216 GCA_900491605.1 Calamus simplicifolius | reverse complement strand
TTCATATGAAACATCAATTAAATTAAGCGCCTGTGACATTTGAACCATTCCTAGTTCACCCACTGGTGATGGAGCATTTACTCCCCCTATGATTTTTGGAGCAACGAAAGCATAAACCTGCACAGACAGATCATTTTAAGTATAGACAGCTATGATAGAAGCATCCATGCTACAAGTGCATAAAAGAGCATTCTTGGTTTGAAAACAAACCTAAACAACTAATGAAATCAGGATATTGACATGCAAACAATATACAGCTAAAAGAATGTAAATACGCCCACAAAGATGATTCATGCTGACCATTTCAGTCATCATTCAGAATTCATGAACAAGGTTATAGGTAGAAAACAATGCTTTAATAGCATCAATTTAATTTGTTCAAATAAATAACAGAAGTATAGAGTTTTTCATTATGATCAAAAACGGATATAGCTTTTAACAAGTAAAGAAAAAGTTGGCAAACGTCAAAAATGTAAAGAAATGCAATTTGATTGTCAGAATGACCAGACCAGTCATCCAGTAATTCGATTTGATCATCAATGATGAAGGCAAGGTAAGCCAAGAATTAGCAGGAAAAAGAGAACAAAGAATTAAACTAAGTTAAGAACAAAACAGATAGATTAACTCCTGCAAAAGTTTCTGAACCTTTTGATATCTACATCCCTAGCTGTTGTGAAAGTACAGCTGAAAAGGCAGCTACTAAGTGCTTATATTAAGCCATCTAGCAGCTCAAGGTCATTTCAGGCCATCCTTTTCTCCTTGATAACAGTATAGTCTTGCTGAGAACTTTAAACTGAGTTTATTTCAGTATCAAGTTGTCTCAACTCTCAAGTAATATAAAGCTTATAGAAGGTTATATAGCCAAGGCTTGCATAGCTAGCATCATTAGGAAATATATGTATTTCAAAAGGGTTTGCAATACCGGGAACCAGTACCAAACTGGTATGGTTCGGTACAAAGCATACTATACCAAACTAATGGCATATTAATCAGATGGACCAAAAAGCCCAGACCCATGAATCACCCCGAATTAGGCTGAACCAAACCGTTCAGTTAGGTAGGCTGGCATAGGTTCAGTACGGATGGTTAGGGACCATTCACCCTCCATACCAAACCAAGAGGCCGAACTTACCCGATTTCAGACCAGTTCGATTTGAGATAGTTCAGCTAATACTGTATTTCACAAGATATATTATAGCATGTACCCATTCAGGTGAATGTACAAGTGTAAATAGCGAGGAACATCTTATAGAGGATCTTCAAATGGTTTAGATGAGTATGAAATCCACAACTGATCAAACACATATGAAAGCAAGTTCATCTCTACTATCACATCAGTAAAACTTTCATAGGGCTATCAAATATTAATTACATGTGTAGATTCATCATTGTATCATCCAACAACTAAATGATATACACAACTCATATAGGTCAAAAAACCAATCATAAATAGATTTAAAGAAGATATGAAAACTTAATCCCCATTATGACTACCTCAACTCAACTCAACTCATCTAAGCCTTTTCCAAACTACATGGGTCAGCTACATGAATTTGCTTCCTCCACTCTGCTCTATTAAGGATTAAGTCGACATTCAAATTACAAACAGTTATATCTTTTTTAGTTATTTCTGTCCATGTTAGTTTAGGTCTACCTCTACCTCTATCCTTACTATGGATTATTAAAAGATCACTCTTTCTAACTGAAGCATCTAAAGGTTTTCATTGTAAATGATGCCGAATAGTTAACTCAAAAAAATTACAGAAAATTCTTTTGACATGTTCTTGTTCAAATTAGTCATAATTCATTACCTCTACCAGTTACCTTTGAAAGTTTATCAAGGTACCATTTAAATTGGATTATTTAGGCAGATGACAATGCTCTAACTTTAAAAACCAGCTTTCTTAATACACTTCAGTATCCACTCCTCATTTAATATAGATGGTTACTTTCAAAGTTTTTGATGTTAATTTTATTGTACACAGTATGAATTATGGTCTATGAATTTGAATGATGGCTAAATAATGAAATTTATGGATGCTGGTGTCTTTGTGTTTGTGTGAAGTATGGATTTTGCTAGTGCAATCATTGGTTGTTCCGTTAATGCTCACTTACATAAATGAATATATATGCATGTCTGCATGGATATGTCTGCTAATGTATTCTAATCGTATTTGCAAAATTTGCCATACCATGCGATCATGTCATATCTATATTCTGTATTCATGATCATGTTTCATAACTTGTGGTTTAATTGATTTCTTCAAAGATAGCAAGGATACTTTGGTTCTGCCTTATTAATTTATGGGGTTGAATTCATAGACTCAGCATGGGACATTAGAGAGACTAGTTTTATTTTTCATGATCATGTTTTATAGCTTGTGTTTTAATTGATTTTTTCAAAGATAGCAAGGATACTTTGGTTCTGCCTTAACAAGTCATGGGGTTGAATTCATAGACTCAGCATGGGACCTTAGACTAGTTTTCAAATGATTTTTGCCAGAAAACAAGCACATGTTATACCACTTCCTTAAAACATATCAAACACATGTTTCCCTAATGATATTGCTGGTGAGTTAATTATCTGCCTTGTCAATGACACCAGATGATATTGCTGGTGGATATCAAACAAAAGTTTCCTTACTGAAAGAGTTAGTACCTACCCTGTGAATGACACCAGATGATATTGCTGGTGCAGCAAGTGCCCCACCACACTCCCATAATATGGAGAGGCATCCACGGTCATAGCAATATTCCATAACATCTCTTGGATTTAAAATGTCAAATTCCACCACTTCCACGCCTTTTCTTGCTAGCTTCTTCTGCAAATCTTTTCGAGCACCCCTCTGTGTTGCGACTATAGTTAATGCATCAAAGACATTCCAAAGCTTTGCTTCCTCAGGGAGATCAAGTTTTTGCGACATTACAATTCGTACAGGAACATGGGCCCCTCCATGTCTTGCTGTTAATTGTGGATCTAAGATTGCATGGAAAACAATAGAATCATAAGAGGTGGTACAAATGCTTTCACATCAAATCAACTCATACTATAATCTATTCAAAGTTGTTACCATCACGACGTACAGTATTTCCCCCAACAACAATGGCATCACTTCTGCCACGCAGCTCAAATACTCGACCTCTAGACAATTTGCTACTTATCCAAGATGCATGTCCACTGCTAGCAGCAATTTTTCCTGCCAACAGACAAATCCTCAACTATAACTTTATAAATGCAAAGATATTATATCTATCTTTAGTATGGTGTTCTTTCCATGATGCAGAAGTTCATTATTGTTCTTTTCCAAAAAAAAAGATAGGTAACATGATGAGCAGATAAAGAAGCTGGAACCAGATAAATTACCCAAGAAAAATTTTATTGCTCACCATCTAAGGTCATTGCATACTTGAGAACAGAGAATGGAACACGAAAGGCAGTTCTATAGAGTAAGGGGGCATTTACCATGAGGCAGGACTTCAAAGCTTCCTATAATAGATTAGTTCAACAAGTTAACCATGAGATAACACATAATAGGCAACCAAATATAATATGCTTCATTAAGAATGATTGTCAATGAAGATCAGCAGTTAAAAACATAATAGTAGAAGCATGCACATGAAAAGTAGTATTTCTGAAAGAATGAAGGAGCATTTATGGGTTTGAAGACCAACATATATGCAAATCCATATAAATGGACAAATAGTAAGCTTGCAATGAACAATTGGAAAGAAAATAGAAGCACTGCAGCGGATTTCATGAAAAGCAAAACTACAAGTCATGAACAAATTAGTAGAGGATCACACCTTGAAGAAATCAAACTACATCCATGGCTTGCAATATTCATAGGTAGGTAGCTGTTTCTCTTCGTCTTATCTAGAGCACAATAAATGAAACTGAAGAAAAACATATAGGAATATGTCCTGATAAAAAAAATCACAAAATTCAGACAACCTAGAGAAGTAAAGGATTTTACTCCAAGTCTGATAAATAATTACTTGGCCAGGAAAACCCACAATTTGGATGCAAAGGACTCATATGTTTGATACACAGCTTGAAAATAACATATAGATTACAACTCATAAGAATGGTTTCAAAAACTGCTGAAACAGGATGGTCTGACATACATTTTATTCTGTTGTGAAACCAGCACTGATACAAGTGTTGGGGCACTGAGATAATTGGATCATTATGTACCAGTCATACTTGTACGAGTCCATACCAGTTGGAAATGGCTGTACATACCACACCAGCCAGCAATTATAGATCTTTTGGAAGCTTTCAGTTTCAACATGTACTGTCAATACCAATACTGTGCCAATATTGTAACATTCCAACTAAAAAACTGATAATTAAAATCATGCTCCTAAAAAAGATGGTGTTGCTAAGAGTTCACAGGAATGAGATCATGGAAACCTCCTCCAGCTTGTAGACCAGGAACAGTAAGTACTGAAGCAATGGTAAGGTGATGAGCATGAGGTAAACCCCCTTCCGCTGTAGCTACACTCATTAGAGTCATACAGGCGCTTTCAGAACTCAACACTACAAAAGTAGAAAAGCAACTCGAGGAATCGTCTGCTATTACTTTGGAATAGGCGAGATAAAAGGATGGTGGGACAAGATGCAGTTTTGATGGTGTGATGGGCATTACAGTAGCTAATAATGTCATCAACAACAGAGAAGGATGTCTCAAACATTTTGGTATCTTGATTTTCCAATAAAAAGTGTGAGGGCATGGTATGCCATACCAATGTGTACCTTCTCATGCAAAGTGTACTAATAAGTCTATTTATTATCCCAATTTAACCATTAAAATAAATATTAATTACTTTAAATTTATTAAAAATTAATACTTTTTATGGATGTTTGCAGAAAAGAGCCTATAGATGGAAAGAGCTCGATTTTTGGAGTCCAACAATGCGGACGACACTCAAATCAGGACTCCGTTTGCTCGAAAAGGAAGGAAGAGATGATTTCGTATGATTCTCGTGCAAACTAAGGCAGGTGATGTGGAACAGATGGCTGAAGAGTTTTCCACGATATCTGAACGATCTTGAGCTCGATTGACTCCAACTTTGACTAAGAAGAAGCCCTAAACAAGCTCTATAAAAGAAGGACCTCAAACAGTAGTTCGAGAGGAGTTTTCTCCAAAGTTCTTTTTATTTTTTTTTATTTAGATCATTGTATTTAGACCTAAAAGAGAAAAATCATGGAGGGAATGCTGGCAGCAGCAATGAATGCTAGATTCCTTCAACTTGGGATGATGATGAATTCTGTAACCAGGTTCTATCTTTCTTTTTGTTCTTAATTTCTATGCAATAAAAATCATGCTCTTCTTTCATATATCTTTTGAGTTATTTTTCTTATCGAGATTTTGATCTGGCATACACGGCCTACACCCTCTATCGACATACCATGATCTTAGGATACGATACGTGCCTAAGAGAGGTAGATTGTAGTATGATAAATTAAACCCCTAACCTTGTAAATAATTAGATAGTTTATACTCTAAGCGGGTGTGCCATGATCTCCTGATGCGGCCCGTGCCTGACAAGAGATAAATTATTCTAATTTTGAATTTGCAAAATTTATTGCTATTGCAACATAAAGAAAAGAAGATAAAACCTGTTTGCATGGTGAATTCGGATTCCGAGTTGCTTCTCCCGCTGTCCTGATTTCATTAATTAATTAACTATTATCTTTTAATAACCACTACTCTAAAATTAATCCTCTACATATTTTTTTTCTTTTTCGTGAATAATTGCCCTTGGTCCCCGAGGATACGATCCCGATTCACCACTAACTATAGTAGTGAGTAGGTTTTATTTTTGATCGCCAATGACAACGATCATGTACCATACCCAAGGTTTTAAATTTCATTGGATGGGCCCATCCAATTTTTTTATGGAATGGTACACGCTACCATCCCGTTTTGTCCCCATACTTAAGACAGAGGATGTCTCAAGTTGCACCCCCTGTCTCAAGTTGCACTGATTGGTATGTTGAGACAACGGTGAAATGTCCTATCCCAACACTTGGAACAGCAACCCATCCAAGCATCTCACAACACGTCTCCCACCAAGACCTAAACTCCTAACCATACCGGCACTGAATTGAGACTTACCAACAGAACCGCATATAGAACACACCAATACTATACTAGTGTGGTATCAGTATAGAGTCTAATACTAAGATGGGGAACCTTGTGTAAGGGTTAGTCAATCCCTTAAAGATGATTAGAAGATTATAGAAAACCATATGGATTTACATACAAGAATCTCAATTTTTGAGAGGATATGTAATAGTTTCACTTTCATAGGCGAACAAGGTCAGCAAAACCGATAACAAAAAAGGGTATGATACAATCATAGTGGTAAGATATGTGCAACAAGACAAGGTCTTGACACTTTTTTCTTTTCCAACCATGGTATGGTCCAGAACCGAGCAATATTTGTTGGACAATTCCACTCAATTTGGACTAGTATCGGAAGGTTTAGCTCATATATTAAATCGAATCTTGGTACCGTACCAGTATGGTGTCGGTACAAGAAGTTACTAGTTGATAAGGCAGACCTTATAGGGGAATATATAAAAAGTTTAATTCTTTGCCAGAGTGCATGTGCAAACAAATAAATTAGAATTAAAATAATGATAGCAATGGTTGGCCAAAAATTACCACCATATTGAGTAAAGTCAACCTCTATTTATGAACACATGAGATCATAACATCATAGTTTTGAGAGAAAAATCGATCCCTTAAGGGGCATTAAAGAAGAAACGTGCACATGATTGATGCTTGTGACATACATATTGAGGCAAACATGCATAGGTGTGGTCATGGCCTAAAAATTAAGTCCATACAAAAGCCCTTGTAGGATAAGAGCCTAAAATATCAGTAGAATGGATATATAATTGTATGGTTGCAAGGAAGGAATTTTATAAAACAATAACATAGCTCAAAGAGTAGTATAGTTCAAAATGTTGGATGGTAAATTCAGTGAAAAACAAACTATGTTGCAGAAATTATATTCGACTTTGATATGTAGTAAACAGTTACAATTAAACACAACTATATCAAAAAGAACATAGGAGTGGCACTAGTTCAGAATAAATCAAGGTTGTAACAGCAGATAGGTAATCCATAGGTAAAGAAGATCCCAGCATGCCCAAGCAGCACCTTGATTATGTGGCGGAACGCTTGGAGACTTTGACAACTTTGTGTTCTTTGTTTTATCAAGCAAGCATATGTGTCTCTAATTTTACAGAAAAAAAGGAATTACGCATTAGTAAAAGTATTTTTAAATTATCAAACAGAAAAATTATTAAACATATGTTCCATAAAGTCTCGAAATTTATAATAATTAAATTATTGCGAGACATAGGGGATCTCCAAAAACATACTTAGTGCTGAAGCACCAATATGGACTGCTTAGGGACTTAGGGAATTCCTTTATGAGCACTTTTCTTCCATAAACAGATGTGCATGTGTTATTGCACGAAAAGGGAATTAAATCATCAATGGTAGTATACTGTAATAATGAACTGAAAAAATTGCACCATTTCAGACTAATATAATATACATCAAATAAAGTTTATGAGAAAGTATAGACAAACGACTTAGTATTCATGATATTGAAGAAATAATCATAACATTGAGAAACATAGTCACAACTAGCAGCTGACCGTACATTTGAGAAATATAAAATTTTAAACTATATTATATGTACAGATTGCAATAGCATAGTGGGATCTTTTTGTATTTTTTCATGTATTATCAACCCTTAAAAAGAGCGATTAGAATCTAATTATTTTTTTCTTGTTCTACAAAGTTGGGATGTTGGTTATTTTATTGTTTAAAGTCAGATCTATATGATTAGGAGCTAACCATGTATTGTAATAGATATGGAATGATATTTTTGGAAGAAAAAATGACATATACAATTAGAATCAGATATTCATCAAATTCAAAACTGTTGTTTTTATATGCAGTATAGATTATACATGACAATATAAAGGATGTTCAATTGAGAAATCATCTATTTTAAATATTTCCTGTATTTCATATTGATAATCAACTGGATAATCATAGAACATAGGTTAGGAGTTTGAATTAGAGCTTTGTTAACCATTATAACTAAGACTGATGGCGATGGCAAAGTCAAAATTTCCAGTTTAAATAAGCAAGCATAATCATGAGCCTGAGCAAAGTGAAAGAAAAAAGATGGAGGGGCAAAAACAAGGAAAACAAGTAGCATAAAAGGAGGAAGAATAGGAGAAGGAACTGAAAGAAGGGAGAAGAAGGATTAAAAAGGAAAAAAAATCCATAAGGTAATGGGAGCGAAGGATTAGGAGAATAGGATAAGCTATTAGGAAGTAAATAGGACAGCTTTAGTTCAATTAAGAAAGAAAATGAAACAAAGAAAAGTATAGATGAGAGATACCTAATAAATAAATTAACAGAAAAGGCATGAGAAAAGGATGAAGAGTGAAAGAAAGGAAGAACAGGAAATTTGAAAAGAATGCAAGGCCTGAAATTCTAAAAGAATAATGGAAGAACCAGAAGAAGAAAATTCCATAACCAACATGAACTTTTAGACATCATCGCATTATATTACGTATAACTACAAGAATCACATGCCTACAAACATAACAAACAGCAATATGCATATTCAAAAATAGTCAAGTAAAATAATTCTGACTTAATTAGTTATAAAAGTGCATTACCTAGTTATGATCCCAAAAATTCGAGGCCTTGGGGGTTCAAACTAGGGACGAACCCAACCTTTGGCCCTAACCTTTGGCATTTCTTTTGCACAAAGTGGCTGCCCCAAGACTTGAACCCGTGCCACCGTGCCACTATGCTTGTTAGCCCACCTTTTACCATGGCACCAACTAAGTCCCTAGCTTAAATTAGATATCATGGCATATAACTTAAAACGTACAATCCATGTTGTGTATTTAATAGTACATTCTATATGATCATCACCTTAAACTGACCAATACTGGACCTCCAAAAAAACTGCTTGATCTAACCATGGATTAACCATTACTGCCCAGGTAGCCATCCAGTACAACATTGGGACAAAGCAACAATAGAACTAAGAGAGATGGTTTGGATGTGCAATTCAATGCAATGAGATGTGAGGAAGGCTGACTAAGAAGAGATGCCCAAATTTACGAGGAAGGATGTAGAAAGTGTAGAAGATTTAAGTTAGCATGTGTAGAAATTACAAGGCAAGATATGGAAAAGCTTGAAATAATACTAGAGCTACCCATTAGTAGGAGTGATTAGTGGATAAGGATGTATAAAACCAAGAACAGATAGCTAGAACAAGGTGAATCTTTAAGGTCATGCTCATAGGGGAAGGGAGGATAAGAGAATGGAAAATAACAATGGCCAGAAATAAAATTTATGTCCATCATCATCATTATATCAAGATTGAGTAATTTTTTCAAGTCAAGAAACAAAGTCATGGTTCATCAAAGTATGTCATATTTCCAACTATGAAACAAATGATCCCCAGTAATTAAGTGACAGACTCATGGAGTTGAGCTGCAAGATACAACCTAAAGAAAGAAAAGAAAAGAAAAGAAAAAAGGGTTACAAGTAAAACTGAAATAGAAAATGTTGTATGAACACCCATGCAAAGATCAACACAATGTGTAAACAATTCTCCATATCCAAAAATTTCCAACAATACCGAAACCAAGGCATGCCAAACCGTACTGCACTATCCAGTATGGGATGTACCAAACTGTCCAATATGAGACGTATGGAACCACACCGATGTGGAATCAATACGTTTTAGCATTTTAAAATGGTACAGGATCGGTACCGCCTCAAACTATCTTATATAGCATAGAACTGTCCTATACGAACCTCATACTAAGTTTGTGCTATACCAAACTGCCTCATACTGTGCCAACCATCTAGTTCAGCTCAATATGAGGCACTTTATGGGTTGAAACCCTTTAGTTTTTCTAACTAGTATGTCATTGGTTCATTATAGGATGATTGATATTCTGTCAATTTGGTACAATACATCTCATATCAAGCTATACCAGTCTCGTAGCGAAACAGTATCGATCTTTGGTGCAGCAAACTTTGACCAAAACTATCATTAATAGATTTTTCTTTCCTAAGAATAGTATGATGTCAAAGCTACACATATGATTACGACAACAATAAAGCCTTAATCCCAAACTAGTTGGGTTCGGATACATGAATCATTTTTCTTCATTCAACTCTCTTGTGAATCATATTTATTGTAAGATGTAAAAATTTTAAGTCCTTCCTTATTACTTCCTTTCATATGATTTTCGATCTATCTCTATGTCTTTTCTTTCTACATGTATCATGTCAAAGCTACACATATGATTAAAAATGGAAATTCTACCAAAATATTGTTCTTCAAAGAGCAATAAAACAAGTTGACATGAAATTCATAATCAAATGCTCAAAGCATATGATACTAAGAATTTAAAATTTTAATGATGACTATCTATGATAGTCAGAAACATTCCAACTGTAAAGACAAGCCTATACTAATACTACATTGATTGCAATGATGATTTGCACTCGAACCATAAATCACTAAACGTAATTAATATCAAGTATTGTTGGGAAAAAGGTTAGGGAGTGGAACCTACCAATTTTAAGGTAACAAAGCATATACCATAGTTTGACTTGATACTAGAGATCTTTTTTCTTGTAGATTTATAAAGATTAGATAAAAGAGGACCGGAGAGTAGAATTCAAACTTTTAAAGCATCAATTTTATATTTTTAATAAATTAAAATGATTTTTAAGTATGAGACTTTCATCAAAAGTTTTCTTTTTGACAAAGTGGGTCATGCATCAACAGACAGGCAGGTACATGCACCCACAGCACATGTTGAATTTAGACTACCATATGGAAAATCTGCAATAAACCATTGAAGAAAAACACAATTAATGGCCTTTGCTAATCTAATTAATAAATAAAACACAACTTTTAGAGTTCATTGAAATGTAATCACAATCAAGAAAAGATGCACAAATGAATTGCACAATGTAAAGGAAAATCCCCTTTCTTTTTCTTATTTTAATTGTAGGTTTGTAAACAAGTTGTTTTATGCTTTGCTATCACCTTCATTTTTATACGCTAACCATCCAGCCAAACTAGGGACAGCTTTATGGATCCATTTGCCAAATTTCCAAAAAGGAAAAACAATAAACAAAATGCAAAGAGAAAACTGCTGTTGAAAGCAAAAAGCTAAGAATTCAAGGGTGCAGCAATTGAAGCTTGGAGCTTCTTGTTAATGTATTTTGTAAAGTAGAGAGTAATTTTTGATGTTAGAGAAGTAATCCAAGTGACAAAAGGCATCATGTTCTGATACACAAGAAAAAGGAGTCATCTAAAGCATCATAGTAGGGCATCTTTTAAAAGATAATATTAGTAATTCTACAATTCCCCCTGAGCCATCAGTAACCTTCTTATCCCTCTCTATGAACCAATCAGTCGCCATTCAATTTTTCAAACAGTTCATGATAAATTGGCTTGGTATTTCCTCATATACACACTGTAACTGGATCTTAGAAGCTTTATATCCAGGCATTATGTTTATGGATAACATTGAGATAAATAAAGACATCATACTGGAGAATAGAGATAATGCATCCTTGAAACCCAAAGACCCAAGATATGCAATGATTTTCTGACAAACTAGTGCTAAAATGATTGACACAATGCATTAGCAGATGAGCAATGCAGGGTACTTGAAAGGTCCACTTACCTCAAATATTTTACTGTTTAAATCCTCTCCAAGAACATCAACTTGAACGCCTTCACTTCTTAATAATTTAATTGCCTTGCCTCGCAGGTGTTGTAGAGGATGTCTGAGCCCCAGTACAACTCTTGAAATTCCTGCCTAATGGATAGAACATCAACATAATATTTTGAACCCATCTGATAAAAATTCATCATGTTCATGCAATTACAAACACAAAATTATTCATATGTTATAAAATACCTACAGCATCATTAGCCTAACATCAGCTCATCCTTCATATCTCATGCAACACATCACATAACTGTTCATGTAATGTTGTTCAAATGTAACAAAATATTAAAAATGCACAAGTCCACTTTTCGTGGGCCCTCAAATAGGTGCTTACAATAGGCTGATAATTATTGAGAACAATGAAGATGGTAAGATGAAGATTATGAGGTCAGGCCACCACATCTAGTTACCTAGCAAGCCATTCTACACTTTGGATCGATACAAATCTATCAAACATGAAGGAGAAGTGCCTACAGCGGTAGAAAACTCCAAAGATAATGATTTGACAAATGTTTGGTGATAAGATTTGAAAATAAGAAGGTGGCGAACCCATCTGAATACATTAAGGCAGAAACCAAGATTAAATTCAAACACATCAGATCCCATAAGATGAAGTATACGAACTGGAAGCATCACTCCAAAGTTCACATTTTGACAGAAAATTGATACAAGTAAAACCAAAACCAGCTGAAAAATCAGTACAGACACCAGAAAACTAATTTTATTACCTGATGATTAACAAATAAAAATAAATTAAAATAACCAAGCCTGACAAAAGACGACATTTTGATACGTGATCAATTCAAATGGCATCGAATCCATTTGAGACATTCATACGAACACCACACGACCAAGTTTTAATCCATAAACGCAACAAATAGCAGCCTCTCGGACACCTGATGGTCAGAAGAGAAGGGAAACGGGGTTCGAACCTGAACAAGGGAAGAGACGGGGGTGTGGTCGCCATAACAGTCGTCGGGCTCCAAGTTTAGGTAGGCAGTGGCGCCGCGGGCGAGGCCGCCAGCCATCTCGACGGCCTGGAGCTCGGCGCACTTGGTGCCCTGCGCGTAGAGGAAGCCCTGCCCGACCACGTCCCCGCCCCGAGCGATAAGGCACCCGGAGTTGGGGTGCGGGGAGGAGAACCCCGCCGAAAGGTCCGCCACCTGCGCCGCCCGCCGGATGAGGGCCGCATCCTGAGCGACGCCGACGTCAACGCCGACGCCGACGCCGTTGGCGCTGCAGCGAATGGGGCGGAGGCCGCCGGCCGCTGGAGGGCGGAAAGAGAGCGCTGATTCGCCGATGGATAACAGCAACGGCGACATGGTGATTGGCGATATCCCTTTGGTCGGGCAGAAATGCTTATCCAACCCGTTTAGAACCCAAAGTTTAACATCACTGGATGCCGATAATGCTGTTGTCCTCATTTTTCACCACCAGTGCCATTCATCGCCACACCACAGCCTTCAACGCAAGTCCTGAAAAATCGATTAAAGAGACGCACCGCTGTATATTATATGCAAAAAGGAAGAAAATTTTGCTGAGATTCATGATGGCAGAAGTGTGGTTAAATTATCAAGCGATGCAAGGATTAGACCCACGTCAAATAATATTGCCAATTTAATCAGAGTAGTTTTTAAACCGGTACCAAAAGATACCGGTTTTAAAATAAAGGGATGAAAATAAAAATTTTATCAAAATAATGTTAAAGTAGAAAACATCATTTCAAATGGCGTTTTCTACTTTCACATCATTATCTCCGGGCTTAGTCCTATCAGCGAGGCTGACGTAGAAATCGCTACTTGAAAGTGACGATTTCAATTGAATGAAATCGCCACTTAGAGTGGCTATTTCATTTGCATTGAAATTGCCACTCCAAATGGCGATTTCATTTTAGTTGAAATCCCCACTTAAAGAGTGGCGATTTCTATCCTGAAATCGCCACTCCAAGTGACGACTCTCTCACGAACTTCATTTCCTCTGGAGACTTAAACGTTATGGGTCTCTCCATTCGCATAATCTTCTAGCAAATCAAAAGAGGGGTTAGATGGTGGCTAATGATTCAATATCAATCAGAATTATCTTGTTATATCTATTATCTTGTTAATCAGAATTATCTTGTTATATCTATATTATCTTGTTATATCTATTATCTATAACAAAATAATAGATATAACAATCAGATTTATCTTGTTATACATATTATCTTGATAATAGATATAATAAGATAATAGATAATAGAGGGTTAGGATCGCTAGGAGGCTCCGATCGTTTAAGAAGGGAAGGTGAGAAAATCTGTTGAAATCGCCACTTGAAGTGGCGATTTCAACTGAACTAAAATCGCCACTTGAAGTGGTTATTTCAACCCATAAATTTCACTTGCACTTGATATCGCCACTACAAGTGGCGATTTCAACCCATATAAAATCATCACTTCAAGTGACGATTTCTAGTCGTCCCATCAGCAACCCTGCTGACGAGGCCGAGCCAAGGGATGATGACGTGGAAGTAGAAAACGTCATTTGAAATGGCGTTTTCTACTTTAACATCATTTTGATAAAATTTTTGTTCCCACCTCTTTGTTTTAAAACTGGTGCCAAAAGCACCGGTTTAAAAAACTACTCAATTTAATCAATTAGCTCTCTTCATATTAAATTTAATGTTTTTTATTTTCTTTATATCTTTTGTATTAAGATTTTTTTTTCTTTGAATGCTTTTGATTTTATTTGGATTGACTGTTAGAATACTTTTTAGTTATTGTTGATTAATAGCTATATGAGAATAAGAAATTCCGCTGTACTCCTCCCCATTTTCCACTGCTTGTGTGCTTTAAGATTTGTGCTTCGGCCTTCTTTCGTGCTGATCTTCGGTGATCGTCTTGATGCTTCATTCTTGCTCTTTGGTCCATGATTTCCTTGCCTTCCCCCTTCTCTCCTATGGCGTCGGATGAAGGATCCGATGGCCGGATGCCTGAGAGGCAGGCAGCGAATGTCAGCTTTCAGTGGGTTTCATCTTCTCCGTCGCCGGCTGAGGTGGCACTGCTGAAATCCCGCTTTCCCGAAGTGGTCCAAGTACTCGTGGCGATGTTAGAAGCTGAATCTCTGGGTTAGTTATAGCGGGCTGTCATGGTGAGATCTTTCCAGCGTTGGGTTCCTGCGGAGGCATTCATCAGAGAGTTCCGGCGAGGGGGTATCCCTGGTGAGATAATTCCTCTCAGCCTGGCGTTCCGGTGCCATGTATTCCGGTTCGTTGATGCAACTGCCCGAGATATGGTGCTCCATCGTCCTTGGGTAGTTAACGGCCAACCCATAGCGGCTGAACCGTGGAGACCAGAGTTTTTCCCGACTGTTGATGCTATATCAACGGCTCTTTTGTGGATCAGACTCCCTAATCTTCCAATCAAATTTTGGCGTGAGGAGATCCTCAGAGAGATTATTGCGCCGGTGGAAGAGTTCCTCTTTGCTGATACGGCCACCATGGTGAAGAATAGGGGAGCCTATGCTTGAGTCTGTGCTCGTGTGGAGCTTCGTTCTCCACTCCGGCCGGGGTCCCGAGTAAGGGGTATGAATGGGACGTTTTGGCAATAGTATGTGTTTGAGCATCTGGAGGGCATTTGTCCGAGCTGTGGATCGCTGCATCTCTCTAGCAGGTGTTCTACGACAGCTGGTCCTGAAGCAAAGCCGTCGTCGGACATTCTTCGCTTCAGCTCATGGATGATGGCAGTCCGACAGCACAAGGTGGTTGAGAACTCCAAGGTTGAGTCTGGGAGGAAGACGCTGTCAGAGATGGGTCCTGTGTCCCCTGCTCCCAGGTCAGTCTCTTATTCATCGCCCTCTATCCCGGGGCTGTCGTCCAAGGGGTGGTTTGTGCCGCCGAAACTTGCTCGACGGAGGAGAGCTGGAGCTCCTAAGGTGGCGGACCGGATGGCCTCAGGATCGGGCCTGCTACCTCAGGATAAAATGAAGGGGGATTCTGGGACTAAGGTTGTGCCGGGGTCTCCTGGGCGTGCCGGTCTGATGGAGTGCAGCGATCGATTGGTTTCAGGAACTGGCCTATTATCTTTGGATAATATGAAGGGGGGTCCTATGACTGAGGCCGTGCCGGGGTCTTCTGGGCATGCCGGTCTGAAGGAGTGCAGTGACAATGAAATGTTAGTTGCTGCAGATGTTCAGGAGTCTGAAGTTAATCAATCTCATTTCCTGATATCCAAGAATCCCTTTGTTCAGGAGTCTGAAGTTAATCAATCTCATTTCCTGATATCCAAGAATCCCTTTGTTGCTCTTCAATTGGTTTCCAGTGATGTTAGTTCTCTGGGGTCTAGGGATGCGTGTTCGGGTCCCCTTAAGCGGGCCCACCTAGCGGAGAATCAGGCACCTCGGTTAAGTTCCAAAATGTCGAAAATGAAAGGGAAAGCCTGTGCGTCCTCTTCCAAAGCTAAATTAGCAAAAGCTTCTGTTCCAAAGCATCTGACTACTGATTAAGGGTGCCCTATTGGCTGTTTGGTTGAGGGTCTGATGGGGAAGAAGGCTCAGTCTTTTGTGACTTCTGGCTCTTCTTATGACCAATCGGCTTTGGAGGTCTAGGGTCAGAGTTTCGGTTCGAGGTCCTCCGTGCTATCTCCTCGGCCTGCTGTGATCCAGGACATGATGACCTGTTCTTCTTAGATTCTTGAGGATGGCATCGGCTCTTCTGGAGGCCATCCGGAGAGTGCTATGATAGAAGACCAAGGGGGTTCCAGCTTTCTCTTCCTGTTAAATGAAGATCTTATTATGGAATGTTAGAAGAGCTCGAAAGCCATCGTTTCGATCCTCTTTTGGCTGATTGCTGCAACTTCATAACTTTGATATATGTGTTCTTTTAGAAACCAGACTGTCGGGGGATGGATTGGACTGGTTTCGGAGACAGATACTTCATACTTGGTCCTCGTTTGCAGTGGAGGTTGTGGGCCTTTCTGGAGGTATTATTGCCATTTGGCACTCTTCTGTGATTACGATCGCTGTTCTTCACCAAAGTAATCAATATATTGGCCTTGTTGTCTCTGAGGGTCTTCTGATCCATGGCTTCTTTCGGCTGTCTATGCCAGCACTAATTTTCGAGAAGACGGGTATTATGGTCTGATCTTCTTTCCCTCCTTGGCCAGGGCATTCCCTCCATTGTCGCTGGTAACTTCAATTGTATCACTGAGGCTAGTGAAAAGCGTGGGGGTAGAAGAGTTGCTGGCACTGCTGATATCACCGAATTTAGGACTTTCATTAGTACAGCTGGTCTTCTGGACTTGGGATTCTCGGGGCCCCAGTCACCTGGTGCAATAACCGGCAGGGTTCGGCTCGTGTTTGGGAGAGACTTGATAGAGCCTTGGCTTTGGATCATTGGCTTCAGAAGTTTCCTTCGGCTTCTGTTTCTCATCTTCCGAGGATTGCGTCCGAACACTACCCTATTCTAATCTCTACGGAAGTTGACCATTATCAGCGGAGGCAGTTTAGATTTGAGCAGTTTTGGACTTCATACTCGGCTGCTCGGTCCATTATCTTCCACATCTCGCATCTTCCTATCATGGGCAATGCTATCTATCATCTATCCCGTTGGCTGTTGTTGGTTAAGCGAAGGTTGGTCAGATGGAATAGACTGGAGATTGGCAACTTGGATAGGTAGGTGGATCAGCTTGAAGCTGATATTAGTTTCCTGCAGGCTAAGGAGGATCAGGACGGGTTTCTTTTGGATTCTGACCTTTCTGCTCTCCGGGCCAAGATAGCTCTGCACCACTCTCTTCTATCCCAGAAGGAAATCTATTGGAGGCAGCGGTCCAGGATACAGTGGATTCGTGAAGGGGAATGTAATACCAGGTTTTTCCATCAGGCTACTTTGAAGAGGCGTGCTGCTAACAGGATACGCAGATTAGCTAATGAGATTGGGCACTTTTATGAGGACTTTCCCTCTATTCGGGACCAACTCCTTCATTTCTTTCAGTCCAGATGGTCGGAGTCCTCTGGTTGTGGTTCTCCGGTATTCCAGGTCCCTGACTTAAGGAAGGTTTCTTCTTTGGAAAATGAAATGCTTATCAGACCTATCACTGATGATGAGATTCGAGTGGCTCTTTGGGAGCTAGGGCCGGATAAGGCTCCTGGGCCTGATGGGTTTCCGCCTCTTTTCTTTCGTCATTACTGGGATATTGTTGGTCAAGAGGTGGTTCAGGCTATTCATCCAGTCTTTCATTCTAAGGCCATTCCAGCTGATTGGAATTGGACACTTATTACCCTTGTGCCTAAATGTAATAATGCTTCCCTCCATCAGCATTTATGGCCCATCAGTCTTTGTACTTCTCTGTACAAGATTTGTGCTTGCCTGATAGCTGGTCACCTTCATCTGGTGATTCCTCACCTTATATCTGCGGAGCAGAGGCGTTTATCAGAGGGATTGTATCTTGGATAATGTCCTTATTGCTCAGGAATTTATGTATGATCTCCAGAGAGCCCCAGCCAGGCAATGTCTTATGGTTGTCAAGTTGGATATGGAGAGAGCCTATGACAGAATTAGTTGGATCTTTCTGTATCATTCCTTCAGGAGTTTGGTTTTGATGATCGGTTTATTGAGTGGATCATGGCTTGTATCCTTAGGCCTTCTTTCTCGCTGATCATTAATGGGAACATGACTGAATTTTTCCACTCTTCGGTGGGTCTGCGTCAGGGTTGTCCGTTATCTCCTCTGTTGTTTATACTAGCTGCTGATGATCTTTCTCGAGCCTTATATCAGGCCCAGACAGATAGTAGGATAACCCCTTTCATGGCCAGTCCTATGGGTCCTGCGATCTTCCACCTTTTTTTGCTGATGACTGTATTCTGCTGGGGTTGGCGTCCACTACCAATGCTTCTTCCTTTGCGGATATTATTCAGCGTTATTGTCAAGCTTCGGACAAAAGGTCAATGTGCTTAAGTCCTCTATCTTCTTTAGCCCGAAGACTTCCAGAGCCATCAGGGAAGTTATTGTCCAATCTTTGGGTATATTCTCTCAGACTGATCGATTATTGTACTTGGGGGTTCCCCTGACTGGTCGACATCCTCGCTGCACTGATTTCTCTGCCCTGGAGTTGAGGGTCCGTCAGCGTATTGAGGGGTGGCAGGTTACGGGCTTATCTATGATGGCTAGGATCACTATTATCCGTTCGGTGCTCTCCTCTCTTCCTATGTATCTTCTTTCTAATGCTGCCATCCCGATCTCTTGCCTTAGGAGGATCGAGAGATGTTTTCGGGACTTTCTATGGGCCTCTATGCAGATGGGCATGGTATTCACCTTATGTCGTGGAGAGGGTTTTATGCTGATTCAGGAGGGAGGTCTTAGGATTCAATCTCTGGCAGTTAGAAGAGAGGCCCTATTGGCTAGACACGATGTGCGGTTCATCTTAGACCCGCTGTGCCTGTGGAGCTCCTTTATGCATGCGAGATACGGTGACTGGTCTTCCTCGATACACACACAGTCGCCACGTCGGTATTCTTCCTTTTGGAAGGAGGTGTGTCGGTATGGTACCTCCATTCTGAATAATACTTCGTGGATGATTGTGACGGTTCTTCCATTGATGTTATTCAGGATACCTGGATTTTGATATCCCTTCTCTCGATGGCCCTCCTTTTTTAGTATTGACATCCCCAGTGGTATGAGAGTTATGGATTTGATCTCTTCTGCTCCTCCTTCCTGGAATACCCTGCTGGTGTCCTATCATTTTGGAAAGGAGCTTTCTCGTAGGATTCTATCCATTCCGCTCATCCCGGGTATTTCTACAGATGTCAGATTATGGCAAAGATCTTGCCTCTCTAGGGCCCCTACTAAGGATCTTGTGAAGATCTTCAGGCCTCAGGCTCAGGGGTCGCGGGATGCTGCATGGATCTGGAAGCTTCTATTCTCCCTAGGGTAAGCTCTTTATCTGGAAGCTTCTATGGGAATGGCTTTCCACTTGTGCCATGCTTGCGAGGAGGGGATGGTCTATCCGGCCCAGCTGTCCGTTGTGTGGTCTGGAGGCGGAGTCAACTGATCATGTCATCTTCTCTTGTCCCAGAGTGGGACGGATATGGCTGTCAGTGGGCTACTATTGTAGAGCGGATCATATGGGCTCGTGGTGTTTTCTTTCTTAGATGACCTCCGTAAAGCCTCTCAGTTTAAAAGTGCTCTTTGGGCTTCTACGGCTTATCAGATCTGGTTGTCTAGGAACCAGGCTATCTTTTCTGACGACAGTACATCTTTTCACAGGATCATGCGGAATATCAGATCCTTGACGACGGACTATGCCCGGGGCTTCCACTTAGGTGATTCTGACTCCTCTGGCTTCTGGGGCTCCCCTGCTACTTCTGCAGCGAACCGGTATACGGTTTTCATTTCTTGGGAGCCCCCCCTCAGGGTTTGTCAAAATCAACTTTGATGGAAGTGTCCATGGTAGATTAGCTGGCTCTGGTTTTTCATTCGTGGGCCGAAGGGTGATCTTCTGGGGGCCAGTGGTTTTGGCAGTTTGGACTCCTCTGTCCCTATGGCTGAGCTGTATGCTGCTTGGGCGGGCATCTCCTATGCTTTTCGTATTCTCCATGTTTCTTATCTCATTATTGAGGGTGATTCTATGACTGTTATCCGGTGGATGCGGAAGGATAATGGCTTTCAAGCTCCTACCAATCCGCTCCTATATGATATATGGATGACTTTGAGGGAGGCCCAAGGAGTCCAAATTTGCCACATCTATCGTGAAGCTAACTCGGCGGCCGACTGGGTGGCTTCGTCGGTGGCTTATCATTCTGGTTTTTGGAGGTGGAGGGATGATCCATGCCCTTTGGTTCTTCAGCAAATTTTATACTCTGACAAATTTGGGTTGACTCGTACGCGTATTGTATGATCACCTGTTTGTACAAAAAAAAAAAAAAAGCTATATGAGACAACTGTTAACCATCTGCAGTCTTTCGAAGTATTGAGAGACAGTATCCATTATAATTTAATATGTTATGCTTTTGTTTTTTCTTTATATATAGATTTAATTCATATATAATGTAGGCTACAAGGGATTATTAATAAAAGGGACACTGATCTAATAAAGGGACTGGTGCAACAAAAGGGGCATATTCGAAGTTTTGGAGATAGCATTCTCTCAAACCAGAAAATAAAGGAAGAATGAGAAGGATTGCCCCCAAAAAGATTTTCCCTTGCTTAGAGTCGGTGCTTGGTTTGTTAAGAAGATGGAAGAGGAGGCCTCATCAAAGCTATGGTTTGAGTGCCCCACAATATAATTGATAATAAGAGCTAGGATTAAATTTCCCTTGACATGATTGATAAAATATAAGATTAGTAAGTGCATTATATGACCCCTTGAAGAAGTTATTCATGCATTGCATTGGTAACAAGGAGAATTATAGAATACTTAGACGTGAGGTTGGAAGAGATTTGTTAGGCATATGGCAACTCAAAGGAAGGGATTAATTGAATTTTTAAAAAAATTAAATTTAAAAAATTAAATACTTTAAAATAAGTAAATAATTTGAAAAAAAAGCATAAATATTAAATATTTCAAACTAAATTCAAATTCAAAACGGACGAGTAAGAACAATAAGATTCAATCATTAGTAAATAAAGAGTATAATAAATAAATAAGATATAATGAATTTTATAGTGGTTTGGTACCTATTATTTACATCCATTACTTAAGACTCTTTTAAAAATTTCTATAGTACCGATTCCCTTTCAACCAGGTGAGGATAAAACTCCTATGTTACTTCTTTTATATGTTTAAGAAAAATCCCCACAATCTTCTTAACCTAAGTATGAATTTACTTTTTTTCTTTTTAACGAGTTAAGGATTGAAGTAAGTGCGACTGCAACCTTTACCTCAATGAATAATGGGATGAGAATTTTTATTTATTTTTAATAATAATTTTTTAATTAGATTAGATTTCAAACTATTTACGAATGTAATGTGGTTTTTGCAATATTTGCATCCACATAGATGGTGATGAAAAAAAAATGTCACTTTAAGTGATAATTTTTATTTTTTAAAATTTATTTTTTAAAATTTTAGAAATAGATAAAATCATCAGTAATATTAAAGATCTTAATTTTTTAAAACATAAAAAAAAATTGGATCAAAAATTAAAAAATAAGGGAAACACCGATCTAACCATCGATTTTACCAAATCATTAGCCTAACTAGCGATTTCATTCAAAGAAAAAGTCATGCACTAAAACTTGGGTTGATGTGGCTGATAAAGCCACATATAAGTTAAGGGCCGAAACTACCTAATGGCAGAGTTGAAAGAATGCTATCGAATCAAAATTCAGCTCTGGCTCCAAGGTGGCCTCATCTCCGAACTCGGCCCCCGCTCCAAAGCAGCCTCATCTTTGGATTTGGCCCTGGCTTTTCAGGTGGCCTCAACTCTGACAAGACGAGGCTCACCAACTGCCTGCGGCCCATGTACCAATAAGATCTGGCCCACCAACCGCCTACGACCTATATGTCTGATGGAACGAACCCTACTAATTATGATATTTTGCCCACAAAGTCATCATCCATTATGAGGCCCCAATCACTAGATCAGATGGGACAAATTTCACTATTTTTGATATTCCATCCAAAAAGTCATCATCCATCATAAGGCTTCGCGTGACTCATTCCATCGCTAGATGATAAGGAATATCCATAAAAAGAGTAAGAAGGATCCTTGATCAGGTATGAACACTCGAACACTCAGAGAGCTTCACAATTCTAACTATCTCTTTCGAGCATCCTCAAGCTCACAACTGTGATTCTGATCATTGACTTGAGCGTCGAAGGGTCCCCATTGAAATATTCGGTCCCCAAAACTTTTTGCAGGTCTCGTTTTGGAGAGAAGCTTCATCTGCGACTCACAATGCTCTCACGAACGTTTGCATAAGGTGATCAGACATCAACAGATTGGCGCGCTAGATAGGGGGCACACTAAAGGAAATATAGCTCTGCAACACTAAGTTGCAAGCCCTCGCCCCCTCTAAGACAATGATGGTGGTGACACACGCTCAGGAGGCCTCCATTAGTTATGCTAGGGGGCATCCACAGCACGCTGAATAGTAAGAGGCCACCCTTCCTACTCCTCGTACATCGTCAGCTTTGGCTACTCCACCTAATCAACTGGCCACCCTCACCCAAGAAGTCAAAACCTTGATTGCAACAAGTCTAAGCCTTGATTGCAGTAGTTCATGAGCTACAAAAGCAATACTCGATGGCCACTCAGCAGCAGCCCAGGCCTCCCACACCGTCTACGGTAGCTACACCAGCTAGCCAACAATCTACCCACAAGAAATTTCCTCAAAGAGAGCTCATCGTCGTCATGTTTCACCTAGGCACCACCACCGTGAAGCTTTCAAGAGGCCGCGGTCCCTCGCTCGCCATTTGAGCAGTCCCTCTCCTAGGCGATGGCATGGAAAGGAGCCTAAATGGGGATACCACCATTGGCACCAATCCTTTCCCTACTCATCTTCTGAGTCATCGGTGAGCATATCAATTACGAGATGGAGAGGTGCTTGGATGAACAACATCAACGGTTGGAGGAGCTCAGCCAGAGACTCAACAACCAGCCAGAGATAGACTACAACACTCATCCATCCCTCACTCATCGTATTATGGAAGAGCCCGTTCCTTCTAGGTTTTGCCTTTCTCAGTTAGATCCGTATGATGGCACCACGAATCCACTTGACCATCTTGAGAGCTACAAGGCTCTCATGCAATCTGATATCTTCTATGTATTGCTTTTTCTTTCACCCTACGGAAGGCTGCGCGTGCCTATATTTTTGTCTACCTCCATGCAGCATCGACTCTTTTCGATGCTAGAAGACTTTCTTGGCGCGCTTCGACGCCTGTTGGAGGATTCCTTGGGTGGCAGACAATTTATTCTCCGTCCGACAGAAGGAGGAAGAACCCCTAAAAGTTTTTGTGGCCCATTTTAAGATGGTCGCTCTGGAGGTTTATCACCTCGATGATGTTGTTGGCCCTGAAGCGGAGACTTCGCCCTTCCCGCTTCACCTACTCACTAGAAAAAAAGCCTTCCAGCTCTTATGCTGAGCTCCTAAGTCACGCGCAGAAATATATCTGCGCCGACGAAGCTGACTTCATGTGGAGGGAACTGAAGGAAAGCCCAATAAGAAGCCGGTCCGCATGGAGCCAAGTGAACCTCACCCTAAGAAGCTTGAGCCTCCGCGTTGACCAAATAATCGGCATCGAAGCTTCGCCCCTAGGGAAGACAACCTCACACCTCTCCTCGCTCTCAGGTCTCACATCCTTATGTAGATCGAGGGTGAGCCTTACCTTTGATGCTCTTCTTCATTGAAGAAGGAGGCCACCCGCGATAGGAGCCGTTATTGTCCTTTCCATCGAGACTACAATCATGATACAGAAGATTGTCGCAACCCGAAGTGTGCCATTGAGGAGCTCATTCAGAGGAGCTACCTCGGGAGGTTTATCCAGAAAGGAGGACCTCTGGCCGTTTTGGAGCTAATGGGGCCTCCGCTTGCCCAGGCCAACGCCGACAACGCTCCGACGGAGAAGACAGTAGGCATGGTTTCTTGGGAGGCAACTTCTTCCTCTAAGAGGTCGAGAGGGAATGAGAGCATAGAAAATGTAATCCCCTTTTCTAAAGGGGAGCTAGCGGGGGTAAATAACTTAACTAATGATAGCATTGTCATCTCCATGACAATCGCTAAACATTATGTAAAAAGAATTTTAGTTGATAGTGGGAGCTCAGCCAACATCCTTACCTACGATACTTTTCTTTGGATGAGTTTATCTTCTAACTTCCTCCAATCGGTGATAGTACCTTTGATCGGTTTCACAGAAGATTTTGTAAAAGTGGAAGGCGAAATTACCCTACCGATCATGGCAGAGATACCGCCATGTCCAAGCACGGTCCTAATGAGGTTCCTGATGGTCCGGATGCAATTGGCCTATAATGCCATACTCGGGCGACCTGGTCTAAACATCCTTGATGCAGTGATATCTACTAAATGCCTTCTCGTCAGATTCTCCATTAGTGAAGTGGTTGGCGAGATATGCGGGGAGCAAAATCCAGTGCAGCTATGCTACCACATGACTCCTAGCACCCAGGAGGCAATAATTCCATTCGACCTCAGAGTTGCTCAACCCAGCGAGTCAGAAAAGAGAGGAGAGTCAGCTGAGCGCCTGCTGACCTTCCCACTGGGAGTTGACCCAGCGAAGACAGTGCAAATTGGCGAGCTTCTTTCCGTAGAGGCGAAGAACCAACCCCTTGCCTTCTTACGGGCAAACTCAAACATCTTCACCTGGTCAGCATCGGACATGCCTAGCATACCTTCGGAGGTAATTACTCACAAGCTCAATTTGACCCAAGGTGTCGACCCATCCATCAAAAGAAGATAAGTTTTGCCTTCGAGCGAAAGAGAACCATTGATGAAGAAGTCAATAAACTACTTATTACCAGCCACATTCGGGAAGCAAACTATCCGGAGTGGCTGGCCAATGTAGTAATGGTGCACGAGATGAATGGGAGCTAAAGGTTTGCATCGACTTTATCGACCTTAATAAAGTATGTCCGAAAGAACTTTCCGCTACCTCGGATTGACCAGTTGGTTGATTCTATATCTGGCCATGAACTCCTCAGCTTCATGGATGTCTTCTTCAGATCTAATCAAATAAAGATAAACCCAGAGGACGAAGAGAATACCCCCTTCATCACTGAGAATGGCATTTACTGGTAATGCCCTTTGGCTTAAAAAATGTAGGGGCCACTTATTAGAGATTGATGAATAAGGTCTTCAAAGACCAAATTAGGCACAACATGGAAGTGTATGTGGATGACATGCTGACCAAGAGCATCCGTACTGCCGACCATGTTGTTGATCTGAAAGAAACTTTCAATAATCTTTAACACTATTAAATGAAGCTCAATTCTCGCAAGTATGCATTTGGGGTCACCGCTGGAAAGTTCTTGGGCTTTCTGGTAACCTAGTGGAGGATTAAAGCAAATTCAAAGAAGATTCAGGCCATTCTTGATATGAGGCAACCAACCAATAAGAAGGAGATGCACTACCCACGGGGAGAGTGGCCGCTCTAAGCCATTTCTTGTCGAAATCGGCTAAGAGATGTTTACCTTTCTTCAAAGCTCTGCACAAGGTGAACGGCTTCGAGTGGATGAAGGATTGCCAGAAAGCCTTTGGACAACTAAAAGAGTTCATATCCATCCCACCGTTGCTGTCAAAGCCGAGGGAGGAAGAGAGCCTTTTTCTTTACCTTGCCGCCTTCCCAGAAGCAGTCAGCTCCGTTCTTGTGCGCCTCGACTTCGATGGAGCGCAGAAGACCATCTACTACACTAGCAAAGTACTTCATGATGGAAAGGTGAGGTACTCCAAAATCAAAAAAATTATTTTACTCTAATCATCTCCGCTCAGCGTCTTAGGCCATAATTTTAAGCCCATCCGATCGTGATGCTCACGGATCAATCCCTCAAAGCTATCCTAGCTCATCCTGATACTTCCAATCGATTGGCTAAATGGACAATCAAATCAAGAGAATTTGACCTTTCGTTCCAGTCAAGATCGGCCTTGAAGTTTTAGATGTTGCCATATTTTCTGATCGAGTGCACACGGACTGAGGAACATCGCGAAAAACCCCAATGATATGTTCAAACACTAAGCCCAAGAGGATAATGGAGACTTGAGTTCTCCATGTAGACGGCGCCTTCAACTCCCAAGGGAGCGGAGTGGGTCTCATTCTTGCGAGCCTGGAAGGCACGGTGTTGGAATACGCCATTCGTTTCCTATTCAAGGCCACAAATAATCAAGCCAAGTATGAAACCCTATTGGTCGAAAGAAAGCACGCGTGGGAGCTTGGAGTAAGCGCCTCAGAGCCTTCACCGACTCCCAACTCATCTTCAGATAAATCACTAGAGATATGAAACTCGAGACCCTACTATGTCTCGATATCTGAATGAGGTCAGATCACAAACCTCTTCATTGACCCATTTCAGCATCAACTCATTCCCAGGGACAAAAATGCCAGAGCTGACGCCCTATCGCGGCTAGCCATTCGGTGGATAACACCCTAAGAAGAATGTATGTCGAGCATCTGAAACACCGAGCATTGACATAACGAAAGAGGTCCTACTAGTCACACAGGAGTCAACATAGATGGATGCCTACATCCGCTACCTCACCGATGACACTCTTCCTACTGATCGCATGGAAGCCAAGTTGCTCAAATGGAGGGCTTGCAACTTCGTGCTACTGAATGGGCAACTATATAAGAGGTCCTTCTCTTATCCCCTCCTTAAATATGTTGATCCTATAGATGTCGATTACATCCTCAGAGAGATCCATAAAGGCATATGCGGAAACACCTGGGGGGCAGATCACTGATGTACAAAGCTCTCTGCTAGGGGTATTAATGGCTCATTATGCAAGAAGTTGCTGTTGAGCTAGTCCGAAAGTGCGATAGCTGTTAGTGATATGCCAATGTCCAGCGACAGCCAACCTCTCAACTGAGTCTGCTCTTGACCCTGTGGCCCTTCGCTCAGTAGGGGATGAATATCCTTAGACCATTTCCTTCAACTTTGGGTCAATGGAGGTTCCTGCTCATTGCCATCGACTACTTCACCAAATGGGTCAAGATCGAGGCGTTAGCCAAAATTACCGAGAGCAAGGTAAAGTCCTTCTTCTAGAAGTCCATCATCTGCCACTTCGGACTTTCCCACACCATCATCACCAATAATGGCCGGCAATTCGACAATACTATATTCAAGACATTCTGCACCGAGCTGAACATCTGTCATCGATTCACTTCCGTCGGCCATCCAGAGTCCAATGGAGAAGCCAAGGTCATGAATCAAACCATCATTCAGGGACTCAGAATCTAGTTGAATGAATTCAAGGGTATATGGGTAAAGGAGCTTCCGAGCGTGCTATGGGTGTATCATACAATCCTAAGGATCCCCATAGGAGAAACTCCCTTCAGCCTCGTCTTCGAATTAGAAGCACTCATCCCTATGGAGATCGGCCTTCCGAGCCCTCGAGTGGAGCAATATAATAAAGAAGATAATCCCACTCAATTGAGAGCCAGCCTTGATTTCATCGATGAGGCGCGCGACCGGGCGGGGCTCAAAATGGCCGCATTTCGCCAGTGAACAGCAAAATATTACAACACGAGTCCATCCCAAGACATTTTACCCTAAAGACTTAATCCTTAGAAGGGATGAAGTATCCAAGCCAACAGAGGGAGGCAAGCTATCTCCAAACTAGAAGGAGCCCTATCGGGTCACTGAAGGACTTCATCGAGGAGCATACCGGATTGAAGGACTCAATGGACGACCAATTCTCCACACCTGAAATGTGGACAATCTTCGCCGATATTATCAGTAATGTATGCCTTCAACTGATAAAAATAAGATGAGCTTCAAATACTGCCTTCTCATATGACTTGAAAGTTCAGCAAACCCCTAGGCCGGCCGAAGAAACCCCCGAGGCAGTTCCAAAAGGTTCTCGATGGTCTTGCAACTATCAAGTCATCCCTAGGCCGGCCAAAGAAACCTCCAAGAATTTAAGACCTTCGATGGTTCCGGTGACTCTAGAGTCAACCCTCGGGCCGACCGAAGAAACCTCTGAGGCAGTTCCAAAAGGCTCTCAATGGTCTTGCGACTATCAGTCACCCCCAGGCTGACCGAAAAAACCCTTGAGGCAGTTAAAGACCTTTTATGGTTTTGATGACTCTCGAGTCAACCCTCGGGCTAGCCAAAGAAACCCTTGAGGCAGTTCCAAAAGGCTCTCGATGGTCTTGCAACTATCAGGTCACCCCCGGGCTGACTGAAAAAACCCCCGAGGTGGTTCAAGACCTTTGATAGTTCCAGGACTCTCGAGTCAACCCCCGGGCTAGCCGAAGAAACCCTAGAGGCGGTTTCAAAAGGCTCTCAATTGTCTTGCGACTATCAGGTCACCCTCGGGTCGACCGAAGAAACCTACTAAGGTAGTTCAAGACCTTCAATGGTTCTGGCGACTCTCGAGTCAACCCTCGGGCCGACCGAAGAAACCTCCAAGGTGGTTTCAAAAGGCTCTTGACGGTCTTACGACTATCAGGTCACCCCCAGACTGGCCGAAGAAACCCCCGAGGCAATTCAAGACCTTCGATGGCATTGGCGACTCTCGAGTCAACCCCTGGGCCCACCGAAAAACCCCTAAAGCGGTTCCAAAAGGCTCTTAACGGTCTTGCGACTATTAGGTCACCCCCGGGCTGGCTAAAGAAACCCCCTGAGGTGGTTCAAGTCCTTCGATGGTTCTGGTGACTCTTGAGTCAACCCCTAGGCTGACCGAAAAAACCCCCGAGGTGATCTTTCAGGTCACCTCAAGCCGGCTAAAGAAACCACCGAGGCGGTCTCAAAAAGTTTTAAAGTTTGGCTCAATGGTTCATGGCCGACATCGGCACCCTAAGATCACTCCGGTAAACACCTAAGGGGCAAAAGTGGGCTCAGCCATCTCTAAAAAGTCTATGCAAGCCTCAGTCAGGCTGCTAACTCCCGAAATGAGTCAAGGAGGATGGAACAAGCCCTATCAAGCCTAAAGGCTGAGGCCAAGATGTGATTACAAAAAGACGATGGTACTTTAAAAGCTAAGTACACTATACTTAGATAAAATATTTCTTTCATTGATATTTATAAACGTCATACAAGGAAGCCGACTTGAGTCGGATTACATCAAAACAAAAAAGAAAAATACAAAAGCCTATGGCTTGGTGGGCCCCGATCTATCCTTGGTGCCATCCCTCTCTGCCTCCTCACCTTCCTTAGGATCTTAGGCTAAAAGTCGTCAAGTCCGGCAATCTTGATGACCCGAGAGATCTTGTCCTTGCAATATTCAAAGCCTTTGAGTAGGCATCGATGGCCGCCTCACTCATTTCTTCAACAGAATCAGTGGAGCCCTTGTAGTGCTCCACCACTTCCCGAGCCTGGGCCTCGGCGGTAGTCATCTTCTCCCAGGCGGCTCGGACATCTGCCTCTGCAACAACCATTTTCTTCTCAGCGGCCCGGGCCTCCACCTACACCTTTTTGGCCTGCTCCTTGACGTCGCCCAACTTGAGAAGAACATCCTCGAGCTTCTCTTCAGTTGGCCTCAACCTCGTCATGGCCTTCCCCAGTTTAGCCTCGGTGATCCTGGCCTTCTTCTCAGCCTCCTCCAACTGCGCTTCTCACCATGGTTCTCCTCCCAAGCGCTCAAAGCTCGCCGGCCGCTGTCACCTTCTGGGCCTGAACTTCGGCCAACTCTTGGCCAAGCTGTTGGCGGTTCGAAAGCAGGCATCCCGAAGGACGAAGATGCCATTTGTCGTCTACAAGAATCAATTGGTTAAGGCCTGATCCAAGCCAATGCAAAAAGAGATAATACAAAAATACTTACCTAAAGCACGATAGTATACAAGATATCGAGGGTGTTGATGATTGGTCGACGGTGAAATCCTCTTGAAAATGTGAGAGGAAAAAGTGTCCAGCAAGCGAGCTGCCAACTGACCACTGTTCACCGCCGACAGCCTCGACAGCGGTGCCCTGGGTTGGGCCCTTGTGGCAGTGGCAGGGCGGGCTCTCCATCGGACGCCAGCTGGGCTGCCGGCGTTGCCTCGCCTTCAACCTTGACCATCGCCGGTGCCTCGCCCCCAGCCTCCTCCCTCGGCCTACAGTGGTTGTGGGCTCATCCCTCTCGGTCCTACCGGAGCAACTAGCTGTCCCTCGCTGGCTCCACCTCAACCCCAATAGAAGAATCCCTTCCTATTGGCGCCTTGGTCGGAGGACTCTCTCTTCTTGGCTCCCCCACGGGTGCCGGCCTTTTGAATGCTGACCTCACCACGTCACCAGTGGCCTCCCTCCTCCTCCGGGCGCCCACTCTCAGCTGCTTGGACGAAAACCTCATTGCTTCATAAGAAATCGAAGGTCAAAAAAAAATGCTCACTGGGCGTCAATGCTGGCGACGTCGGTGCTACGCCGGCCTCATGGAGGTTACTTTCGGACATCAACTCTGGCAGGATGGAATTAGGGAAGACACCAATAAATCAAAAATCTCCCGGTCTCTCTCATCTAAGGCCGAGTTCCTATTCGGGCTAATATCGGGACTCCCCCAGCTCATCCTCACTCCGTTCATATGTGCATAGAAGAAACGGGATTTCCATCCCTTGATTTTTGAGGGCAGGTCAAGTTTAAGGATCCTTTTAGGTCTGGAGGCGAAGATCCGCCACCCAGCTTCGTTATGATGGCAGAGTTTATACAAATCCGGAACAGAGAAATTCGGACAAAAAGACCATGAAAATGACATAGTACGATGAAGGCGCAGGTGATCCGAATGGAGTTCGGAGTCAACTGCACCGGGACAAGGTCATATCTATCTAAAAGATTGAGAATGAATGGGTGAAAAGGAAGACGAAGCCCACTCTTATCAAATTTCTTGTACAGGGCAACTCCACCAGACTAGCTAGAGGTCACCTTGTGTTGGGCTTGGGAATAGATAGACAGATACTGTCAGGGACCCTATACCTAGCCCTAAGGTCCTTTATTTCCTCGAAGGACATGGCGTAGGCAATCTCCTCTAGACCTGCCGAACTAGAAGTGGCGGTCGGAGGAGGCGCCGGATAGACTAAGGGTGATGGAGAAGCCCTAGGTGGCGCCTGGGTCACGGTCGCTAGGCGATCGCGGATGGAGATACCACCAGCTGCTCGAAGCCATGCCCAGAGGATTTCATCCTCGAAAGGCTCAACCATGGGTTTCTTACCTTTCCTACTGGTATGAGGGTCCATGAGGAAGAAAAGCAAAGAACAAGAAGGCAAGAAAGACTGACTTGGATTTAGAAAGAAAGAGCAGAAGGCTCGAGACTCAGAGGGCGAAAATAGCATAAAAAGAGTACCAAAGGCGTGAAAGGCTCAAAGGGACAGATGGGATGATCTTTATACGCAATTTTTGAAATGTCTCGCCCGATGCAAATGCCACTCGGACACCCGCGAGTGGGGGTGACGTCCAGCTATTAAAGGACTCTTCACTGCTTGCGATACAATGTCTCAATAACATCCGGGAGGACGTGATTCACGGTAATGATGGGACATTGGTGATGGTGATCCAATAATGGCGCCCCACCTTTTTCATCAATCAAGAAGCATTTTCTCGATCTCTCCATGGGCGACGTTACTTTTTGTACCATCCTTAAATGATGAAGGGACTTCAAAGAGACCCTGCCTCTGAGGGGCCCATGTTTGCCCGATGATTAATGGTACACAAAGCTCAATAATGGTGAGAGACTTTACGCTCATTTCGCTTAACGGGCATTAAACATGTGACCATTAAAGCTCAGAAGGGGGGGGGCATCTGACGTCGCTGATAAAGCCATGTGTAAGTTGACGGCCAAAACTAGGAAGTTGAAAGGATGCTGCCGCTGGCTCCAAGGCGGCCTCATCTTCGGATTCAGCCCCGGCTCCAAGGCGGCCTCATCTTCAAATTTGACCTCGACTTTTCAAGCGGCCTCATCTTCGGATTCGGCCCCGACTTTCCAAGCGGCCCCAACTCTGACAAGATGGGGCCCACCAACTGCCTGCGGCCTACGTGCTGATAAGACCTGACCCACCAACCGTCTACAGCCTGCATGTCTGATGGGACGAATCCTACTAATTCTAACATTTCACCTATGAAATCATCATCCATCATGAGGCCCCAATCACTCGGATCAGATGGGATAAACCTCACTAGTTCTGACTTTTTGCCCAAAAAGTCATCATCCATCATGAGGCTTCACGTAACTCATTTCATCGCTAGATGACAAGAAATATTCATAAAATGGGTAAGAGGGACCTCTGATCAGGTATGAACACTCGAGCACTCAGATAGCTTCACAATTCTAACTCTCTCTATCGAGCTTCCTCAAGCTCACGGCTGTGATTCTGATCATTGATTTGAGCGTTGAAGGGTTATTGTCTGAATATCCAATCTTGAGACTTCTTACAAGTTTTGTCTTGAAGAGTAGCTTCATTTGCGACTCATAACGATCTCACGAACGTTTGCATAAGGTGATCAGACACGAACAGGGGTGGTTTCCAGAACTTGGCTCATATAGTGCAACATCAATAAAAACTAACATACGAGTCAGCCGATGAGACATCGATGGATATTTCAGCCAATATATTAAATTAGATCGATTTACATCATCAGTCAATATAATAATAACAGAAACATACGCGATGTAAATTGGTGGCCGGCCCCGTGCCAAGCTCGGCTAAGACTCTGCAACGTTAATAAACCGGCATACGAGAGTCGATTGGATATCAATGGCTATTTCCGCCAACATATTAAATTAGATCGGTTTATACCAGTCAATATAATAACAACAGAAACATAATTTAAAGCAAAGCCGGTCCCTATCCAACACCGATTCAAATGGATATTCCACCGTCCAATGGACCATGGCCGAAATAAAAAAAATCTTGAACTTAAAAACAGAGGCAGGGTTCGGTGTGAATACTGCCATGATTTGTTGCGAAGGGAAAAAAGCTAACAATCTAGTCAAGTCGTTCGACAAGGAATTCGCAACCAGCTTTCTTCTACGACAAGAAAGTTGAAATCGTGGGCGTAAAGAAGTTGAGACTTTGAAAACTGCTATATATACTTTTCTCCCCTCCTTTTATTCTAAAAAGAAGCACTGATGAACAGATTGATTGCTTCCAACTTATACGAGTATACGAATGACCAGTTCATATAGAGTCATATAGAAGAAAGGCTCCTTGCAAAGGCCCATGCTGAATCATCTGAAACGTTGGGAAAAAGTTTTTTGCTGAAAAAAATAAAAATAAAAAATGCAATGCTACAACCGATGTGAGAACAGAAAATTGCACTTCCAGTTCCAAGCATGTGTTTTTGCCTCCAATCTAACAACATTGGTAGAATCCCTTTACTCCAAGGTCCTGCTTCATACGCTCTTCTTTTACTCATCCCTTGACGATATAGAGCTGAACCAAGTGGGGAGTCATAATCTAAACAAGTGGTATATTTATACTGGGACATGGATGCGTCCTATACTAGTTGGATGGTTGGAGTGGGTTTCTCCCATGAAGGACTCCCATGGTGCCAACACAAGCATGAGACATCGCATCTTAGATTATCACCAGCCACTTGCTTGCGTTCTCCAAGAAAATATAGCCATCGTAAACTGAACTTTCTGTACCGGTTTGATGCACTGGATTAGAAGAGGTATACAATTTTTTTTTAAAATTCTTTTCATGTTTGTTGATAGTAAGAACAAGCCAAAATTTTATCCTACAAGATTTTTAATCCTAATAAAGAAGAATAATTTATTCTATTAAAATAATCATTTTTATTTTTATTATGTAGGCTACTATTTTATTTTTTCGCTCTTGTCATAATCATTGGCAACTCATATTGTCCATTTTTTTTTTGAAAAGATATAATTATCAAAGTTAAAAATATCCATAATCTTATCCAATCTTACTTAGCACAAGCATAAGATAAGATAATTTTTATTTATTCTATCCTACAAAAATGAGATATTATAATTATTATTCTAAAATATCCTACTTTTATTCTATCCTCACTTTTATACACCAAAGGCAACCTCAAGAGAATTCTTAGAAAGAAACTAAAAAAAAAAAAAAAATGCATGTACTGTAAGACAAGGGAGATCATAATGTTTAATGCCAGGCATTATAGCCGACATGAACTTATTGAGATGCTACGCATCCTCTTAACGATTACTAATTTACCAGTAACTAAGGTAGTGTTTGATAGGAAAAATATTATCCATGGATAAGTGTACGGGATAGAGTTTATCCCCTGGCTATCCCTAGGAATATCCCTTGGCTATCCCATTAATCATATCAAATGCAAAAAGGTAAATCCATAAGATAACCTTTTTTTACTCTTATTTAGAGGGATAACCAGCTATTCCTACATTTTCTAGGGAATAAATTGAGAGGATATCCCATGGTTAACTATGGTTAACTATGGATTATCCCTTTGGTTAACTTTATTCTCTGCTATCCTTTATAGTTATGGCTTTTGGGAATAAGAGGGGATATCCCTTGGATATTCCCTCTTATCCCCTATTTCAAACACTACCTAAGAATCCTATGAACTTGCAAGGCTATTAGTGAGAGATTCAAATAGGGTTTATATTATGTTGAACTATGAACAAACTGAAAACCATCTTAATGCAAGATAAGATTGATGAAAATTTAACAACACAATACTAACATTGTCTATTATTGGATCCATCGTTAATTCTATTGATCAGAAGTAGGGTAATTAGGGTTTGGTTTGGTACGATCGGAAACATTTCCACCATGAAGAGTACAATATAAGGAAAGGAAATATGTAATACGATAACACATTTGGTACTTAATTGAAAAGACAACACAATAACATGAGGCCTTCAAACATTCCCTGAAAGTATTAGTCTAATACAAACATAAAACAACTTGATCAACTCCATTGCATTCTTTCCAATTAGGGCAAAGTTAGAGCCACTCTTGTAGCACCAACGAGTGTGCGAAGTTAGAGCCATTCTTGTAGCACCAACGATCCATTTTGAGGTTGATTCTATCTAACTTGTGATTGATGATGAGGACATCATAATAAAAGAGGAAAATTATATGAAAAATAAAATTTTTAAGTGCTTATAACTTAAGTCCTCAAGTCCACTATTATGATTAACTTTCACTTCAGTCATATAGTTTTCGTCTGCTAATAAGTTAATTGAACCAACAGATGAATTTTGGGCCATATAGTTTTCGTCTGCTAACAAGTTAATTGAATCAACAGATGAATTTTGGGCATTACCAAAAAGAAAGTGAGAGAGAGCCATGTCAAAGAGAGAGAGAGAGCCATGTCAGTTAAGTGTACTAATGATCAATAGCCTGCTCGCCATAGTTTCAAATAGCTAGATTTTTAAGGTTAATATGCTGTTAGGAAGCAACAAATGCCTGGATTGATCAACCAACCCATCACTTTTGGCAATTTATGAGTCCAAAGTTTGCATGAAAAGATGAAGATTAAGGAGGAGTTGTAGTTGAGCTACTTGACATGAGGCATTGGAAGATTGGATGCCATGTTAATATTTCTCCCACATGTTTGAATCTCTAATTGATCGCAAAAGGTGATAGCATGGAACGGTTTGTATAAATTAACCAAAAAATACAGAACATGGCAACATAAGTCGTTATATTTCAGCAGATGCCATGTGATAATGATATTTATTTACAATAGTTACGCAAGAATAAAATAAAATCAAAGGATGGTAATAATTACATGTATATTTAGGAAAGAGGCCATGAGAAAATCGTTAACTTCAAGGGTTTTTTTTTATGCAATTAACTTTTTTCTAAAGATGAAATGGTCAGTTTGAATATCATTTTCATTTATTTTAGAATATAATTATTTTTAATTTTTAAATAAATCTTCTGTTAAAATAAAGTTTTCTTCTTTTAGAGCATGATTTCATGAGATCGTCAGTCAAACTAACCTTTCCTTTATTTTATTTTTTTTTATTTTTGAACTAATTTTTTTAAGGGGAGGTGAACCTGAAATTCATCATCTATATTTTTTTTAAAAAAATATTATCGAAACCATCAATATGATTAATGAATTTATCTATTTTTAAATTAAAAAATAAATCATCACTCAAAGTGATAATTTCTTTCCATCACCACCTCTATGTAGCTCCATTTACATGGATGCAAACATGGCTAACCTATTATACTTTTCCTTTATGAGAAGTATAGAGTTATTTAAAGAAAAAGGATATGTGAGAGAGGAAAGGAAGAAGAGGCACACAATTTATAAATGAAGATTGTGCAACTCTGTTTTCAAATGAAAGGGGAATGATTTATGCTCTTAAATAAAAGGGGAATACTGTCTCTATTAATGTGATTCCCTGTTGATAATGACAGGGGTTACCACCTCAACTAAGATGGTTTCTCTTTTTTTTTTAATCAGCTAGGCTACATGGGTCATTCAACCATAAAAATAGCCAAGTAAGAGTCAAGGGTTTAGGCTTCTTCCAGTTGATCTCATCATGATCCCCAACTTTCAGTTCTCTCTTGTCCACTACCCTCACCCACATTGTTGATACCCTTGTTATCGATTAGTTTCTTCATTTTTGCATTATCAATAAGCTCCAATACTTTGTCATGCTCTTCTTTCATCATCACCTCCTCTTTAGCCATGACAACAACAGTGGATATGAATGATGATGTGGTAGAATTAGATGTGAGCGATGGGTTTTGAAGAATTGTTCGAATTTGGGATTGAGGATAAGTGAGAGTAGCTAGTGAGGTGGAGTTTCGGTGGATGTTACATAGAAGTTGAAGAGTTTTTGATAAAAAGATGACTGTTTATATTATTGTTGAAATGGTTGATGGCTCAAAAGAGGTTATAATCTTAGTACTTATTTGAATTAGCTATTAGCCAATAGTTATCATAATCGATGACTACTTAAACATATCCAAATATCCAATCAAAGTAGAACCTTATTAAGTTGAAGTTTACTACAAAGTGTTTATATGTTAGCCTTTGCATTATTATTTGTATACTTATATATATATTTTTTTTAGTACAAGCGGGTGATCACACTAGTCTAGTGTGAATCAGCCCAGATATATATGAGTACAAAATTTGCTGTAAAAGAGAAGGGTAGAGGTCGCCCGGCCTCCAAGTCCAAGATCCTGTATGCTGAGCTATAGAAGTAGCTACCCAGTCCGCCACCGAATTGGCTTCTCGGTAAATAACGAATCTGGGCACAATCCACCTCCCGCAACATAGTCCAAATATCCCAGAGAATAGGATTAGTAAAACCCGGAGGGCAATTTTTCTTCTTCAGCCAGGAGATGACCGACATGGAATCACCCTCAATAAAGAGCCTCAGTCATGGGGACAGAGGAGTCAAGAGTACCAAAACCTCTCGCACCAATAAGTCACCATAAGGACCACGGATAATAAAAGCAGATCCAGCAGCTCTACCACGAACACTCCCGTCAAAGTTGATTTTGACAAACCCTGAAGGAGGGCTCCCAAGAGATAAAAACCGTATGCCGGTTCGCTGCCGAAGCAGTAGGGGATCCCCAGTGGCCAGAGTCGTTAAAACCAATATGGGCACAGTCCGCCACCAACAATCTAATCTTTCTCACAATCTTGTGAGGAGAAATAGCATCATCAGAGAAAATGAGTTGATTCCTGGATAGCCAAATCTGATATGCCGTGGCAGCCTAAAGACCTTTTTCTGGTGAGAACCTCTCCGGAGATCAAGAAGGAACGAGGAGCGCAGGGAGCCCGAGCCATCCGGACTAATAGAATAGCCAATCATATGCCAAATCCGTCTAGCTCTGGGGTAGATGAATATAGCATGGTCTGACGATTCCTCTTTCAGACTACATAACGGACAGATCGGTTGGATGGATAGACCTTGACGAGAGAGAAGAGCGTAGGTTGGGAGACAATCCCATAGAAGCTTCCAGATAAATAGCTGAACCCTGGGAATAGTAGGAAGCTTCTAAATCCAAGCAGCATCTTTCGATTGCTGAGGCTGAGGCCTGAACAACTTCATCAGATCCTTAGAGGGGGCCTTAGAGAGACAAGATCTTTGCCATAGCCTAGAGTCAGATAAACGGCTAGGCGTAAGAGGCATCGAGAGAATCCGCCGAGATAGTTCGACACCAAAGAACCTCATCACCGAGGGGACATGCCAGGCAAGGGGATCTGAGGAGATCAAATCCTTAACCTTGAGACAGGTAGGGGCATCAATGCTGATAAAGGATGGCCACCGAGAAAGAGGAAGCTCAGAGATCCAGGTATCCTGAATAACATCAATCAAAGATCCATCTCCGATCATCTACGAGATATTATCCGAGATAGTCTGACCGTAATGACAAACCTCCCTCCAAAAAGAGGAGCAGCTACAAGGCGGTAAAATGTGCAGAGCAGAAGACCAGTCTCCATACCTCGCACGCATCAGAGAGCTCCACAGGCAATGCGGCTCCAGAAGGAATCTCGATGCATGTCTGGCGAGAAGGGCATGTCGTCTCACAATGAGGGACTGGATACCGAGACCATCCTCAAGGATAGGCATATAGATCATGTCCCATGATAGGAGATGAGTATCATGACCTTCTTGCATAGAAGTCTATAGAAAATTATGAAAGCATCCTCCTCAGACATGTTAATATGGAACAAAGTCACAAATTTAGGAAAAAATGACTTTACGTTGCATTTTGGTCATTTGGAAAAAAATGACCCTGCCATCGCTGTCCTAGACGAACCGGTAACCCATGGTTGGAAGAAGAATTGGCACGTTGGGTTCACTAATTGGAGGATGAATCGGCGCGAACACGGCTACATGCACCGTAGACCGTTAGGTGGAGTGGCGTGGAATCGAACGAGCCGATCGGTTGAGGAGCCTGGCCGACCGATGCGGTTCATTGGTTGGTCCATGAAACTTGCGAGTTAATGATCCATTGGCTACCGACGACCTGCCGGACCGGCTTTACGTCGAGCGACCCGACCGAACCGGATCCACAGTCGGTTATATATAAAAGGGAACCCCCTGCTCTTTCCCAAGGAAGTTCCCCTGTTGCTGTGCACCGAAAGGTCCGGCATCTCGCTTTCCTCGATTAGCTTATTGTCCCATTCTCGACCGCCGGCTGCCCTTCTCCCCATTTCCTTACGCTTCGCCGGATTTCTCCTCGTCGCCGGAATCCGTGTCTCTCTCATCGCCGCGCTCTTCTTCGCCGATCGATCGCTGATCGGTGCCTTGACTGGCGCCCGTGATGCGGAATTCGTTCTCAGAAGTTGACGGATCGCTTTGATTCGATCCGACAGCGGCGGCACCATGTTTGAGGCCCACGTGAGATTCTCTTCCTTCTCCTTGCTTCTGTTTTGATGACTAAATTGAGATATTTTCGTAGATGAAAGTACAAAAAGGGAAAAAAAAATGTTTCTCTCTTCTGTTTCTGCGAATAGGTTTCTCCATTCAACGGATAATAGGTTTCGAGTGTCAGATGATGTTTTAATTGTTGTTTTGCTAAGAGTTTGCGTTTGATATTGTGTCGGGATACATCAGTGTAGTGATAGCTTAAAGGAAATAGTCTCTTCCCTTGAGGAAGAGCGTTGCGTTGCCTCTTGTAGCGTGAGTGGAAGTTTGTGGGTTTCAATCCAGACTGCTAGCTGGTCTAAAGCAGATATTTCTTTTGATTAGTGAAAACTACTTTTGGAACATGGGGACTTACTCAGAATGATACCCACATAAAACTACTTTTGGAACATGGTTACTTTCTCAGATGATACATAATCATGGATATGTATACATGCTATTGAACTCCATGACATGACCTAGGATGGCCAACTTATGGCTACCAAGGAGATCATTTAGAAGATGACCAGTAAGGAAGGTGAAGTCCAAATCTGTCTAACCTTTTTATTCCATGAGGCAATGCTCCGAAACAATGACTCCATTGCCCTCATTGGATTTGAAATTGTTCTCCCAAACAACCTGAGCAGGCAAGATAGGATGAACAAATGGCAAAATAACACTTAACCTGCTAATCTAATTCCATTTCTCCAAAGAGGCCAATACATGGGGTATTTAGTATTTATGGGGCTAAGTTCCCTGCCCTTACTGACAAAGTCCTTTGAAGTCTAAATTATGTCTTCTCATGATCCTTGAGATTTGGGAGATCATCGTAAATTAATAGATGATGGAGAGAAAAACACATCAAGAAAATACCAACCTCTTCATCATTTCTCAAAAATCTATAAAAACAAAGAGGTATCAAGATTTGATTTGACAGAACTGGTAGATTTCATGATCTTCTCTACCGGATATGTCTTGTTTTCTTCCAAAGATGGTCATTGAGAATTTAGAGAGTTTGCTGCGATTTAGATTATGGCAAAACTGGCAGATTTTGGTAGCTAAACCAAAATTCGTTGTCATGATTTATTTTCACGTTAATCATTTCCATGTCATATGCAGATATGACATTTATCTTTTTGGGCCTCTTGGTTCCTTTCTTAGTTGCAGCTGATATGTTGTGCTTTAGGCATGGCCTCTTATGGCTGGTCTTGGCTTCTGGATTAATTATTATCCATTATTTTTCTGTTATAATGGTTAAAAATTGCTGTTATAACAACCAATATTTTATTACTGAATAAATTCAATTTAAGTTTGTGCAAATAACAGTTTCATTCGTGTCATTAATGGAAAATGATGGTTTTGGAGTGTGACCATTATTTGAGGATATGGGTGCCATTGAAACCTTGGAGTTAAGATTCATTATAAAAAAGTGGACACTCCATTCATAACAACCATCCAAATTAAACTAATAGACTTACTTTGTATATTGATGGCACTAATTGATTTATAACAAAAATTTAATTCATTTCCCTGTGATTTGGAATTATCATTCTTTCCATTTAAAATTTGAAGCCACAATTATTTTCTTTAGGCAAATGATGATTCCATTGACAAGAGATTCTGTTACTTGTTACGCAAAGCAAAAATCGAGATGGAGAATTCCAGCCCAAATTCCACATTTTTCATCCCCAGTTCCATGTCTTGGAGACTCATTTCCTATGTATCAAATGATCATTAAATAGATTTTTTTTTTTTTGCAATAGCACAAATTTTGTTCCACATGCATTTTAAGAAATCCTGTACTTGGTGAACGGTTTGGCTTACTAACTTGCATGGTCCTTTCTCTTTCAGCATCAAGCACAACCAAATTAGTTATGCCTTTGGAACATTATATGACCAAATGTGTTTTATGCAGTTTATACGTGCTTGGATGACTATTTTATCTGGAGTTGACATATACCTTGCTTCCATGGTGTGGTGGCCTTTATGCTTTGGCAGGACTTCTTAACCACATGTGGTCTAAAACAATGTTGCTACATGCATATGCATGTTACAATGAAGTTCATTTAACCACATTGGAGGTCCTTATCAGACTAGCTTCTTTCAACACTGTCCCCCTTTGCTAGCATCTTAACATATCATCATTGAATGCTAAAATCACTGGTGTGAGTGGTTACTTAAGATTAGGAACCATGCGTGTAGTGGTTTTAGATCTTCAAGAGAACTTACTTTGCATTCAGAGAAGAAAAATTACAAATAAACGGAGTCTTGCTTTCCTCTGTACGTCTGGCACATGAATTGATTGTCATCATCTTCAGCTCATTTTGCACTATCTTTGTCTCTTTACCCTGTCTTCCTATCTCTTTCTCTCTCTTTTGATTTCCTAGTTTGCTCTGTAAGCCATTGAAGCTTTGGATGGTTTCCATATTGTTTACATGCTCTTAAATGTAGTGAAAGATGATATTATAGGGTCCTTTGTTGAAATTTGATGGCTGACTTATATCCCTTGTGTTAGGTTTTGTATCTGCTTCGAAAATATTTGGGAGAATATGTCGAGGGACTTTCAATTGAAGCTCTTAGAATAAGCGTATGGAAAGGTCTGTGCATAATATACTATAATAGTTCCTGCACTTTTCTTCTCTCCTTATGCATCTTCCAATGTTATTTTATTTTGTATGTTTGGATTTTCTGTTTTTCCCAAGCATGTTACCCTGCAGGTTGTACGCTACTTTAATTTTAATTTCTTATATATGTGTCATGTTCTTTTGCATATTTTTAACATTTTAACTTGTTTTTCTTTCATCCTTTTTTCTTATTACGAATGCTTATGTCATCATAACTCCCGCATAAGATAAACAAACATTGAAAGGACTTCGGTTTGATATTCATTTGCCATTGCTGATCAGTGGTTTCTTACTTTTTCCCTGATAATATATCTCAAGGCACATGGAGCTATTTTCAAGGCCAAAAAGATCTTTCACATATTTCAATACTGATGTGATTTCATTAGTTAATGCAGAACATGATTCTATTAGTTGCATTTATAGTCTAAAGAGTAATTATAATTTCTAAACACTTAAGCAATTTATGTCATAGAAGTCACAGTTATGATGTTTAGTCTGACTGGTGTGTAGTGGGTTAGGTTGATGCAGATATCCTGCTTCTTTTATATTGTGTAAAATTTCACGGTGTAGTTTTTAAAGATTTATTTGTTTTGATAAAATGGTGTCTTTTAAAGTGTTATATAATATCTGTCCTACTCAAGATTGAAATTGGTTCGAATCCTGTGGTATGACGATCACAGTCAATTAGATATCATAATTTCTATCTGGATACAATGAATATGGAAGTTGATGTGGTCTGATATTATCTGACCTGTTTTATCCATGCTCTTCTTTGTTTTGAAGGGTCCAATATGCATCACCAGCTTTGAAAAATTAAATGGAGTGAGCTGCACAACTCAACAAGTAAACCTTTACTTTTAAGCGTCCGCTAAAAAATGGATGACCTTAAAAGAAACACATGGTCAAGTTGTCACTAGAAAAGTTGAGTATAAGCTCATTGAAACCATTATAAAAAAATTTCAGTTAGAATTAAAATGCTACAAATGTTCAAAACACAGGATTAGAAAAGGGTCCAAATAATGTAACACAAAATTGCAAGTTGAAATTTCTTTTCTGAATCAAATATGCGAAGCATAATTTTCTGTTTCATAAAAGACCTATATTTCACATGGTTTCATATTTTCTTGCAAAGGTTTACTAATACTTTCGAGGCCACATAAATCCTCATTAATGATGTATGTATGCCTTGGCCACGTACAATTTTAGTAATAAGCTAGTTGAGGTCACTTATGAAGATCTAGCGGTAAATGCATTGGGTGTTTATGAATTTTGAGACTAGAACATGTTATAGTTCTAGATATTATAATTGTAGTTCAGGAATTTAGAGCTTATAAATATAGTGGAATGAATAAAGTGGAGAATGTAGTAGAGGTTTGAGACAAGGAAGACAAATAGAATGCACCAATCTAAGACTAGAAGAAAGAGGGGGTAAAAAATTGGAAGTGTAGCTGAATTTTGTTGAGTTCATGGTATGCCTATTCCGAAATGGATGGTTCAGGGCGAATTGGGACAGTTCGAGCCAAGGGGTAAACCTACCCAACCGATCTTAAACCGACTGAAGTGGCTTTAAATCGAATTGAACCTCCTAGTTTGGCTCGATGTGGAGCGATTTATGGCCTAGGGCCCTCTAGTCCACCTAATCGGTATGCCATTGGTTTGGTACGGTGTGTCCTATACCGAACCATATCGGTTCAGTACGAAATGGTATCGGTTCTCGGTGCGGTGAACCTTGGTTGACTCCTATTTTTTTCTACAACAAATATAATTGGATAGTCAAACTTAAGGCAAGAGTAATCATTCCATCATTCTTTATACACTCTTGAAACTAGACTTTATGTCGTCACCTCATTTATATAGGTTGATGTGGTACCTATGCTTCCACAATGACTCATGGCATGCCATTGGAGTTGGCATTAATACCAGATCTTTATCGCATTTTGGTACCATCTTGAGTCAATGTGGTCCACCCCATACCGATATGGTCGGTACTTCAAACTATGATTTCTTATATGAGCCTCATGGGACAACGGTTTACCAGTCTGAAGTGGTATGGGGTGTATTATAGGGTATCGAGACTTGGTACACCTTGATACTAAGTGCTAGTACTGAGGTACTTTATTGACATTCTATATTGATTTCGACACCCGGTACAAGTTGTACTGATTGCATATCAACAGGAGGACCAATATTAAGATTGCAAACCTTGATTAGGATTCTTATGTTGTCTTTAGTTATGAATAGTAATAGTGAGAATGAGTCCTATTCTCAAGTTTTATGCTCCACTAAACCTTGAAATATGCTGTTTTTGATGCTTTGGCACTTGTGACATGATCCTGAAAGATGAGGACTGTAAATGGATGGGATATAGATCAGATACTGGTGTATCCATAACCATACATTTATTCCTCGCTTAGTCGAATGAAAGTTGGAGAAACCTATTTGAGCTATGGTATACCCTGGATAGATCTTGCTGTATGGTTATATGTCTAAGTAATATAAGAATACGCAGATCATGTTATTGATACTTCAGATATCGAACTGGAATGTGATTGGACTGCACCTCAAATTTTACTTTCATCTTTACTCTTTAATTTTAGTAGCTATTAATAGATTTAGTAATATGTTATTTGCATGCATATAACCATTTAAAAAAAAAATTAAAGTAGTTTCCTGTTAACTTATTGATCTTTTTCTCATGAAAAAGGTGATGTTGTTTTAAAAGACTTGAAGTTGAAAGCAGAAGCACTGAATTCTTTGAAGCTTCCTGTCACTGTCAAAGCTGGCTTTGTTGGAACTATAACTTTAAAGGTACTTTCATTCATAGTTGCTTGTTGTTTCTGTCTTATCCATGCTCAGAAATTCATGGCCCACATTACATGACTTATATATATTTTTTGTAACTCAATTAAATAGTTATGACATGAGAGAATTATTTGTTCATGAAAATTTATGTACTTGTGAACCAAGTAAATTTTGATAATCTATCATTCAGAGCTGGAAATTACTATCTGTCAATGCTAGAAAATGAAGCATCTATTAGGCATTGTTTCTGTTTTCAGTTTTTGGTTTTAAAAAAGCATATCTAGAAAATTGGAGCAATACAAATCTTTGAAAATAATGAAAGCTAGTTAGCTAAGAGTTTTTTAAGAGAAACCTTTGAAGGTTTCTCTTTCTAATGAAACTAAGATGCCAGCATATTGAAATGTCAAAGGTTTCTCTTTCTAATGAAACTAGGATGCCAGCATATTGAAATGCAATATGCCATGGCATCTCGGCACCTCACCTTGGAGGTTTTTTTGTTTATGTTTTTCTAGTTTCCCTATTAATATTTTTTGGGGTTGTTACTTGTTAAGCCTTGTTTAAGGTTTGCTTAGAAATTATATTAGGATTAGGTGAGCTTTTAGGATTCATGGTTGGGCTTATGGTGCTGATATTGGTGGTAGCACCAAATTTATTTACTTGTTTATTTTTTTGTCTCTCTCTTTTTCTGTTAAACTTTCCTCTTGTTCTTGTTTAAACATCAACAAAAAAAGAAAAAGAAAAAGAAAGAATTGAGTCATTTTTGACTGCTTCTTGGTTGTTCTTTGGTGGGATTGATTGGTGCCAGTTGCATCCTACTTGGTCTGGCTGTTACCAATTGGATTGGGCCCTCCATTAAGGGAATAGGGAGCCAGGTGTCCAAGGACTTAATTGGTCAAAGGTTTGATCAGGATGACTAGTATAAGATCGAGACCAACTGGATTATTAATCCATGCAACAAACTAAGATTTTATACATGGTACACTGTGTCAGTGCATACCGCCTTGTACTAGGCATACCATATCAATACCGAATCGTGAGTTCGGGAGGTGCGTACCTAGTGTTAGTATGCTGAACCGATCTGCATAGCAGGCACACCAACATTGTATCAGTGTGGTACTCGTATGCGGTCCAGCACTAATATGACAAACTTTGACTTTAGAAATAGTCAAAATATGATGATGATACTGGTATCATATTGTTCGAACAAAAAATTGGCACTTACAATGCGATGATATGTATTGTGTCAGTGTTTGGTACTGTTCCATTCCATCAAAAAAGGGGTATGAGGTCCAGTATATTGTTTGAAACTATGCAGGAAACAATTTTTCTTACATGCTTTGGAATTTAATAAAATTGTGGAACATTCATTTGACATGATGTTGCTATTATGCATTAATCTACTATTGAGTTCATGATCCCATCTTGTTGTTTCTTAGTTGAGTGGCAAAACAAAATCCTAAGAAGGCAAAGAAAACATGTCATCTTCTTCATGATGAAGTGCAACGGTATATGAGTTGTTCTTGTAGGGCTGCCTTTTGTCATTTGTTTACGATACAAATGACAAAAGTGACTATGTATTGGTGTGATTGTGATCACTATATGTTTGGTGCCATGAAATCTTGAATATACACAATAGTTTATAAATGTACACATTAATAGTAGGTAATTTGTTATGATATATAAAGTGTAGCATGATACAAAACTTTTGTTATATATAAACTTTCATGGTTTTAAGATGGCTATAAAACAAAGAAATATCATAATATGAAAGGAGTGGAAAAAAGAGCATGGTATGCAATATCGATCCATGCTGCCCTGTATCGAAGTACCATATCAAACCGAGATTCAATGTGGTACCATAATTGGGTTAGGTACCAAGATGGTGAACCTTGAAAGAGTGATAGAACGTGTTTTAGATCTTTGTATTGATCCCTAGTGCAGGTGAAAAATGATTAAAAATCGGTTGTCTATGTTAGCTGTCTTAATTATGGACTTAGTTTAGTTAGGTAGAATATGGCTTGATTGGAAGTAAGCTTTTATTTTGGTCAAACACAGTATTAGGAAAAAAAAAGTAGATCATCAACCAGGGTCTCCTGTACCATTTGTATTGACTATGCCATACTATATTGCATTGGTAAGATATCAAGTTGCGATTTGGTATTAACTGAATCAATCCGAACCAACCCATATTGCCCATAACATTTATATTTACATGCATTAATAGAGAGAAGGTAATAAATTATGGTTCTAGCAATAAAAGGCTTGACTCGAATCTATTAAGGAAAGTTTGCTATAGATAATGGTTGACAAGGTTCGGAAAATTGCTACCTAGATTCGTACCAATATATTACCTGGATTGGTATGGTGTGGTACGGTATGGACCTCGTACCAAGGTGCCATTCTTTTTTTACTTTTAACTACTTGAGTGGTATAGGTTCACATTTTTTTTTCTATTTTTGTTCATCTTGAGTGGTATATGTTCACATTTTTTTTTCTATTTTTGTTCATCTTTCTCCTTTTGGCCTTGTTTAATTTATCAATAGACATGAATAGACTCGAATAAAGTCCACTTTTTCAGCTTTATTCAGTTTTACTTTTGGTATTTTAGAAAAACTAGAAAGCACCTTTTCTTTGTACTTATCCAATTTTAACATGTGAATATGCTGATTAACAAGGAATAAGCACATATTCAAATATAGTTATTCGAATATGCTGGTTAAAATTATCTGGGAACCAAATACAACTTTACTTCCATATACTTTTCATTTTAAGGTTCAATGAACTGAAAATTGGTATCATTTCAGTACTAAACCGGTATGGGATGTATTTTACTGAATCAGTGGCATGCTGGTTAGGTGAATCAGGATGCTCCAATCTATGAATTGCCCGGAGCTGAATCAAGCAGTTTGGCATGGTTCCAAGTGGTATGGGGGTGGTTTGGCCCTTGTACTGAACTAAACCACCAAACTGCATCGGTTTAGGAACAGTTCAGAATGGTTCGCCCTGAACCGTTTGGTTCGGTTAGTTTAGCCATCCTTGGTTTTAACCCTTTAGCATTGTGCCACAAGCCATTGTGCCACATGCCAAATGTTGGTGAACTTTGTGGCCTCTTAACAGCAGCCATTTTCTATCCTAATCTTTTTATAGTAGCTCATTTTTGTTTGAGTATTGGTGACATTTTAGTGATATGCATTTTTCAATCGTGTCTGGATTATCATATCTTCTTGTTCCACATTATTATGGATCTCTGGTTGTTTGAAAATGGCTTCATTTTGTTAGCTAAATAATGTCTTTATTTGGGTGCATGGGTTGTTGCGCTTGCATTTTTCCCTGGTTTTTGAGATCAAATGCTGATGTTATTTGCATCTCTGCTTGTGTGCACTTAGATACTCATCTTTCCATGCCTGAAAATGTGCAGTTTATTTCAGCTTACCATATTACAACTGTAAAATTTTGGATGTAGGTTCCCTGGAAAAGCCTTGGTAAAGAACCTGTGGTTGTTCTTATTGACCGTGTCTTTGTTCTGGCTCACCCTGCTCCTGCTGGACAAAGTCTCAAGGCAAGACTTTTGAAGAGTCTTTTAACTGATATAGGATTAAATATGTTTATTTTGATTTGTTACATATTATCCATATATTACAATTTATGGACTTAAGTTATTATCTTTTATAGGAGGAAGACAGAGAAAAAGTCTTTGAAGCCAAACTCCAACAAATCGAGGTATGTATTACTCTTATTGACAAAGTTTAAAGTACTAGCACATGCAATGGCATCTCACCAGCACAGTATGGATTGGATGGTGTGGTACCATACTGACATACAATATGCTTCTTTATGGAGAAAAATAGAGATGAAACAGTGAGTATCCATATGACTGGTACCTTGCTAGCATGAACTGGTATGGCAAGTGTGGATTAGTAGTCCTAGTGCTTTAAATCGTTGTTTACTGGCAACTTTTTAATATCATCTTTTTGCTGCCTAAAACATTCAATTTGATATGATAAAAAAATGTCTTCTTATATTTGTCCGTGTGTTTTAGAAACCTATATTCACCCTATTTGGTGATATATCTATAACTTTCGCCAAGAATTTGTGTTAATTTAGTGGTTTCTTTAGTTATTCTGGGTGTCTGTTCCATGTTCAATGGGTTTTCTTTTTATGTCTTCCTTCTTATTCTTTCCCTATGCGTGTTTTTTTTTTATTTTTTTGCAATTCAATTTTGAATTGTAAATTTCTAATCATCATATGATAATTCATCAGTGAAGAGACTTTGGTGGGTTCACAATTTTAACAATAGATAAGGAATTAACATTCAAATCTCTGTGGAGGGATAGAGCCAATTATAAGTTCAGACATGATATCGCGCATATAATATCTGTTTAGGCTTTTTTTCTTGTGACTATCTTGATTGCGGATTTGGCAAACATGGAGAGCACTCTTATGTATAGGAAAGCAGTTGTTTCCGATATTTCAACTCTCAATAACCACACCTTGTTCTGTTACCCTGTAGGGTCAGTATGGCATGTTCTGCCTTGTTTATCCCCATATTGACTTAAGGTACATTGTTGGAGTCGGCACAACACTCATCATGTTCTGGCAAGGGGGGTTTCTGCCCCCCATGTCATTCATTACTGGTAGCATACTGGGTTGGTATGGTACTCTCCCATACTACCTGGAATTGTTTGGTACTCAAAATGCTTTATGTTTCTTCTGGTCATCTTTTGCTTTTGTCCACTGGTATATGGAATTTTGGTATGCTCGAACACTGATACTACTAATATGATGTGCTTGGGCTGATCATTTGGTTTGTATTTGTTACTGAAACAAAACCAATGAGCCACTACCTTAATTATTGTAATTTTGTTTGTAGCTCCTCTCTTAATTATTTCGTGCCTTTCCTCCCCCCCTCCATGCTGTATTCATGCAGTTATTGGAAGGACCTGTGTTTGGCTTTAATCTGCTCTTAGTAGCAGAAAACTTCTACACATTTCTGCCTGGACACTCATCTCACTGTTCCTGGTTTCCAAACTTTTCCTTACTCTAAATTTTATTTGAGACTTCCCTGAAACTGCAACCAATATCTACTCCCACACCTGCTTCTGCTTCTGGTGATATGCACTACATTTTCGAAGTAACACTGAAGCAATAGCTGAAATTTTCCTGAAAAAATGTAGTAAGAGGGAGGAAAGGAAAGTAAAACTATGATAAAAATTCTTTCTAGATTTCCTCCCTATTGTAGGAAAATTGTTGGTGATACATTGACCAAGTGACACTGAAACAAGAACTGAAATTTTCCTCATTAATACTAGTAAAAGAAAGGGAAAGAGAGTCAAACTTGACATTTGTAGGTAAAAGTAAATTTTTTAAATTATGAGCAAGGTTTGCTGAATCTGATATCGATACCAAACTGTATCGGATTGGTTCGATTCAATATCAAACTGAATTGAACCTACAGTGAACCAGTGGTTTGAGCAAGTACGATGTTTTAAATTCTTTTTTGTTGTCATAGTTTCTCAATTTGTTTTCCTTTTTTATGTGGTATACAAAGTTGAGCGCCTCCTCTGAGCTCTCATCCTCTCTTCTCTTATTTGCATTTAAAATCATTTAAGTAAATGGAAAGGAAAGAGGAAAGAGAAAAGAGGAGAAATTTTTTATGAAAATAAGGAAATTTACCCTTCCATTTGAATTCAATAAAAATATTAAAAAAAATCAAATTCCACACTCCCTCTCAAGAACAAGAAAGGAGGCCTAAGTTCTCATAAAAGTAACTCCATTGGCATCAGTTGTAACAATGTAAAGAAGAAAGTCACTAGTGTAGTAGACCATTTTCCTTTGGTTTGCAACCCACTTTGCCATATAATCAGCAGCCTGGTTAGCTTCCTTATAAACATTAGAGCATGCAAAGCAAGGAATAGTTGAGATCAGTACCTGAAGGTGCCTCAGATAGGGATGATGGGAGTTTAGTTGATCAATGAGTCAAGATATAATTCTAGATAAGTCACCCTCAAGAATGATTTTAGAGGACTGGAACATTTGGTTGGCTGCTTGCAAATCAAACCAAGCACCAGCTATTTCAGCACAGGGAACCAATAGAGGGGGGAATAACGATACCCAGAGGAGGTGCCCAGAATAATCTCTGATAATCCAGCACCTGATGTACTTGGATGTACTGAACCATCAAATATTTATGTAGTCTGGTTTAGGCGGTGACCAGGAGATAAGGTAAGAAGATGTTCCTACATTCTGCTATGGTGAATCACCCTAGATGCTGGATTCCTTAGGAGTGGGTGACTTTGTGGAAATGGTGAATTCCTTAGCTTTACTAACAGCCTGTCTCACCACCAAGGTAGGGGTAAAAACCTTGTGCTGGAAAGACTTCGTCCCTCTTCCTCAAAATCCACCATGGTGTGTACACAAGAAGGGTCTGATTGTCACTCATATGATCATCATTTGGTTTCTTGAGGAGGAAGTCGAGAGCAAGATGTGTACCATTTGCAAATGGGCGAAGGTAGGATTATTAAGAATAAGCCAGATTGACTTGGAAGCTTGACATTGAAAAAATAAATGATTAAGAGTTTTATCAGGTGAATTACATCTCTTACAGCTAGCTTGAATGGAAGGGATCTTGTGAGCCATATGAGAAGATGTTGGGAGACCACCATGTGACAATTTCCATAAGAAACATAAGATCCTCTGGTTTGCTTTCAATTTCCAGGTCGTCACAGTATCTGAGTGTGTTGAACTGTCTTTGTCCCATCCCATAGACTTATAAATATTTGGAACAGAAATTTTTGATATATAAGCTGGCCCTAGTGCAGAATATCATGTTGTTTAAATTCACAGCCAACTGGTGCTTCAACAATATCCTTGACAATGTGAGGTTGGAAAATCTTTTCCACAAGGGTTTGGTTGCATTGTCCGCTTGAAAATAATTTATCAACAGAAGATAGATGAAAGTTGCTTCTGCAGCATAAACGAGAGGTCTTTGATTGAAAAGACAGGAGGAGAACCAAGGCCGAGACTCAATGTTGATGGAGCTACCATTACCAATTGACCAAATTAATTGCTGGGATAAATCTATGGACAAACAGCATATATTCTTCCACATTGTAGAAGAACTTTTAGGGCGTACATAGCATCTTTAGTCATCTTGAAATCCATACTTAGCATGGACTCGAGTACAAATGCCTTGAGGATTTAACAATAGTTTCCCAGCAACCTTGCCTACCTGAGCTGACCACTACTTCTTGATGTGACGTATACCAAGGCCTCTTCCTTTTTGGGACGACTTATAGTGTCCCAAGCAATGGTGTGACGAGTCTTTTTATTGGATTCATGTCCCCATAGAAGGTTTTGAATAAGTTCGAAAAACCAATCTACAAAGCTGCATGGGATAATGTGAATTAGCATAGCACAGAGGACTAACTTTATGAGCATAATTCTCCCAAGAAGGGAAAGAGACCTCCACTTCCAGGCATCTGACTTAGAATAAATTATCTTCTTGATGGGCTGCATATTAGAGGTTGGAAGATGAGGAGCTTTAGATGAACAACTAGGTAATCGCCAAGGCTTTGAACTCTATGGACTCCTCGGATGGAAGTGAGTTTAGAGGCAAGTTCTTCATTGATATGAGGGCTGAACTCGACCATTGATTGATCCAAATTAACCGATTGACCCGCATACAATAAGACTGAATAGTAAGTTTCAAGGCCTTATAGTCTTCATGCCTGGCCCTGGACAGCAAATGATCGTCAGCAATGAGGAGATGGCTGGTTTGAGGGCTATTTCTTGCTAGTTGGAATCCCAAAATTTTGGCATGAGATACCTCCTCATGAATCCCTTTGGTCATTTATTATTGCATATAAGATAAAGAGGTATTGGAGACAGAGGTCATCCTTGGTGAAGACATATTGATTGTCTGAAAAAGTTTGTAGGTGAACCATTAATCAGGATTGCAAATTCAGGTTCACAAACACAACCAGTGATCCTGTCTATCATCTTGGCAGGAAAATTGAAATGAAGGAAGTTCAACAATTAAGTAGTCTCAGTTCACTCTATCATATGATTGCTCCACATCCAGCTTTGTGGTCATAAGAGATCTCTTTTTAGGTGCTCTCTACAATGAGTGGATAGCTTCCTAGGCTAACATAGTATTATCAGATATGCTTCTACCACTGATAAATGCCACTTGTTCTTTAGAAATTAGTTTTGGCTACTATTTTCCTTGTTCGGTTGGCGGGGACCTTGGCTACTATCTTATACAACGTGTTGCACAAGCTGATTGACCAGCATTGTTTGTGACTTTTAGGGTTCTAACATTTTGGAATCAAGGTGACAAAAGTAGCTTCCAACCCTTTCGCATAGTCCCTTGCTGAAAGTACTACTGCCTCATTGACATTACATCCAACTATATCCCAGTATGTTTGTAGAAGCTGGGTGGAAAAGCCATTAGGGCCCGGCGTTGTATTAGAGCACATGGATTTTACAGTAGACCAAATCTCCTGATTAGACACCCTGGACTCTAGCATACTCTTATCCTTGGATAATCTAGTAGATATCCTTGGCAAACTGGGAGATAATCATCTTTTTCCTATTACATGTGAGAATTTGAATAACTTATATCACAATATTACATGGATCTTGAAAGTCATATGAATAGTCTTCTTTCTCTATTAATTGGTATTTGTCAATAATAGATTATTATATTATTTGCATCAACTCTTGCTCCCTCGTATTGTGGTAGTAGAGCAAAAGACCAACATGTGCAATCATTTTGAAGTTTCATCTTGCGCAGTAAAGCTATTTCTTGTTGATTGATTTTGTTGGATTTGCTGTTTATTCCTCCTTTTGGTCTTATACCCTCATGAAATATCATCTTACAGTAGTGTAATGTAGTGATCATTCATCTCTCACAAACTTCAAATTTTGATGTTGCTGGATTTGGACCAAAGTACTTGTGTGTCATTATTTTTTTGAGATTCTTTTGACTGACAAGGAAGATTTCTCATCAGCTACTGAATTTTGGCAAATGAAAGATGATTCTTGTTGGGTATAAGTTTACTTTTGTCCTCTATGTAAGTGCCTGAAATATTATCATTATGCATTCCTTCTTGAATGCATCAAAGTCCCTGAATTGAGATGTTTGAACATTTATGTACCCTGCCTCTTATTTCCCAAGGATTGATAGTGTGTTGGTAATGTTTAGGAGGTACAATGCCCAGAATGGTTATGGCTTGCTAGCTTCATTTCACAGTGAAAGGTTATTGTTATTGTGAACTCAGTTATGTTTCAATAACTTTTGTGTAATAATGTTTATCTTGGATCCATGCCTTCTGCATTGTTATTACTACCAATTACCGAATATTGTTCCTTCTTAGTATGTACTAGTGAAATGTTGCAAATTGATAGAGCCATGTGTAGTTTGTTCCTTTTCTTTTTGAATATTTCCCTTTTAGGGTCTAAAAAGGAACTGGTTTGATGGTTGCTTTTGTTGCTCTTCCTAAAACTATTCCATCTTAATTTTTTTTTATCTGTCTTCTCCCATTCTTTTTGCTGTGGTATATAAAATATTAATACTCTTTTTAGTTATTGTTTTACTCAATTTACCTATTGATATTCTGATTCAAAAGTTTGATTCTAGTACAACTTTGCAATTATATATTGTTGCTATTCTGTAAATTTCTTTTGTTGTGATTTACTAAATTTACTTGGACTCCACTAGTCTGCTCTCTTTCTTTGCATAAATTTATGAATTAGGCCACCTTAGTGCATAAGTGGGATGGCTACCACTCAACCTATGGAAAATAATGCATTCTGTATCAAAACTCTCTGGTGCAAGGTTGCTAGAGTGGTTGTCATTTTTAAATTTGTTTAATGGTGATACATTGACTTCCTATCGTTAGTTACATCTGTGTTGAGAATTGAGATGATATGCATTGAACGACAAGTCAGTGTCTCTTAGGCCACTTGTTTCAGTTATATTACATGGTTCACAATTCACTCTTTTGCAATGTCAATGGAGGATACGTTAATTTGATTGAAAATTCATTTCATTGTATTAAGAAAGTCATTCTAAATTGAAATTTCTTATTTTTATATTATCTTTTAATGATGTTCATTATCAGAATTTACTGTGGGAAGTTTTAACGATGTTGAGGTTCTTGGAGTCCTTAGAGTATGGTTTGAGATTTTGATACACTCCATTTTATTGTGTAGGCTATTCCTTCTAATGGATGTAACTCATTTGCTTCCAATGTTTCGTAATTTGATTTTTTTCATGTTTTTTCTGTGAACAGGAGATAGAATTGGCAACCCTAGAAGCGACAACTAGGAGATCAAAAGTGGAAGCTGTATGTATTTTGTTGTTCAGCTTTTTGTCTTAACAAACTTTAGTGTGCATATTATAGGGTTAAAATTTCCATGGTTGTCATGACTCATGACTACTGATATAAATACCAGAGCAAATATAGTTTCTTCTATTGGAGTTTAGTTTTATTTTCTCATGTAATATGTCACTTAGTCATGCTCTAAACCGATGCTTGTCTTGCCAACATATCTAACCAGTGTCTTACAAATGTTGTACTTATGTTCTTGTCCATTCTTTGTGGTTTAATTTGTTCTTAGAGAATCATTATACTTTGTTTAGTAAAATCTTAGAGTTTTTGTGAGTACTGAATTTTGATTAGCAAAATTAAATTTGTCCGTTGCTGTTCTATAATTTGGCATAATGTTAATGGACTGAAACTGGACTGGGATTTTCTGTAGCATCAGTAGTTCTGGCACATTAGTCCAGAAAAATATTGGAATTGTATAGAGGCTTGAATGATGTTTCTAGCATACTTGTGGACATGCCTATTTCCAAAGACCTTTCCTCCAAAGAAACAGATTAATTTAAGTGCTGGAATGACATAATCATGTATTACTACTCTATGTTGCATCATTGTTGGCTAAATAAGATGCTAACTGTTTTTTAGACATCTGGTGGAAATTCATGGTTGGGCTCTCTCATTGCAACTATAATCGGCAATCTTAAAGTTACTATCAGCAATGTGCATATCAGATATGAAGACACTGTCAGGTTCTGAACAACTGCTCTTCAATTTACCAGTGTCATTTGTGATAATTTCCTCTATGCTGTGTTTTTTATCCTTGATATAATTTTCTTTAATATGCCTTTTTTTCCAGTAATCCAGGGCATCCATTTTGTTCTGGGGTCACTTTATCAAAACTTGCTGCTGTTACTATGGATGAGCAGGGTAATGAAACATTTGATACCAGTGGTGCTCTAGACAAGTTGCGTAAGGTTAGCACAGTTTCTTTTTTACTGCTCTAGACAAGACATGTAAGGTTAGCACAATTTCTTTATTAACAGTAGACTGAGATCTATTATCTGGAGTTAATCTTTATGAGTTGACCCGTTTCCTTTTTTAATTTTAGTAGCTCATTTTTCAGTTAGCTCCATCTAGTAATATTTAGAAATCAGGGAGAAGTAGTTGAATGGAAATTAAAAAGCAAGATATTGCCACCAATGAAGGACAAAGAAGAAATACAACATATGTCTGCAATTAATGATACTTCTTTCATGAAATCTTTTCTTTTTTCTATATAACTTTGTGATTCTCGTTTGATCTATCTTTGATTTTCAATTTTTCTTCCTTTTTCATTGAGATGTTAATGTGTTTGGAGACAGTATTTCCTGTGTAATAAATATGTGCTTTAATTTCCTAATTTTTGTGAATTCTGTTTTCTTAAAAAATAATATTTAGGCAACCTGTTTTTTAAGTATATTTTATCATAATCAGTGGGATAAGTCAGATTTCGTTTATGGACTCCATACAATTGGGAGATTTTTGGGTTATGGATCATTTCTTTGTTATTTTGTGTTGATGGATACTTTGGTGCTGAAATCAGTATGTTTGCTTCTCACAATTTTCATCTTAGTTCCTTTTGTTTTGGAGCCTTATATCCATTAGGTAGATGTACATGCTTATCCAAGTTCATTCCCTATCAAGCTAACCTTTGAGTCGTAGAATTTTCTTCATTGTTTTCCCTTGTTTATTGTTTCCACCATTATATCTGTTGTATTTTTTTTTTTAAGTAGTCAGTATTAAGTTTAGAAAGATGATATAGGGTTAACTAGGACATTTGCACATGTCAGTATAACATGTCTTATTGTAAGGTTTTCTTTTTGTGGTAGATGTTAAATTTCCATTATTAATATTGATGTGTGTCATTGGTGTCGACTTGTAATCAACGTCCACTGTATTGGGTACCAGTATCGTGTTGGTATAGAACTATACCAGCATACCTTATCGATCCACCTATTTCGGCCCGATATAGTGGCGGAAGTGGGTGAGAGGCTCTCGGTTTCGAACGGTCTCAGTATTGGTCGGTTTCAGATGGTTTGTCTAACCTTCCTTGTAATGATAAAATCAAGATAAGCTACATCGCTATCATGATCCATTATGGTCAAGTTCTTATGGGTACTAGAATACATGCTATACTAGACTGTGCTAGTTACGTATTGATACCATTAAATTGATTTTCTTTTCTTATTTTTATTTTTTTTCATTTTTGCAAGTTTTTCAAGATTAATTGAAGTCTAATTCATGCGAGGGAGAGATGGGAGGCAAGAGATTTGGAGGGAGGGAAGAGCAAACCTTGTTCTTAAATCTAGTGATGGATGGCAGCTATATGCAGGGGATTGAGTAGAGGGATAATGAGTGCTGTTCGGTTGGATCTTGATGGTGGACTAGTGGAGTGAGAGTAGCAACTACATGCAAAAGGACAAGGATATTGATGACCACTAGCGGGTAGGGTACAATATGAGGTGTATTGCACGGTTGAGATAGTTCAACCAACCTTGGATTTAACAATTTTTGAACATTTCCTTTTGATTTCTTTGTGATGTCAATATATTTATTGATTTATCTCATTAGTAGCATTACAAATTCCAAGGTAGTAGCATATTATACATGATATATTTACTTTATCTTTTAAAGGTACATATTGGTAGAAAACAATGATTCAAGTCTTGACGGGATGAGAGCCAGGACGACTGAGATGTCTTATCCCAGAAAGATTTCGTGATCGATCTTAGTTGTCTCGTTTTGTCCTGTTTGGGATATAATACATTATAATGCTAATTTTAAATAGATCTGATTTATCGCAAAGATATAACTTTTGTTTAAAAAGTCAAATAAAATAGTAAAGCTTTGCAAATAAATTTTTTAAGAAAAACATCTTAAGCAAGTACTAGGATGCTTGACCTAGTTGGGGATCGAGATGAGTGGGGATGTGGGGTGTCTCGTTATGTGAAAGAATCCATTTTACCAAAACCAAATGGCTTGCTACAGCCACAAGCTAAGTCAAACCATCTAACTATTTGCCTCAGAATTAATAATTATGAAATCTCTAACTACCTATTCACATCGATTCTTACCAAAGATGAATAACTTCAGCTAAAAGTGTCTTCCTCTGATACAAATAAATAATACAATCATTCACAAAGTCCTGCATTCCCATGAAAGTCTATAAGTTTTATCAAAAAGAGAAAGCTTTAATTGAAAATCCTTGTTGCATCGACGCTCGACTCCTGATTAGCTAAGGAGCTCTCTACACCTAATCAATATATAATGATAGAAGCGGTAAGGTAGATAACCAAGTATGCAATAATCCACTACATGCAAGTAGGAAAAGAATCCATTGTGTGTCAAACCTCTGATAGAAAACTAATCTATTTCCTAGAAATTATGACTGCACAACTCCAAACAATGGACAATTATATAAAAATAATTAGCAGTATGATGGTATCACAAAATACAATAAACACTAATGAATATGCTTACAAGTCATTAAACTATCAACCTAGTCAATAGATCAGTTCAGTAACAATACAGTGCCTCAGTTCTACTCTTTAGGAATCAAAGGCCGACAACTTAGTCCCTGCTAGCCAAGACTCAGACATCCTCCGTTGTGAGCCCCAAACACAATTCTTGAGGAATTAATAGTGCCTTGGTACAAAAGTCAGCAACATAGCCCTTGCTAATCAGGATCAGTGTATTGTGTATCCAGTGAGATTGTGAGGGACTGCAACTTACCCCTTACTGGTCAGGATTAGTGCATTGTGTCTTTACTGAGATCATGAAGGCTGACAACTTTCTTGTTGCTGGTCAGGGTTCACTTCAACAATAATAGGTCTGACTGGAAGTTTAAAAGTACTACAACAATTTACAAGATACAATTTCTATTAACTTTGAAGTTTTAAAAATAATAACTTTATGAAATCATAACTAAAAGTAATGAGCTAGCACTTTCAAACAAGTCTTCAAATCATAGTTGGACACTAATGGGATGCCAAGTGGTTACCATCCCTTGTGTTGGGATGGGATATTTCGTTATCATTCCAATGTCTCAATTGGTGCATCCTGAGACATCCTTATCCTAAGTGTCGGGACTTGACCAGAACCCAACTCATTTCCAAGCCTGTCAACACACACTTATAGCAATCCATTTCTTTGAGATAAAGTAAATAGAATTTGCTGCTGTTATATTTCCATGATGTTGTAGCATAAATATTGAATGGATGTTTTAGATATTGGTGGGAAGTGGGGCATCCCACTATCTTGAATACCAGGAAGGGATGAGTTGGGAAATAGATGGAGACAGGACAGAACATTCACCATCCTGAGTGTTGGGATCTAGGGCATCTCATTCCATGGTAAACTGGGAACACCCGATTCTGCGATATTTAAAACTTTGATTGGACCTATCTTGAAGGATTTGGATTCTTGTGCTTTTTCCTTATTATTTTTATGGAAGAGATACAAGGAAATTGAATTTCATTTGAAATGCGCTTTTCTTGCTTAGTTTTAGCTATAGTTTCATTTATAAATTCATACAGTAATGATTCTGTTCATAATTTCATTTATAAAATAAATACTGCAACACACTTACCTTTCTGATTTGATACTTTTAAGTTAATGTTGCTGCAAACCAAGATTTCAACTATTGGTGCTGTTGGGAGTGCTGGTCATCGGGCAGCAGGTCTTGTGCCGAGTCCTGACTCCCGATGCCAGACATGCGAGGCTGTTTTGATACCATGAATGTTAAAAAAAAATTACACAAAATCAAAAATATTTTTTCTACTATTAAAACACATATATATAAGTTTTTATTGGATGTCATGCTAACTGCCAAACATGTGCCAAGTTTAGTGCTTGCTTAGCAGGGTACAAGCTAGCTGGCACAGGCTGATGTGAAAACCATGCTTCAAATTAAGTTGATTTGACTTGCATGCATTTGCATAAGGATGAACTATTCCTTTAGGTGAGAAGATTTCTACTAGATTAATTTAATGAGTTAGGTGAACCCAATTAGCTTAGTGTTTCAAATTTATGCCTTGGTAATATAGTAGGTTTAATTCCATACACTTTGGCAGGAGTGTAAATGGAATGAAGACAGATCAGGTAGATGTTTCAAAATAGTTATGCCAACCTTTTGCTTATGGATATAAATATACAAATATTGATATCTACTGAATATTGAAAGTAATATCCATTATTGGTAGAAAAGAATACCAATATGAAAAAAGGGAAGTATTGATTTTAGATATGAAGTTATGAAAATATATGGATCTGAGTTCTCCAATATCATCTTTTTACACATAGGCTCTTTAGAATCTGGAAGTCCCTTTGCTGCTGCTAGTAATGATAACATGGACAGTGGTTCAACGCGGCAGGCTATGCTCCTGCTGTCTATTGGATTTACTTGGACAGCTTGTCCGAAGACAAAAACCATGATTAAACCATTTTGCATGTGGGTTTCATTCAGTAAAAATGCTGGATTGTGCATCAGTATTGCCATCATAATTGTGACTTCCTGAATCTGGAGAATTACAGTTTTTTGTCACAGCGAGTATCCTGACATGGTGTGACAGTCTGACTACCCTTTATGTTTTGCTTATTTCTTTCTATTAGTCTGTATTTTAATCCTACTCTTCTGCTTTCTGTAGTGCACTAAGCTTCTATGAATTGGATTATGATACCATGTTTTGAACAACTTGAATAGTTAAAACTTGATTATACTAATTCATATTCTTGTTTTCTTTTAGTCCTTACAACTTCAGAGACTAGCTTTATATCATGATTCTGACACACACCCTGGGAACTTTATAAGAAGTGGGAGGATTTGAATCCTACAGAGTGGACTGAGGTTTGTTGATATCATAATCTTACAATATGAAGTTCCTTTTTCCAAAGGCCCTTTCTGTTACCAGGCACTCTGGTTCCACATCTATATCCTATGTAAATTAGCTTCTGAAAATGCTGTCTGTAGATATTTCAAGATGGAATAGACGATTGTTCTGGACATGGAGTTTCTGTTTGGGCAATGAATCGTAGATACTTGGTATCCCCTATTAATGGAGTTCTTAAATATCATCGTCTTGGAAAGCAAGAAAGACAGGACCCAGAGATTCCTGTTGAGAAAGCTTCACTCATCCTTAGTGATGTTTCTTTAACTATTTCTGAGGTTCTTCATGTTGAAAATACATTTACTCATATTTGTTTTCTTGTTTGACCTTATTCAGCAACTTTGCATAGTTTGTCATTTCACTTATATCAGGCTCAGTATTATGATGGCATAAAACTCCTGGAAACAATTTCACGGTACAAGACACGTGTTGACATATCTCACTTGAGGCCTCTGGTACCAGTTTCAAAAGATCCTCATGCATGGTGGCGTTATGCTATGCTAGCGGGTTTGCAGCAGAAAAAAATGTGGTGTGTTGTGTAATTTCACTCTGTCAATGAAATTTTGTTGTTATCTTCACAAAATTATATTATTGCTGTCATTTTGTTATTTCATGCTTGTTCACTCTGCATACCAATAAGAAAAATCTGCTTGCGAGCAAATGTTAATTGTCTTTCTTTCATATTGATTTAGTTTTGCAGAATAAATTGGCCTATTTTTGGCTGAATGCTGATAGAAAAATGTTTGTTGTTTTAAGCTACTGGTTCTCATGGGAGAGAATTAGGCATCTTTGTCAGCTTCGCCGACGCTATGTTCAATTATATGCAACTTCACTGCAACAATCAAATGCTGATATCTCTGAAAATAGGCAGATCGAGAGGATTCTTGATTCGAAAGTGATTATACTGTGGAGGTGGGATTTGGTGACTTGTACCATTATATTTCAATTTATGTTTTTTAGCTGAATTTGTCTACAAATATTTTTTTTTAACATCATGTACATACCTGTTCTGTCTAATGTATTCAGGTTACTTGCACATGCTAAGGTTGAATCTGTGAAATCAATGGAAGCATCAAAGCAGAAGGGTAACTCAAAGAGAAGCTGGTGGTCTTTTGGATGGTCTGTAGGGAGCTGCCATTCTCTTTTTCATGATTTTTTTTTATTATTGTGGTTTTTCCATTCCTGTGCAGTTGATTGTATTTCACATCAATTTATTAGCATCACTTACTATCCTTTTTTGGGCATTTGCATCAACTTCTCCATTACTTCTAGGCGCACTTCTTCTAGGGATGCATCTGTAGCAAGTGATTCAACAGAAATACAGCTTGTTGAAGGGGAAAAATTGACTAAAGAAGAATGGCAGACAATCAATAAAATGCTAAGTTACCAGGCTGATGAAGATGCGACTTCCTTTGTGGGGAAGGGTTTGCAGAATACGATACAATTTCAAATTGATGTGTCTATTGGCCAGGCTGCTGCCCGAATCATCGATATCCATGAGACAGAGGTTGTCTGTGGTAGATTTGAACAACTTCATGTCACCACCAAGCTGTATTATAAAAGCATCCATTGTGATGTCTCATTGAAGTTCTGTGGCTTGTCGTCTCCTGAAGGTTCACTTGCGGAGGTTAGTTTACTGCAATACTTGGCTTGTCTTCTGTTGATATCTCGCTTCTCATGCTGTTGAGTGATTTTATCAAGAAATGCATTGCAGAGTGTTTCCAGTGAGAGAAAGACCAATGCTTTGGAGGTCAGTTTTGTACATGCGCCTTCTAGGGAAGATTTGGATTGGCGGCTTGCAGCAACCACTTCTCCATGCCATGTTACGGTACTTTTCCTGTCAACATATATGTAGGAATCTGCATTGGATGAATGATAAGGGAATGCCTTTTTTTTTTTTCATCTTTTTCCCTTTATTCTTTCTACATATATAAATTGGATGGTTCCACGAGATATTTTAATTTGAGGGTAAAAGTAGAATGGTTCAAGGATAAATATCATGCATCAAGGTATGCTAAACTATTCTGAACCACCTAGTTCAGCATGTACCGATCTGAACTAGTGTGGTGTCGGATCAAAAAGGCAGGTCAACTTGGTAAGTGGCTTGACCTATTCCCCACGGTTTGGATTGGTTTAGGCTGGTTTGGCCTTTATTGACTCTAATAAACTTGTGACCTCTCATTTCTTCAAAAAGGAAGCAGATTTTGTAGGGAAAATTGAGGGAAGAGGGAGGACTTGCCGATTTTGAACCTAAATCCAAGCCAAGTTAATGTCTCTCTCTCTCTCTCTCTCTCTCTCTCTCTCTCTCTCTCTCTCTCTTTAATTCTTACACCTAAAATATATCAAATTTAGTAAAACTAGAAAAAATTAAGCCAAAATTGTAGTATCCCTGACAGAGTTTTATGTCTGAATTAAAATTAATTTTTTGGTAGTTTGTGACTTAGTATAGGATGGGACCGATAATTCAGGCATTAAGCCTAATACAAATCATGCTAGAACTATGACCTAATAATAAGGAAATATGCTATAATTATTCAACTATAAATATAAAAACTTAGTAATCAACCTTGAATCAAATTTAGTGACAATGTAACATTTGAGATTGGCCAAATTCGAAGATTGACCAATGCCCATGAGTCATTGAGTCGCTTTAAGCCAATCTACACCCAATGCAGACCAAGTGCTGTAGACAACCAAAAGAAGATCAAAATAGACTAACCACAATCCAATCAAGCTACCTTTGTGACTTGAGCATGGGCTTAAGCTCACCCGCGAAAGTGGAGGCAGGGAAAGTGACATGGTATGAGTTAAGCTAATGGCAACACATGGTACAATAACCAAAAGGTGGTATGATGTGGCTGACTAGATTGCTATACATGTCCTCTTGAGGTGGAAAGTTCTGACCTAGAGAGGCTTCTGCCAAACCAGGTGATCAATTTAGGAAAACTTCTACCAAAGGTGCTGACTAATTTTGAGTATGAGGCCACCATTCTATTTGGAAAGGATTTTTCAGTTCTATTCAGGAAGGACTCTAACTAAGGCGACGCCCTATCTAGGATCTAGCTTATTCGAGCTCTCTGTTAATGAGTGGATCAATCTAAAGAGAACTCTATCAAAACACCTATAAAAGTAGCTCTAAACCTTTCAGGTAAGATAGATTTAAGCCTAAACTTTAAAGTCCTATAGTTATGACCTAAGGAGCTCTAGGCCTTTCTCTTTTCATTTGGGCTGGCTTGAGCATCGAAGGGTCCCCTCAGAGAAACCCTTTGGACATTTTCCCTTCTTTCTCTTGTAGGCACACAGATTTACCGGAGAGGTGCTTGGCTGTTTGAGCTATGACCTATCTTGTTGGTTGGCGTTTGGAAGCTAGTTTCTGATGCCAATAAGTTTGTCTTAAATTTGGCTTCTTTAACATGATTTATTCTCAGCTTGTTTTTGTAAGTGAAAGAAAAGTGGAGGTGAGAAGGGATGGACATTAGGAGTTTATTTTTCAAGCTTAAAATCATGGATTTTGGTGGTCAAATTTGGATTTGAAGTGCTGGGGTTTTATCTTCTTCTCTCTCCCATCCTTTGACAAGGGTTTCAAAAAAGGGAGAATTGGGCTTCTTTTCCAAGGTCCTGTTGGCTGCTTAGAATTGCTCCTGAACCTGGTGGTGGGCACTTTAGGTTTGGTTCAGCCTGAAGAGCTGGATCCTTGAGCAGTTTGGGTTCAGTTTGCCTGAATCCACCCTCAGACTAAGAGGGACCAGATGGGCTAACCTAGACTCTATTTGGCACAAACTGGGTAGTTCAGTTAATTTTGTCCGCTTTCTAGTTTTGTCCACAAACTGGGTACAATATCCTCTTCCATAATTGCAGAGAAAACAGGAAGGTTTATTGGTGAAATAAGTAGCTCATTTAGTTGGATAACCAAATTGATGTTGTAAACATTGATTACTGTCAAATAAGCAACTTACTTAATGTTGATTGATAAGAAAAATCTTTTAGAAGATCACAAGTTGCTCATGTAACATGCTAATCCCATCAAGATACTACATTTTTAAGTGCTCATTTCATTAGGAACTTTCAGGGAAATATTCAAATAAGCTCAAATGGGAGTCTGTGATTTAGCAGATTCAAGTCATGACTAGTACCATAAATTGATGGTGTTTTAATGAGGATATCTTTTGAACTCATAGTTCTCTAAATGCATGCAAACAAAAATCTTAGATTCTCGTGCTCATTGACTTTTGATTGCAATCTGGATGCAGCAACAATAAGGGAATTCTAGAATTGAACATGTTCAAGTCTAACACTAGTGCCATAAACAAAGCCTTTTGTTGAGAATAACATTTAAGCTCATAGCTTGCTGAAGCATGCAAACAAAGATTTAAGATTTGCCAGCTAATTTACTTGCATCAACATAACAAGTGGTTGACAAGTTTGATATCTTGCTTTGTTAAAATTCATTATAATAATAGTCACTCCTGGCGCCTTATTTTCCAGATTTTGGAAGATCATATGTAGCATTTCTTTAATATCAGGCCCCTTTTTTTATGGCACAAAATCTGGGTAGTTATGTCACATTAATCGCTGTACTAGACCCAAGTACCATTGTGATACAGTGTCAGTAATGCTTAGTATTGGGGTCAGTTCAGCACACTGATACTTGGCATGCCCCTGATGTTGTGTACTGGTTTGATACTGATATAGCATGGATTGTTGGTATGCACTGGTGTGGTGTAAGTATGAATGAACCCAAGTGATAAATGGCGAAATGCCAGCAATTAGATCTGCTGGTTCCCCTCTGGGAGGAGAACATGGTTTCAAACTTGGGCATTGTCAATGACCACTGCATTTATTTATTTATTTATTTTTAAGAAATGGTGAATATGAAGGGGGCAACAGGATATTCTTGTCTAAGGCCAGTCCTGCTGTCATAACATGGACATGAAGGAACGATCAGTTCAACTTCTATATTTATTGAACTCTGGCTATGATTTGTTCTGTATGGAGCCTTTGGTTGGCTAGTGGAAATTAAATAGTTGATGCATGCAGATGTCTCCTTCAAAATCAGCATATAAATTGTTGCATAGAGCCGGTTTTTACTAAATTCCTTTTTCATAAAATACATTTTTATAAGACCTTTCCTTTATTGAACACTTCCTTCTATTATTGATTCATATGTATACCACCTTAAGAAAACCAAATTAGGTATACTTTCTCTGATTTTCCCTCTATTGATTTATAGTAATGGCAACGTTTTAAATACCATGGATCAAGGCTGTCCCATGTAATGGAATGCCTTGCATCCTACTACTCGGGATGGATGCCTTGCCATCATGCTGGTATTAAAACCTTGAGTAATGGAACATGTCTCATAAGGGTCTGGCAGAGCTTGCTGATAGTGAAAATAACAGGCATGAGGAGGAAAAATAGATCTAGAAGACCTGTTCAAAGTTGAAGAACTATCACCTCTGGTCACTACATGTGATCCCTTGTGTTAATCCTTTTAGCTACAGATTTTTCTGTTGATTGATCCTTGCTTTCTTTATGTTTTTCTGTACTTTCTGAAATTATTAAATGTTGATGTATTTGAGAGCCATGCTAGATATCACTTGCCATAAGCTCTCAGCATATTGTGTTATAGTGACTATTTCTGTTTCAAGGAATTTCTGTGTGGTCACTGTTATTATTTGATCATTATTTTAGAGTGCATGGAGTTTAAAGTCTTGTTCTCCACATTTTAGTTAGTATTCTGCAGGCTTTTCTGAAATAAATTATTTTTTTTCTCAACTATTAGTTGTTGATGGAAAGCTATGAACGTTTTCTTGAGTTTGTGAAAAGGAGTAATGCTGTCAGCCCTACTGTAGCAATGGAAACTGCCATGTTTTACAGGTAATTAATTCTATGAAGAGTTTCATTTATGTTCTTTCAAGAATGCACTTTTGCATCTCCATCTTTTGGGACTTGAATCCTAGTATACTAGAATTCTCTGTGCGAAACATATTTTTTAAAAGCAATTCTCATGATATTCCTATAATTTACATTTGAGTGCAGATGAAGATAGAACAGGTCACTCGTCGGGCTCAAGAACAGCTTCAGATGGTGCTGGAAGAACAGAGCAGGTTTGTGGGCATGAGTTGACTTCTTTTTGCTTCTAGTTATTATGATACTTCTATTGCAATGTGGTAGCATTTATTCTTTCCAGTTACAATCATAGATAGATGACTTGAAACTCTAGTTGATAACAAGTCAGAATTAAATTTTTTAGACAGTTTTCAAGTTCGATGTTTCAAAATACTTGTAGTCAAACATATCACCTTTGTTTTAACTACTAGTTTTCCTGAATTCAAGAGCATACATACCCTATAGGAATAGATGGTGCTGTGGATTATAACTCCATACCACTAGAGGTAGCTGATCATGCTAGTACAATTTTTTTTTTTTTTTGTATGGTCTTTCATGCAGTTTTTTATTATATTTTATTTTTTTGGAACAGTTTTCTGATAGAACAGAATAGTGGTGCTAATCAGACTAAGACTCCTTAAGCATAAACTTTCTATGTCATCAAGTAGATTTTATATGTTTTATTTTTCTCTCGAATTTATTTATTTCTTTGAAATGTTGAATAATTTTAATTGTTATTACACCTACCACTGATTCAGGCAACCAATACACGAGCATTTAGAGAAAAATATTGCTAATATAGTTTGGAATCCTTAAGTATACATTGCCCTAGTTAATGTCAACATCCTTTCTAAATTTTCATTGCGGATAACTTATATAATTCATTGTTGGTTTCTGATGGAATATGTTGATAATAAAAATTTCCTATTATTAACAATTTATGTAATTTATTTTTCCCTACTTTTTTTTAAAAAAAACCTTTTTTGGCTGTCTATTGGGCCCCGTGTATCTGTTTAACTAAAATAGCCTTTTGCTGTAATCAAATGCTGTTGAAAGAGAAGACATAAGCACGCTATGATGTGCATAATAACTCTTAACAATGTTAAGAAATTTAACTTGTGAGCAAGTTTAAGAAAACTGATGACAATATTAGAAAACTTGGTTTTATTCTACAAATGCCAATTAGGTTGTCTTTTCAGTTACACAATGGATAGGGAATATGCAGAGAAAAGGGAAGTATACATATGGTCTTTGTTGACTTGCAGATAGAATATGATAGGGTATGAGGGAAGGTAGTTTGATTGACTTTGATAGGGAAACATTTACATAAGTAATACATTGAAATTGAAAGCTTGTATGTTGAAGCATCAACTAGTGTTGGAGGTCCTTTTTGTACATCATGTATCTGTCTCTAGTCATAATGGGCCTACACCAAGGATTAACACTAAATCTTTATCTTTTTACAATAATAATATGCAAACTTACCACTAATAGTCCAGAAGATTTATTGCTGATTAATGAGAAAAAAACAAGTTGATAATTGGGATTTATAGAAAAATTAGTTTGGAGGATAAGGCCTCAAAAGTCAACAATTTTTTTAATAGTATATAAATATTCTAGGGGAAATAGAAATGAAGATGAGGCTTTGATTGAGATCAAAGGAAGATATTATACTTCCTTCCAAACTAGTTGGGGTCGATTGCATGAATCCTTTTGCTTCATTTGCTTGGTTTAGAGCCATACTTTCTATAAGATGTAAAAAAATCAGGTCTTTTTATTACTTTTGTGTAATTTTTGTTTTATCTTTATCTCTTTTTCTCTATGTCAAACCACTTCATACGGGTGCATCCCTAGGTCCACACTATAAGTATGTCCAAATTATTTAAGTTGTCCTCTCAATTTATGCTATCTTTATTTTTTTATAAATGACTTTCTTATTTTATCTTTTCTTTTATTACCACATGTTTATCTCCACAATATCATTCCAACCACACTCTTCTTGTGTACATGTTTTCTAGTTGCTTAACATTCTATACCACACTCAATTTAATCAAAATTATTATATCATCTACTCTCTTGATATCTACAACCTTAGTTTCTAGACTCTTATTTAAAATAAATCTGCTGAATTTTTATTGATATCTTACCTTGTATATCAAACTCATAACTATCAATTTTTTTTTTTTTTTTTTGCCTTTTCTCCTATCCAATAGAGAAGCGTACCTTGTGCTAATGAACTTTGAAAAGGTCGGCAAAGCCTACAGCAACAAGAAAGAAGTTTGTCACAAAAGAAATGAACAGGCCCAAATTAACATGGTAGTTGGCCCCAGATATAATTTCTTGGTACAAGAAGATCCATAAAGCTGACCTAGATAGTTGGGACAAGCCTAGGTGATTATAATAATGGAAAGAGAGTTTTTTTGCCCCCTGCATGGTTCATAGGGATTACCTTCATTAGTTTGAAGCTTAGTCCATTCATTGTCCTTTTTTGGCTGGATTGGGGTTAGAGTTCAGTTTAACTGGTCATGCATGATTGTCTAATCTTTTGTTCGATTTGTTTTAGCATATGCCAGATTAATGCACCTCCCAATTAAATTTGGATCTTTTTTTTTTTTTTCTACATCTATCTTGTAATTTTCAGGTTGGGATTGAAATCAGGTTATTCAAATCTACCGATGCAGTCACAAGTTCACATATTCTTTTTTTATATAAAAAAGTATATTTATTGTTCTTTATGATCTACAACTTATTCTGGTGCATCATATAGTTTCTCGAACTTTAATCCAGTAATGTGAGACAGTAGTCCAATGCATACAGTCACAGCCCATCAGATGACATTGACACTTTTTTTGCCTTGGCGGCATGAACAAGATCATTTTTTTCCCATCCCACTAGTGAAAAACAAGAAATTCTCTGGTCTCGCTAAGGAGGAAAGGAATGAAAAAGAAAGAGCATTTTCTTTTGTTGTCAACGAGAGAAAAACTAGGATGAATGGACCTCTTTATGATTTCGAGTTGACCTAGTGGCATTCTGTTTCAAATCACACATTGTTGCATCAGGGCGTCTCAATTAATGCACTGAGGACTAGTGGCTGGCTTGATGAGAAAAAGAAGTATTGGTCCCATCCAGAACCAATACTGCACATAACAGAATTCACGAGTGAAAAAAAACATAGTTAATATTTGAATACCAAACTTTCTCATCTGTTTTAGTTTCTCTATGCAAGAGAGTTATGCTTAACCATGCAGCCTTTTGGTCAAAATTTACTTATAATGAAGAGAATTGGCATTTAAAATTACAAATTAATGCAGTTACTGCATATGCTGCAAAAGAGGATGTGTGATCTGTATATAAATATCCTGTTAATTTCTCATCTAAATATAAAATTTAGTGCTCTCTTTGAATCAATAAACATGGTATTTATAGATGAACTTGTTAAACATAAAATATGCTTGCCTTATTTGCAGATTATCATGCTAATGTTCCACTGTGACTGAATGCTATCAGGGGAAATTTAGCAGGACTCAAAATAATCCTGCCTAGCAGTTGCTTTCTTTACCTCCAGTCAAGTGTTACGATCTTATGGTCATCAACAATGTCATATATTTGGTTTCTATGTTAATGTTAATCATAGTGGTCACTTCTAACAAACATAATACCGCTATCTTAAGTCTACGTGATTTATTATATTAGACTTTAACATAATTAATAAGAGCTCAGTTCTTTGGCATGTCATTTGATTTTTAAGTCAACTCAACTCAACTCATCTAAGCCTTTTCCTGACTACATGGGGTCGGCTACATGAATCTGCTTCCTCTACTCTGCTCTATTCAGGACTAAGTCGATATTCAAATTACAAATAGTTATATCTTTTTTAATTATTTCTGTCCATGTTAGTTTAGATCTACCTCTACCTTTATCATTACTATGGATTAATGAGGATGTCCTAGCCCTTGTCATAGTTTGATTTAGTAGATTCATTTGATTTGATAGTGCTCTATGATATTTGTCCAACAAATCATATCTTTGTTGAAAAAACATTTACTATTGTGCAGATATTTGTTTTGGCTCGTATCTGCTCTTTGTCTCAATGTATACTTTGTATATGAGAATTTCAATAACAAAGGATCATTTTTTTTTATAAGACAAACCTTCCTATTCTCTCTCCTTGTTCATCTTTTTGATTTATTTCTGACTTTTTTTTTAATTTTTTAACAATTGGAATTTAAGGACGGCAACCTTCGGCAACTAATAAGATGCAATATTGAATGTTAAAAAATCCTGTGCTTAGTGGATGATGTTTGTAGGAAACGCTTGACCTTTACTGACAGGTTGTCGCATCCTTTACATGTGTTAGTCATGCTGTTTGGTTGATTTCCCTGCAATGTAGTTTCTTTGAGATCTTTTACTGCTAGTCGAGGGCTACTTTAGTTACCTGCATGAAGAATATTGTGTTTCTAAATAGTGTTTCCAGTTTGTATGTTGGTTGTCATAGCTTTGGTGAGTCTAAATTTTTCTTTTTATTATTTCACTGGTCTATTAAATTGTTTCTTTTTTAGTTATATTTTTTTTTCCCATTCTTGTTAGATTTGCACTTGATATTGATCTTGATGCTCCAAAAGTGAGGGTCCCTATGAGAGCCACTGGATCTACATCTCAAGATAGCCTATTTCTTTTGGATTTTGGTCATTTTACATTGCATACGAAAGTAAGTTGCTTCAATCAAAGTTAAATTTACATGTATTCATATCAACTGCCTAAAAATGCTTGCATTTGCAGGAAGGTCAAGGAAATAAAGAAAGGCAGAGTCTATATTCTCGCTTCTATATATCAGGAAGAGACATGGCTGCTTTTTTCATAGATGATATCTACAAAGAAAAAAGTACAGAAACTGCAAAACATGAAAGTCACACCTCCAACTTCGAAGATGTTGATCAGTTCTACTCTCTCCTTGATCGTTGTGGCATGTCAGTCATTGTTGACCAGGTATGTTTATTTCCTATTTATGACTAGTTGCATAGTCCTAGTTGAATAAGTTGTCTCCCCTTCAAGCCGCATTATTTGCATCCTGTACACATTGGCAAGCCATTAGTTAGCTCATTGTTTGGATTGTTCATGCTTCTTAGTTCCTGACTTCATATCAAGTTTTCAGTTGCCTGTTGGCATGTAATGTACCAGTGCAGTATCAGTACTTGGCATGGGTTAGCACTTCTAATTTTTAAATAAAAATTATGAAGTATTCTTTTATTTTATTTTTTTAATAATTTTTGCTCGGCTTGGCACTTGTGTTGGAACAATATTGTGCCATGTTAGCTGGTTGCTGGCACACTTACCAATACCAGCACTAAATCCTTCAATCATGCTCATAGCCATGGAAATTTTGTTCTTTTTGGTGAGCCATCATTCTCAAATTTAACATTCAGTTTGGAACATCTAGTAAAATTTATGTATCCATGGCATCAGATATATATTTGGTTCTACTGTGGAACCGTTCACTGACATGTTTGTATGTCTTACTCATGAATATCCTTTTGAAGATCAAAATACCCCATCCAAGTTACCCATCAACTCGGATTTCTGTACAAGTGCCCAACCTTGCTATCCACTTTTCACCAGAGAGATATCGCAGAATTGGGAAACTGCTGGATACATTCTATGGCTCAGTGGAAAGCAGTGGTCAGAACTCTGATGGATGCTCACGGGCCGGCCATGTCCCTTGGCATCCTGCTGATCTAGCAACTGATGCTAAAATCCTTGTTTGGAAGGTATTTTCCGTGGACAATGGACTTATCACATTTGCATCACATTATGAAGAATCTTGACTATTTTTTATCTGAACGTCTTTCCCTTTTTCTTGGGTAAGGGTTTTGGCAATGCTTTGGCTGAGTGGCAACCTTGTTACCTTGTCTTATCTGGGCTATATCTTTACGTTTTGGAGTCCGAGGTTTCTCAAAATTATCAAAGGTGTTCCAGGTATGCCACAAATTTCCTTTACAGTGTCATGTCAATGAGTCCTTTGAATTATAACATCAGTTACATTTTCTAGTTTTTTATCCAACATTTTTTTATGGATTTTAATTTGTATTGACATTTGGTGTGTTGCAGCATGGCTGGTCGACAGGTGTTCGAAGTTCCATCAACAAGTGTTGGTGGGTCACTTTATTCTATTGCTGTGAGTTCTAGGGGTGCTGATATCCAGAAGGTAAGCCAGTCTGATGTCTTACATTTTACGCACTGCTGTATGCTCTTTCGATTTTATTATGTTCTCTGTCAACATCTTACCCCTGAGATTTTACCAAGCAGAGCAAGATAATATGTACGCCATAATCAAAATGGATCTCTCTGTTGGAGTTGTAACATGTACCTGTTTCTTGCCTGCTACTCGAGCAAGGAAATTGAGATACTAATGTTTTAGGGTGAAAGCATTTAGTCCTAAGCTGCCTTGTGACTTTCTTACAGTGTCCATGTGTCTGGATTTTGCTAAAAGAGTAGCTCAGCTGTTTCTGTCCATTTCCTTCTCAAATTATACATGTCAAGCTTTCAATTATGGTATGCCATGCTGGTGCATACCACCTGTATTGGGCTGTGTACTGCATTGGTACTAGCGTGCCAAGTCTTAGAATGATGAATCTGCCAACTTTTATTATTTGATTATATATAATATGTGGTATATATCATATAATTATGATGCATAACTACGAGCCAGGCTAGCCTGGACCCTTAGAGATTCCCCTTGGGCTGGGCTCGGTCTAGCCATACTTGACCCAACGTTGGGCCCGGCCCGGCCCGGCCCATGCCCACCTCTAACTGGCATTGTACTAGTATAGTGCTAGTATAGTGTCTTGCATGAAGATGACAAACCTTAGTTTTGATTTAACCTTAAATTAGAGGTTTCCAAAAAAAAAATTAATTTAGTAATTTGTCTCATTTTAGAATAATTTATCAGATGTTCCAACTATTCCTGTGAGTTTTTCTGTAATTTTTATCACTTCAATGTAGCTGCACAAATATCATCTTTGGGATTCATGCAGTCTTTTAGCAGACCCACTGTTCAAAATGAATAATTGTAGGGATTGCATTAACTCTTAACATTGCAAATTGGACTATGGCATGTGACTAAGAAGGAAGGAGAGAATGCGGAGTCATGCCTGATATGAAATGCTGATGGTTGGAAGTCTTACAATGGCTGTGAAATCATCCATACCTGGACCTTATTCTGCGCATGAAACACATTTTGGGGGGAGGAGGGGTTGGAGAATCATGCGCATTTGGAGATTCCTTACAAACAAGGACTTGTGTGTTTGCATTATATTTAGCAAAGTTTGTAGTACTGGTTCCGATACTTGCATCAATATCATTTAGGTCCAGTGTCGGTACGGGTCAGTTCGTGGATTAACTCTTTCCTTGGATTGAGTACCTGCTCATCACTGATTTAGCACAATACGCCTTGTACAGGTTGGTATAGTCCATTGTGGCGAACCATGAATGTTAGAATACATATTTTTGTAACGATAGAGAATCCTATGTTATTTGTTGTACTAAGAAGTTAAATGTCTCAAATTGGATGAAGCAATCTTTATTGTTTGCATTATATAAATGGTTTATCCATCTTTCAGAAATATTTTAGGTTTGGAAAATGTAACCCACTTCCAAAGGCTATGGAATGAATTTTTGAGGACAAAATAGCCATTTGTCCTGGGTCCCATTATCTCACTATGAATGCATATTAGTGGTGATTTCACATCGGAATGGTATGGCACCGATGGTGCAATTTTGTTGTATTGGTTTTTGAATGCATCAAAACTATTAGATGGTCTCATCAATACCCTTTTTGAGTAATTAATGGCACATAAGAAAGCCAAAATTTACAATGCTTGTCTTTTAGGGCTTGTTTGTTTTGTCTGTTAATGTTTTATCATTGCTATAACTTAAAACTCATCTTTAACTGATGTTAGACCGTTTTGTTGCTTGTTGTAAACACTGAACTTCAAGGACTAAAAATTGAAATGTTGACATGCAGTATAATGTGCTTTGAACTGATGGTGTACTGTATTGTGCATGGCTACATACACAAACTACCAAATAACGAGTCTAATAGATGATGACAACAACAAAGGCTTAATCCTAAACCAGATGGAGTTGACTACATGAATCCCTTCTCTCCATTATGTTCTGTTGTCATATATATATTTTTTAAGATACAAAGATAATAAATTTTTCTTTATTACTTCGTTCCATATAATTTTTAGTCTACCTTTGTCTCTTTTTCTTTCTAAATATATCAAATCTCTTCGATAATATCTTTTTTGTGCTAGGAATCTCTTAAATTACTTCATTCATGTCCTTCCAAAAGCTTTGCTTGGTAACATTATCTAAACCTACTTAAGGAGTATAAGCACTGAGAATATTAATTGACTCCTCTCCTAACATCAATTTAATTAAATTTATTCTATTCCTATTCTTTTAATATCGATAGTCTCATCTTTTAAACTCCATATATCAAAGTTAATAACCATTAACCTCTTTTGTAATTTCTCTTATCTGCTTAGTTTCTTATTAGTAAAGTACATTAATTTTCCTTCTAGTTATTGTATCTATTAATTCCATTAACTTTTTTATTAGTGACCTTATATTCGAATTTGCTAAATATATTTTACTTTCTTGGATTAAGTTCTTTACCCACGCCTATCCATAAATATATGAGAACCCTTGCATACTTTTTGCCACGTCCAAACGTTGATGTGACGTGTCACTTCTAGGGAATGCCTTAGCTTACTATTGCAATCTTTCTACTACACCCGGGGTCTAGTGTAGCGCCGCAAGTAGGGGATGACCTAATTGTTTACTCTATTTGATTTATTTTCATATGATGTGATTATAGTTTTATACTAGCTGTTAACCTACCGTAACCCTCCTTCTTTGTCCAAGTTTGGGATTGGCTAAGTACAAAAGGTATATTTTGTACATACGTGGAGTTGACATATGGCTAAGAGACTCAGATATGTTATTAAAGCCATTATTTTCCTTTATCTAGTTGATTTAATTGATTTCTAGAAATAATAAATTCCTCAAAAAATAGAAATAATTTATGTTACAAGTATTTGAAAAGAGGGTCGTGCCACCTAGACACTTCAACTCAAAATTCTTTCTCTAAGTACCTTTATGTTGAGCACCATTTTTGAGGAAATATAGAATAGCAAGAACATTTGAATATGTTTGATTGTTTATTGATATCATAAAGGCCTTGTTTATGATATTGTAAAAACTTTCTTTCAAAGATCTCTTCATTCTTTTTGGAATTGAACATCAATTGCCATGACTTGAGAGATGACTTATTGGGATGGATGTAAATAAATCATGCCACTCCTAGAGATGTATGGGAATTATGACACTTGACATAAGCTAGTATGATGCCAGCATGATTCTAGTGGCATGAGAATGCTTGGCTTGCATCAATGTGAGCTCTTCAAGCTCTCTCTCTCTCTCTCTCTCTCTCCCCCCCCGCCCCTCGAGATTTTTGCTTTAAACTTCTCTATAGTGTAGTTGTAAGTTGAAGTTGTTTGGTACATCAAATCAATAATTGAAGCTTCATGTAGTTATTGCAAAGAATGACTAGGGCTTGCATGTGTGGTGAGAATCATCCATTGTGCTTTAAACTGGATTCAAGAAAGATAAAAACATTTAGACAAGATTACCATGGGAACAGGGCTTAAAGAGAACTTTGTTTCATGTTTTTTTGTTCATTTCATGGTTAATGAGAGTGCATAATTTCTCTTCAATCGTCTTTTCAGTATCATGTATATCTTCGTTTCTTCCACCTCCCTTATATGCCATGTAAATTTTTATGCAGGCACTGGAATCAACTAATACTCTAATTATTGAATTTCGGGATGATGAGGAAAAAACAACCTGGCTAAAAGAGCTTGTGCAAGCAACATATAGGGCCTCTGTATCTTATCATCCTTTTTATTTTAAATTTATTTTTCATTTTCTTTTTTACCTCAAATTTGATTGCTCATATATGTTGTCTTATTCTTCCTTCTTAAATTCTTTGTTAGGCTCCTCCTGCAGTGGATATACTAGGCGAACCAATTAATAGCTTAGATTCTGGTGGACCTCGACTTGGTAGATTGGGAACAGCGGACCTTGTTATCAATGGGACACTTGTTGAAACTAAGTTGTCTATTTATGGAAAAGTAAGATAATTTTAGAATTTCATTTTTCTTTTGTTTGTGCCTAAATAAGTAACATTGGTGCCTCTTGAATGTGTCCTGAAGCAATATATATCCTAGTTTGTCATGTTCGTCCTTATTATTATTTTTTGGTTGTTGGTATTTTTCTTATTATTCTGTAAATTATTGTTGATTATTTGCAGTTAAATAGGGAGCGTGGTGTTGCTGAAGAGGCATTAATTTTAGAACTTCTTGCTAGTGGAGGAAAGGTTCAGATGCTTGTTGCCACTCATTTTGAATCTTTTATATTTGTTGCATCTCTTGTAGATTCAGAATAACTATTTACATGCTAGAACATTGCATAATAAACCCATTTGCATGTCATGACATAAAGGGTAAAATGGTAACATTTGTGTTGATGGTTGCTAATTAAACATATCGATGTTTTTAATACTTTCTTGGATGAGTTTGTGCAAAAACGAAGCTTTATATTAAATAATCTTTTCATATTTCTTTTTAATATGAAAAAATAACTTTATTTATCTAGAGACATCTCTAAGACATGGTTTGATGTATGGATCATTAGAAACTTCTTTTGTGATAATCACCTAATCTTTATAGGTATTAGTTGTGTGGCTAAATTAATTGACTGTGTAAGTAACCTTTCCAAAATGGTATTTCTTTCTCCATCATTGAAATTGTATTGAAAATCTTATGCACTGCCTGATTTGATGATAAATGCTTTCTAAAAGCGATAAGGTTTTACATAGTTGTCATTATGCAATTCTTTATTATCAAGAAATGAGCAATAGGTAGGTTGATGTGATTTATTCTTTCTGAAAGGCTGATATAGTTTGATGATGTCTAATACATTAAATGAGTGGGATAAATATATACTGTGGTAGTGTGGGGTTGGATTGTATGTGATATCTATAAAAATAATAGGGAGCAACTTTTATGGTCTTATTTACTCTTATAATATCATATCCATATCATACAAAGAACATGAGTAGGAATTGTAGCTAAAATAGGATGCACCCCAGCATTGAAGAGCTTCATGTAGAACTTATTTGATTCAAAATGATGCTAGAAGAATAGTAGGTAGTATATAAGTAAATATAGTTTGAGTCCTGAGCAATAGATCAAGAATTTTATTATTAGATGATAATAGAAGGCCTGACCTCATGTAGCCGACCCCATGTATAAAGGCTTAGATGAGTTAAGTTGAGTTGAGTGGAATAGAAGGCTTGACATTCAACCCTTCTCTCTAAATCGAATATCCTCTTGAGGTTTCCTTGCTTATACATGTGGAAGCACCAAGGATTGAAATACGAAGTGGTTGGCGTGTGCCTCTATATGCAGACCATACTAAGGCTTTCTTGAATAGGAAGGCTAGATTTGGATGAAAAATATAAACTGTCTGAACTGATGATAGATATAGTGTTTCAGGATTGGATTGAATTGTTTGGGAGCAATCTGAGGCTGGTTCAACTGTTTAAGGAGGTTGATTCACCTTGAATTGACCTTGGACTAAAGGATCCCAATTGGGATGTGGATTAAAGGATGATTCTATCTTTATTAGACCAACTTAAGGTGGAATGTGAGGAAGTCATCCTATCTACAACTTTTTTTGTTGTTGTTTTTCACTCGTGATATTCACAAGCTACTAAAATCCGAATCACAATCATTGTGATCTGGGCGTGCTGATATTCCTCCCAGCTAGGGTTTGAAATTGGCATAAATTTCAATTTAATTTCCATTTTTAGTTAATGAAAATTGTATATATGTTTAATAATGTTGCTAAATCATAAAAAGGAGAGGATAAATAGATACACCAAAAGAAATAAAGCAATGATCTAAGTGATCTAAGTGGATGCTATGAACTTGCACTGCAGGACATGCTCTAAAATTTTGAAAAATAAAAATAGAAAAAACATTGATAAATAAGGTAGTGCCTAGTGCATGATCATTGATGATGGTAGTGATCATTTGAATGATTTTGGATTGTAGGTGCCACTATTTTTAAAATGATGTTATAAATGAATTCTTTCTTCTTATCATTCTAGTTGTTCATTTTAGCATATATATATTTTAACCATATTTTAGATTACAAGTTGTATGATGTTATGTGATATATATGCATGTTAATAACTTTAGGACACATAGTAAACCTTTAGTAGGGCATTTAATTTATGACTAGGGCATATTTTTAGGAAAAAATAATGTTATGAAAGTAAAAGTATTTGTGCCATAAAAAATTAGTGCTACTGTATATCATGAAATCATGTCAGCATATAAGATTTTGGCATGATTTTATTTTATTTTTAATTTTTGGCCTTTTTTGTGGCATGGAAAGCAAAATAAAAAAAGAGGGAGGAGACTTTACATTCTTTGTTGTTGCTCTTAGCTTGGAGGAGCCTTCAGTTAATGGAAATGGTCAAGCAGACCCCTAGATCACCCACTCCCTCTCTTCACCTCCGTCCCATGCCTTGCAAACCTTAAATGAAGAATAAAAAGGGTCTTCTGATCCTTTCTCACGCCTCTGACACTGCTTTTCCTGTCCTGACATAGTTTAGTTTGTTCATGTTCATGTGATCATAAAGAAACCATAGCATGGTTGATATCACCTGGTGTAAACAACGCTCAAATCCTTAAAACTAACATAATCTGCTTACTTACCTTCCTCAATATAGATAATAGTCTTGCTAAGAAGGTAGAACCATATGGGTGTTCAATTTGTTACTTATGCTTCTGGTGAGATAAGATGGGTTCATCTAATGGGATAAGATCTGCATTTCATGCATTTTCCTAAAATATTTAGATGTCTAAGAAAATCATGTGAAAATAAGCAGGATAAGAATGTGACTTGTGTATTTGATTCTGATTGCACAATTGAGTTATGATAACAATTCCACATGCCAAATTCACTTATAACTTAATGTTTGCTATATGATAAAATATGATACCTTTCTTAGATTTGGAATAGGTGTCCACACATCATATCCTGCACAAACATGAGAAGTCTATTCTGTCTGTTTAATTGTTTGTGAAAATGAGCAAGTTAATGCAAATGCCCCAGATAAGTTCCCAGTTAACGTTCTGGGTGTAAGCCCTATATGAGTTGCTTTAAGACAATGAGTAAAGAAATGGTTTGAGAGAAATGGGCTACTGAGAAAGGTACCATCAAGAACCTGAAATTGCTGAAAAATTGGGATAATTCATTTGTCTTTGGAGGTGAATTTTCTTATACAGATGGTTAAGCATTGAACTTTCCTACTATGGTTAAATCTCCTCTCGTTGTTGCATAATTTTTCTGTGAACTCCTGTTTTTTTGGCTATATATGGGTTAGAACATATCATATCATCAGAGGAGAAGATATGTCATCCAAAAAATGCCTTATTTTTATTGTCCTCACATCATGAAGCATGATGCATATGTGTTGAGGCATTTGTTGAGGGAAGATTCATCCTGTTAGTAAACAATGCTTGTGATGTGCTTTTTTTTGGTGTTCAAAAACTTCCCCCCCCCCTTAATTTATAAATATTCTGTTTTTGGGATAACTTTGGAATTTGGTGGTTTAAGAATTCTCTTTCGTGCTTTATTCCATTCACTTGCCAAGTTACCAGCTTTTTCTAACAGGTAAACCTTCTCCGATTTGGAGGTGACTTGACTGTCAAAACAAAGCTGCACTCTTTGAAAATCAAAGATGAATTTCAGGGTCATCTTTCTATGTTTCCACAATATTTGGCATGTTCTGTGCTGAATGAGAATTTTAAAGCTGATAGCTATTGTACCTTCAATCCTGATGAAAAGGAGATGCAAATTTTTTCCCCAGAGGAAGATGATTGTTTCAAGGATGCATTGCCAGATTTCATGTCTACTCCTGATCAAAGTTTTAATGCGCAAAACCTTGATTTGGCATATAACTTGATGCCTAATCCCGAATCCTGTGAGTTTTATCCTGGAGTCAGTTACACTGATATTGTAAACCTTGACAAAGATCAGGTGAAAGGGAGGACTGGTGAGATATTCTATGAAGCACAAGACAACAATGTTTCCGATTTTGTGGCTGTTACATTTATGACCCGGAGTCCTGATTCACCTTTGTATGATGGCACTGATACACAGGTAGTTAATGGACTGCTCTAATTTTATCCTGTCAAGATTTCCTCCCCTTAAAATGTGAATCATTTGAGCACATGCTATACAAGCTGTTCTCCCTCTTAATTATTCTCTGTTACTAACATATTTCTAATTCATATATTACAGATGAGCATCCGTATGTCCGCACTAGAGTTTTTTTGCAACAGACCCACTCTTGTTGCTTTAATTGACTTTTGTTTGGATCTGAGTCTGGTAAATTCAGGAGATAGTGCAAATGATATTGTTGACCAGGCACCTGACTCCAATTATTCGAAGGAAGAATATGGTCGTGCTTTGGTGAAGGGCTTGTTAGGTTATGGAAAAAACCGTGTTGTTTTTAATTTGAAAATGAATGTTGACAGTGTTTGTGTGTTTCTTAACAAGGAAGATGGTTCTCAGCTTGCAATGTTTGCACAAGAAAGTTTTCTCTTGGATTTCAAGGTAATGACAAGCTTGAGGGTCCATATGCACATTACAATAATATATATTCTCCAGGAAACTATATATACCTTCTTGTTAAGTTGTCAATATCAATTATTGCTTGGATGCCTTTTAATTGATTGTCATGTGGTTGAATGAAGAATAATTAGATGGGCCATTTGATACATTGCAGGTTTGACTTTCCAATCTGTCACTCTTAACTCAGATAATTCTTTCTTTTCCATTCTTCCTTGCACCAGTAGAGAGAGATGATTGCAATTTTGCAGGCAACTAAATACTGCCAATACAAACTTGCAACCATATAAAATTCATCGCATGTGAATAACCAATTTCTCTTTTATCAGTGCAATCTAAATATCATATGAATGACAAATTCCCTTTTCTTTTCTGCATCATACTTTGCAACTCAACCCAGAAAATCTATCAAAATAATTGCAGATTTCTAATTGATTTTCCTTTTACTGCAGTATATCATTTTTTCCATATAAACTGTTAATACTGAATGCTATCACTTCCTAATATATTAATGTGAAAGTTGTTATGGTGTTGCATTTATTTCTGTGAGCACGTCATTATGTTGTGTAATTTTGTGCATTGCATCCAGGTTCACCCAAGCTCTATTTCCATGAACGGTACATTAGGAAACATGCGTCTTTGTGATATGTCCCTTGGACCAGATCATCGCTGGGGCTGGCTTTGTGATATACGCAACCAGGGGGTTGAGTCTCTTATCAAGGTGCATTGTTTTTCTACAAATACTATTTCTGCAAGTCATTGTTCATGCTCTTTTTGAAGCAATAGTGCTGCCATAATTTGATTCATAATTGGTAACAAATATATTCATGATTTGTTTTCATAGAACCAGGTTATTTAGGTGCAAATTAAGGTTATGTGTGGGCATAAACATGTCAAAATCTTTGACCTAGATTTACGAAGGTTTAGATGATTTTGGAATTTTTAATCTTAAGGGCATGCTAAGATTATTGTTAATGTTATTTTGGAAATAAATCTTTCTTGTGAATTTTGTAAACCCGAGCCTTTGACCTGTTCATATACATGGATTAGTGCCTCTAATGAATTGCTGGCTTGTAGTTTGGTAGAAAAATTTGAATTCTTCAGGCTAATTTGCAACTGAAATATAAGTTGTATTCTATCTATTTGCTAAGGGCAATAGCATGATTTCTTGTGAATAGATTTTTCATTTTTATATAGTTCACTTTCCAATATCAAAAACTAGAAGAAAGTCTGTTTCATAAAAGTAGGTTGTCAGGATAGAGTAGTAGATTAGATCACTAAGCGAAGTTGATGCTGCTGAGCAATGACATCCATGGCATGTCCCATCGGGACTTGAAACTATGATGTAAATAACATGTGATATTAGGTCGTTCTCCATTTTTAAAATAACACAATGTTTTATAGCTTTGTTCCCCTTTTTTTCCCCATTTTTGCCGAATGAAGTTAATTTAAAATCCTAATTTTTGATGCTTAGAAAGAAAATGTATTGAGATATTTTAATGGCCCCTTTGTTTTAATAATGAAAGCATGGATTTCTTTTATTTCTTTGAGAAACAATGAAAATGACGTTTTGAAAAATAGAAAATAAAAAATGATATCACTGACAAATTTTCTTTGTCTTAGCTTTTATAATTTTCTTTATGAGAATGGAAAATAAAAGTGATGCCAAACAGGCCCTAAGATTTCAAATGCCTAGCATTTCGATGCTTATTGCTTGGCAAACATGGTTGCAAGGCCTCCTTGATATAAGAGCACCTTCGTTTGTGCAAAAGCCAACTATGCTATCTCCAAACTGCCTGAATTGAAGATGGATCAAGCGATTTGGGAGGAAATCAACGACTCACCTTGAATGAAACTATACTAATCCTAAATTGAGTGGTATGCCTAGGTACCCTTTGGGAAGTGGGTTAAAGATGGTTTTCTATTGTTATGTACTGGTTGAAGGTGAAAATGAAGAGGCGATAAGTTGCTAGAGGGATTTTTATACTGTACTAATCTAAAACCATTTTTAAGTTAGAAATACTTTTGGGCCAGGCAATTTTTTTCCCTATAGCTTCTTCTACTATATTTAAAATTTCATCGATAATCTGATCATTGCTTGAGAATAAAGCTTAATTGATCAAGGGATATCGAATCTTGAGTATGAGTCCAAGATCCCTTTTTGGCCGAAGATATGTGATTTGAATTTATTTATTATCAAAATAATGATTGTTCCTAATTAGTTTGGGATTAAGATTTTGTTGTTGTTGTTGTTGTTGTATCAAAATAATGATTTTGATAATGGCTATTGTAATAAGGGGGTAACAAGGTTTGTCATGAATCATACCAACTTTGTGAATTGCATCCATCCTTCTTATCACACGCCATCCTTGTTGATAGTTGCCAAAGTTTTTTTTTTTTCTTTTTTTTAGAGGGGGGTTACCAAGGTTTGGTCAGGTGGCATTACACATCAAAATTATTGCATTCTAAAAATTTTACAAAAAAAGACTTTGCAGTGAAGCTTCTAATTTACGGTGATGTTAAAAATAAAGTCTAAAAATTGGGTTGAACTCCACTTAATTGGCTAGCTCATAGAAGTAGGCATCGTCACATGCACATAGCATGTGCTGCCTTGCTGGATTCACTTTTCACTAGTAAATAAACCAAGGTTCTCCATATTGTGTACTGGTACTGTAAGAGATGGTTTAGAATTAATAATTTGGAGAACCAAAATAATTATTAATACTCCAAATGATGCTCAAAAGAATTCCACACGAAGGAAAAATGTCCTTAGAAGGTCAAGGGAAATGAAAATAATGGAGAAAATTAATAAACTGACCTTTATTGGTACAAAAAAATCAAATATGTTTTTAATTAAAGCTATTGTATGATAAATTGGGACAAATTTCAATCTGTTTAGTTGCAGTTATTTGTTTATCTTGTAGCTCCTACTTCATTAACATTCTACGCAAGGTTCACCATTTCAGTGTGGACCTGTACTAATACCACACTGCAACAGTCTCGGTATGCTAGGTATGTGGATCGGTTCAGCATATTGGGATATAGTAAACCCCTTGTGCTGAATCTCGGTTTGGTATTGATATGGTACGGTAGGCCTGGTATGTAGTAGTATGCGCTGGTATGGCATACCATGAATTTCTATGTTTTATGGGTTTGTAGAAAAGCACAACTGAAATGTGCATCTTCACATGCTTCCCATCATCCTGTTCATTCAAATAGGGCTGGTACATATTGAAACTAAACTCTTCTGCATTATTCTTTTTCACTAGATTGTACATAAATATATAGTTTTCTTTTTATAATGTTACCTTTTCTCTGCTCATACTAATATAATCTTTGTTCTCTATTTGTTCTAGTTCACGTTTCAATCCTATAGTGCTGAAGATGATGATTATCAAGGGTATGATTATAGCCTGAGTGGAAGACTTTCAGCAGTCCGCATTGTTTTTCTTTATAGGTTTATTCAGGAGGCAAGTCTCAACTCCAGCCATTAAGAACTTCCTTTACTTGATCATATCTTGAGTCTTGACTATCTTCTAGATATATTGTCATGTAACACCTAGCCTGGCTTAAAAGCTTGTACGTGCACACAGTAGCATTGATTTGTTATTTGAATAAATTTCTTGTTAATCTATATTGATGTTTCATTTCAATATGAATTTTTTCAGTTTACTTCATATTTTATGGAGCTCGCCTCTCCTCACACTCAGGAAGTAATTAAATTTGTTGATAAAGTTGGGGACCTTGAATGGCTGATCCAGAAATATGAGATAGATGGTGCTGCAGCTGTAAAACTGGACCTTTCATTGGACACTCCGATCATTATCATTCCCAAGAGCTCAATGAGTGAAGAGTTTGTATCTATTACCTTATTACTCTAACTTCTATTTTCTTTAGTTGATATGTGTTAGTCAATTTCTCTTTTCTGACCACAATATACATATTAGAATTGCCTTCACATATATTGTGGACATGCAAAACATCGTCTTTTATGTAAAGCAAAGTGTTTGGAGTTATTTCATATAGAAATTAATGTATGGAACATGATATTTTGGGTTCTTGACTAGGATAAAGATTTTGAAAATTAACTAAGCCACCATTCTTCTATATTTTTGACTGGTTGAATTTATTTTAGTTTTGTAATTTTGTCTTACTTTAAATAATTTACTGATTTATTATTCCCATTATAATTTTATTTTATTATGATGCTTTTAAACAGTGATTCAAGTTTCAATAGGACGGGCACCGAGACGGCCAAGATGTCTTGTCCTAAAGAGATTCCGAGACCGATCTCGGTTGTCCCATCCCGTCCAATCGGCCATAATACGTTATAATGTCAGTTTTAAATAGATTTAATTTATCATAAAGATATAACTTTTGAAGTTCAAATATGTTTAAAAATTGAATAAAATACTAAAGTTTCACAAATATTTTTTTTTAAGAAAAAAGTATTTCAAACAAGTATTGGGTTGCTTGATTGTGTTGGATATCAAAATGAAATAAGACGTGGGCATCTTGTTCTGTGAAAAACTGTCCTATGAGATCTAAAACCTTGCTTCTAAACTTATATGAATTAATTTTTCTTTTTTGATTTTCTTTCTCTTGGAATGCTCTTTGTCCTAGTCATTAATTACAGTTTTTGATGTGCTAGTTGAATTACTGCAGAACTTAATGACTTCCATGATTGTATTTGTATGTAATAATGTATAATCTGTTAATCTTCTTAATCATATTAAGTTAGTAGATTTTGTAGTTCATGTAGCCCCTGATGGCTTATTTTGAATGGGAGCATAAGCCTTTCCCATATGAATTTTATAGGTTGGTGCTTCTCCATTAACAATTACCTGTATCTCTTGATTTGAATTCATACTGTTAAAGATTGCAACTTTCTCTTAATTAAGGTTTCTATTTCAGAGGGAATTCCCTTTTATATATAAAAGAAAATGTGGTTTCTTCACTCTGACTTTTGGAGCTGGTTCAAGGAGAATGGTTTTCATTTTCTTTGAGATAAGGATTTGAAGAAGTGGGTGGAGACTATTTTGAATGAACAGACATGAATGACCTGCAACAAAAATCACTTGTGACTCCACCGTATGCTGGTTAATATGCTTCATTCTTTGAATGTGATCTATGTGTGGTACCTTTCCTTTGTTTAAAAGATAATAAATTGGTAGGTGACGGTGAACAAGAGACTACCGTATTGTGAGGAAGCTTTGGTTACCTGCAACCTGCATGACATGAGGTTCCATTATGTCAAAGTTGTACATGTGAAATGTTCTTTAAATAGGACCTGCTCTCTTGTGCCTAACAAATGACTGAAGCTGTTCTGCTGGTGTAAAATTCAAGTGGAATAAAAAGCTACTACTATGTAATCTGTGATAATGCAATTCAAACTTGATTGGACCTTCCACCAATCCACCTAAAAATAAATAATCTGAACCTATAAAACAAAGTGAGTAAAGAGGGATCAGTTAGTTGTTGGTTTGGGCTGTATACTATTATGACCCAGGTCTGAGCCATCTTTGCTAATGGGTCATATTTCATGCGAGACCTGAACCATGTGTCCAAAATGTCTGGTTGGAACAGGGCTAACTGGGTTAGGACCAGATTATTTCATAGCTTGGTCCATTTCATTTGAAGCCTAGCTATGTTAGCTAATTCAGGCTATCAAAAAATTCAGGATTGTTGGCTTTCCATTAAATGTCATGTTCAACAACTCCGAATCTTTTTCTTTCCCACAGTCTAACTTCTTGAAATTATTGTCAGGGTAGCTGGAAAATTATCAATTGATTAATTATGTTCAAGTGTCACACATCCACTCAATAAGCTTCCAATGTATGAAACCAACGAACTGTTAAAAACATGCTGAAACCATCCAATAATAAGTAATGCATCCAATGGTATTTAACATCCAGAAAACTGCTAAAAAGAATGCATCCCAAGCAGAAATATCAGAAGCACCACCATGTCCTGGGCTGTCGCAAGGAAAAACTGTAACCAAAACCCTTTTTATCTGGCGACTGGTAGCAAGATTTGGATGTTGTGTTTTTCAGTGTCAAATAAACCTTCTACAGTCACTGTCCCAAACTGCTATTAAGACTGGGAAGCAGATAATGCTGTAATGCTGGGTTGATGTTACCATTCAGACAATGGCCAGGGTGCTGCAATAAGGTTCAGATGGCAGGAATTTTGTGATCAAACTGCCCTTTTTTTTTTTTTCCTTATGTGGCCTTCAGTTTGTATCATAATCTCAAAAGTATAACTTGGTTCTCAAGGTCCAGTATGAATAATATGGCTAGGGGAGACAAAATCTGACCTGCATCTGCTGCTAGCCTGTAAGAGCCCGCTTGCAATACACGGGTTTGGTGAGGTGCTTCTGAAGTTGGGTTGGATCTAGGTCATCTCGAAATTAACTAGACTATAAATAGGTGGGTACGGTTTGGGTTATATGGATCTAATTGGTCACCTAGGGTCATGGAATGCCATATTGGGCATACCATACCATACTGGTGCTATTCTTATACTAGTACTAGTACATAAGGCATAGTGACTCTCGGCATTCCCTTGCCCGTGTATTAAGCATACTGGGCATACCAACAGTGTTAGAATTACTGTGATGCCCCTTGGTACCGAGATGGTGAACCATGCCTAGGGTGATTTAGTCAGCAACTAACCAGCTCCCAAACCCAATATAGCTGATATATGCTATGTAGTTAAGTACATTATTATAAAAAAGGTTATAGAGAATGATGGATATGGTGAGTCATGGGATTTTGGAATGTGGGATTTCATTTTAGTTGCTTTTATCTTTAATTAATTAACAACTTTCACATATCCTAAACTCATAAATATATTTTGTTATGATGACTGTTTGAAGTTAAAATTTAATTTTATTTCTTGTCATCTTTGCATCTCATATTTTGTTTTATTTTTCAGTCTTGTATATTATTGATGAGGGAAAGCTTAAATGAATTAGTGGGTGTGTTTAGGTTTATGTAAAATAAATGGTGTTGATTTGGGTCTATGTTTTCCACTCCAATTATGAATGGGTTAGATATGGGTTGAGGCCCCATCAATTGCCACCCCTCATTTGGACCCAATGAAAGCTATACAGAAGTTCTAAGTTCTAACCTACCTTATCATTATTGTCACCATAATCTGTCCTTGTTTGATATGCAATTGAGTGGCATAAAATAGTTTTTACCTATCCTTTATTCATATAATTGTTCTTCCTCAGTATACTTCAATTTCCTTGTCTAAAGTAGCATTTTTCGCTCAGATTTGTTTATTTTTGTTTTTGAATCCATTTGTTTTCTGTAAAAATCCCATGTATTTATTTCCATTGAATTTTGGCTTCCTCCTGAATTTTTTGTCAAGCTTTGAGTGTGTTTTTTAGTCAGTTTGCTAGGTCTTCCTATTTCTAGCAAATGATGTATACTTACTTTGGTTGCAGGAAAACCATCTTATTACATTTATTTTTATGAATTTTTTTCATCTTTCTACATCTGCGAAAATCCAATTTGTTTCTTAGTCAAGTTGCCAGGGTAAATGATAAGTGTTTGATATTTTTACACAACATTAATGACTAATGAAAGTGTAAATTGTCTTAATTCAATTTTTCCTTTGAAAATTATGTTTATTTTCTTGATGTTTTCAATAAATTTTACTTTTAGGTTTGTAGATGATGTTGAAAAATCTGGGTTTTAGGTCTTGCATCTCATGGGATGTTGGAATGGATTGCTATCCCAGGTGTTAAGACACAACAGTCTTGCTATCGTCCTGGCATCCCAATCAGAACGTCTTGGAACACTTCCTGTCCCAAGTATTGGGATGGGATGGGATGATAGTATAGCCCATTTCAATAAAAAAATTGGGACAGTCCCATCCCATGAAATTTAAAACCTTGTTGAAAACCTCATTGTGTTGTTTTTGTTATTGCAAATGTGTGCATTCTGATATAAAATTTACTTTTATTGTAGTTATATGCAACTAGATCTTGGACAGCTGCAAGTGAAGAACAGTTTTAGCTGGCATGGTTGCAAAGAGAATGACCCTTCAGCTGTACATCTTGATATTCTTCATGCTCAGGTATGCTGTAAAGGTGAAGAAATTCTGGGTTTATCTTGTCACTTCATAGTTTCTTGTTGTAGCCATTTTCCTTTAACTACATTGTACGATAACATGTAGATACATGGAATCAACATGGCCATAGGAATTAATGATCGTTTAGGGAAACCAATGATACGAGAAGGTCAGGGCATAGATATTGAAGTAAGACGCAGTCTGAGAGATGTCTTTCGTAAGGTCCCAAACATTTCAGTCAAAGTTCAGGTGATCTATTTTATTTCTTGTAATGTCCTTCTTCAGTTCTGCATTTTAATATTTAAATAAGCAGTATTTTATGCTAGTGATTTGAAATACTTCATTGTTGCTTATGATCTGATTAAATTCTTCATAAGTTTTCCTTCTTACATATTTTAATAATGATAACTCAGCAGTTCCAACTAGTAGTAATCCTTATATCATTGTTCGCAGTTTGCACTAATGATTTAAGATTGTTTGCCAGTTATTTATTTTCTTCGTTTTTTCATACTGATTATTATGTGAAAACTATATTTAGAAGTACAAAACAATTTCTAGTTCTTTGTTGCAGATTAAGATACGTGATGTGATCCATATTTTGAGCTTGCATTCTATGTTTATATGGAGTTTTTTTATCACAAAGCATACTGAAAATCTATTAGAAAAATGATGGACTGGAAGAACAAGAAATTGGACTATAGGTAAATCATTTGGAATTCAGTGAACTTAAATTATTTACTGTGACTGTACGGTTTACATTTTTATTACATTTGACCTCGCTCAGCACAACCAGACTAGATACATCAATGTGGATGTCGATAACTTGAGAAGATGTGACCTACTGAAGTCCTGCCTTCCATTAATGACCATTAGGCGGGTTGCCTTTCTGTTTCCAGGATCTTGTTTACTCTCATTATTGTATTCCTTTTAGGTTGGACATGTCACAAACATATGCAGATTGGAGTCCACCATTACATATTGTGTTTATACTGTACCATTACGTAATGACGTTATAAGTTGACCTTTATTTACTGATCATGCTGTAACTGAGTGGCCCATTAAGTAATAATGGCTATGGTTGGCCTTTGAATTAAATTAACTTTCCTTCATTCTTTTAAGTGGAATTTGTGTAGTTAATGCATGTTAAACTATTCAATTAATAAAATTATTATGGTATCTTCAGTATAAACTATAAAGTTTAGTAATTGTAAATTAGATAGATCATGTTTTTAACAAGTCTAATTTTCATGTTGTATATGTGTTTCTAATGAGTCTGATTTTCTCAAATATTCATTCTCTTAGCTTTTCACTCTAGCTGTTAGTTTTTATTTTGTATATCTTTGTTGCATTGCATTAGCAGTCTTCAAATGCAAAAAATTGATTTATTTTCCATCTGAACTTATTCAAGCAGGTTGGTTTGTTACATGGTGTCATGTCGGACAAGGAATACAGTGTCATAATAAATTGTTTATACATGAACCTATCAGAAGTTCCAAAGCTTCCTCCTAGTTTTCGCGGCAATGTAGCTGAAACAAAGGAGTCAATACGCATGCTTGCTGACAAGGTAAACCTTAACAGTCAAATTTTACTCTCACGGTCTATTTTTGTCCTGGCTGTTGAGGTCCACTATGCCTTGCTAGCGCTGTGCAATGGTCTTGATGAAGAGTCTCCTTTAGCTCAGATTGCTGTGAGTACTGCTTGACTTCAGCACTTGGTCATTTGGATGCTTCCTGTTATCTCAGAAGAATCATTAACCCTCGAGCACTTTGTTTTCTCTTGACATGCTTTCCCTGTTTCTGCAGCTAGAAGGACTTTGGGTATATTATCGATCAACTTCTTTGTTTGAAGCTGACGTCTACCTGACTATTCCTAAATTCTCTGTGTTGGACGTACGTCCTGATACAAAGCCAGAAATGCGTTTGATGCTTGGCTCTTACTCAGATGTTTCCAAGCCTGCTGTATATAGCATTTCTAGTTCACTTGGAACTTGTCCAGCATCGCCTACAACTGATGTTTCTACCAAGAATTCAGAAAATGCAACTGACATAGATGTTTCTAACTTGACTATGTTGGTCATGGATTACCGGTGGCGCTCATCTTTCCAATCCTTTGTCATCCGCATCCAGCAACCGCGTGTTCTTGTTGTTCTGGACTTTCTTCTTGCAGTTGTCGAATATTTTGTGCCTTCTTTGGGTACAATAACAAGAAGAGAAGAAAGCTTAAATCCAAAGAATGATCCACTAACTAATAGCGATGATATAATACTCTCTGAATCCATTTACATGCAGAGAGATGATATTGTGCACCTTTCCCCTAGAAGAAAGTTAATTGTAGATGGATGTGGTATTGATGAGTTCATTTATGATGGGTGTGGAGGTACAATATGTTTAAGTGAGGATGTTGATATGAAAGGACAATCATATTCTGGAAGTATTATCACAATTGGGGTTAGAAAGAGGTTGCGGTTCAAGAATGTTAAAATTGAGGTATAGTCCCTGCTCTAGTTTTTCCAACTATAGTCTAATAACTGATTTTACTATCACTTTCTTATGTACTTTTATTGGTTTATTGGCTTGGTATGTTATGTTGTATGATATTTTCATTTCATATAGACTACCCTATATTAAACGATGCTAATAAATTCTTCTAACTTGAAGAAAGACATACGAGGGCTAGTTTTTAAAATGTCAGGATGAATTCTTCTACCTATTCCCCTTCTGGTGTTTGTTCAAACCCTGTTCACAACTGTTACTCCATTTCTCTTATGCATGGCAAAGTGGATTGCTGACTGTAGCATACTCTTGGATAAGCTTTCAAACTTTCATCTCTTTCCGTTTTTATCCAGGGCTAAAGCATCATGTGCTATAACAAAATCTGTACCATTTTATTTTATTTTATTTTTCATGCACCAGCATAGAGCAGTAGACATTTTGGTAAAAAAAAAAAAAATCCATGACTAGCATGCGAGAATATGCTACTTTGTTGAAATATTTTTCTTAGTTTAGACATATTTTGCTTACTTCTTTTTTTTTGACAAATAAATAAGGTTTAATTAATTTATAGGAACCTAGCATCAAAATTTATTTGATGCTAGGTTCCTATAAATTAATTTATAGGAACCTAGCATCAAAATGAGACCCACTGTTATTATTTAAACAGTGGGTCTCATATTTTCATCATAATTTATGATTAAGAATTTAAGATTATGGTAATTAATAAATTTTTACTACTTAAAAAGACAGAATATGTAAAAAGATGGAAACATGGATAAATTCAAACTTCCTGGTTGAAAGTTGAAACTACAAGGTAAATAACTATGCTTATTTATAAACCACATTATAGTTGTACATGTGCTATGGGTTTTGTGAAAAGAAAATAAACTGCTCATTCTAGTGTTGCTCATATACTCCATCTACCTCACATGGTCATGATGCATATAGTCTGCTTTAATTATCGTAACACCCACTACTTGTTGGCATACTGTGAGCAATGTTGGGCATCCAATGGACATGTTCTCTGACCATTTTGGGTCTAAAAATGCCTACAAATGTAAGTCGTGCTTTAATTGAACTCATCAGATCCACAGGATGTTAAAAGTCATACGTGGAATCATTATTGAAGTCATATGTGGAATCATTATTTGATGTATATGCAACTATTAGAGCAAAGACTTAGAAGAGCTCCCATCAACCTGTAAGCAATCATCGCTGTTGGATCTCAAGCACATCTAAATCATCTTTGGCCCACCATTTTAACCTCCATACCCTTGGAATGTATGGTAGAAAACCAAGAGGACCAGACTAATTGGTCTCTTATGGCATAGCTTCATCCATTCACTGCAATCCATATGTGAACCATGAAATATGATTTAATTCTTCGAGTTCAAATGAAAACCCAAAGAAGCAGGGGAAGATGAGTTAATTGCCTTTTAGCAATCTAGCAGGGAAGAGACATTTTGTTATAAGTTATAGCATGTTCGTTGTAGTACCTCAAATGATCAGAAAAGGACAGAATCAATGGGGAATTTTTTTTGAAGATTGCTTATGTTAGAAGCAAGATTCCTCGAGATAGCAAGCATAAGTTTAGAAGGGAAGAGAAAAACACAGGCATTAATGAATATGTAAAGTCTAATTGCATATCAAAGCTTATCCTAGGAGGGGCATTGAGCCAACCTTGAACAGCACATCATGAAATCATGGTACATCAAGTAGGCTGTAGTCTGGGTTACATTGCAGGTGTGTGTATTTGATTGCTTGTTATCAAGTGACAACTTGGGGTTCTAAGCTCATCGTTTAACACAGGTGATGCTCTTCAGCCGTCAACCTGGATATGGATTATGGGGCTCTAGAACTTGAAGTTAAATGCTTCAGATATATTAAGGAAATAAAAATTCAAAACCAGAGCTAGAAGGAAAATAACCAATAGTTATACAATATTACTAAACGACTATGTCAATTCAAGTCTCGGTGGGATGGGGGCTGAGTGGTTGAGATATCTTGTCCTATAGAGATTTTGGGACTGATCTTGGCTATCTCATTCCATCCTATTCTATCTCGGTCATAATACATTATAATATCAATTTTAAACATATTTTATTTATCATAAAATATAATTTTTGAAGTTTAAATATATTTAAAAATCAAATAAAATACTAAAGCTGCATAAATAAATTTTTTGTAAGCAAAAGGCATCTCAAGCAAGCACTGAGATGCCTGACCGGGTTAAGGATTAAGATAGGATGGAACATGGGGCAATCGTTTCATGAAAAAACCGATACACCTTTATCTCATGAGATTTAAAACCTTAGTCAACATTATTAATTCACTGATGCCTTAAAAAGCTTTTTTACAGTTCATTAGAATTGACCAACTTTTGTTGAACAAACCCTAGAATCCACTAGGGTGACTCTAAAATCCATGAGAACTAACTCAAAATCCACCATGTTGAAGAGAGAGAACAAGAGCACAATTTGAATTTTCTTTTTCACTTTCCCATGTTGCAAACTAGTACAACAGGGTGTATTTTTGGGTTTCATGGTGATTCTATTTGTCAGGTTTCATACTTAAATTGTCTTTTGGGATTTATTGAAGACTAGGAAAGATAACAAAACTAAATGGCCTGAAAGCTAAAATTCAAACTGCGTCAACTAGAACAATCAGATGGCAATTATGGTGCCTCAGATAGAAAGCACACAGCAGATCATCTTCTGAAAGATTATGAAGAAGGTCTATCATCTAAGTTGATGCTGATCTTCTGGAAGCTTTCTGAGGTTCTAAGATGGGTCAGATTATTTTAATGATGCAATTGTAGCTGTCTGGTCCACTTTGATACTGAACTGTCTTGCAAACTGGGACTAATGCTACACTAACATCAGGAATCAGCACAATGGGCCAATTTGAGTAGTTTAATCATTAATGCTATGCACTCTTATACCATGTCGTCATCCAATCGGTATGTTATATGCTATGTCTATACTATTATAAATACTGACACTGCTAACCATATCTTTTCCAGTTGTCCCCTCTACTTTCACTGTGGACCTTTGTGTTTCACAATCTACTGGGCTCAACAGCTTTGCTTTTATGGACAGGAAAAACTATAAGCATGATTTTTTTATTTGTTTTTGGCTAAAGATAAATTTCGTTTAGTTCTTTCAAAGTTTACATCTATCAGGCCATAACAAAGGTCAAAAGCCCTAAAGGAAAACCATTTTTGTCATGGTAACGCCAAAAACACATTACATCAAGTAATGCCTGGTTTACTAACAATCAGCCACTTGAATTGCCTCTCTGAACTTAATGCCAAAATTCACAATAACAAAGTTCCTTCCCAATTGTTTAAAGTATTCATGCCATCAAGTTTGCTATTCTCCATTGATCATCTTGATTAATGCAAAGCAGTCTGCTTTCACAATAATCCCAAACTTAGCTTGGCCCTAGTGTTACATTATAATTTGATCTCCATGCCAATTTCTTATGAATGGTGTTTCCTTTTAGATACAACTTTTAACAATCTATCATATAGTTTTATTCTAAATTAGGTTTTAGGTATATCACATTCTCTTTTGTAAAACTTGTTACTGTGCTTTCATTACCATTATTTTTTGGTTTTTCTGAAATAGATTATCCTTAAAAGATCAGTTAAAAATTTAGTTGAAAATTATAATATTATGATATAATATTTCAAGTCTAACCTCATGATGCATTATTCCATACTCATAAGCTCCACAATTTGATCTTGCTACATTGGATGTCTGTTCGGTTCATAACATTCAAAATCAATTTATTACATTCATATGAATGTTTAGAACAGCAATTTTCAACATGATAATTCCTTGCATATTTATTTTCAATGGAGCACTTTATTTAAAAGAAAGCGCTTTTGTTGTGAGTCTATCGAACAGATTTTTACAAGAGCAACTTCTTCCTGCAGAAGCACTTTCATAGAAAAGCCTTTTAGAGATAATCTTTTTTAATAAGCTGCAGCAATGCCTAAGATGTCTCTCCTATTAAATCACACTTATTTGCTGTCTAATATGGTTTTGACACATTTTGGTACTAGATGTATGCTCCTAAGGTGACTCTACAGTATTCCTTTTTGATTTTATGATTTTTTGCCATGATAAACTATCATTGTACTCTTTTAAATATGTTCACTTACTAATTTTATGCATTCATCAGAATGGCACATTATTGAGAAAGTGTACGTACTTGAATAATGGTAGCAGCTACTCAGTGTCCGCTGATGATGGTGTCGAGATTTCATTATTACATAATGCTGCTTCTGACAAAGATAAAGAAGGTTTAGTGCAAATTCAAGAATGCAAAGAAGAGACTAGTGTTCCTAATGCTGTTGTTGATTCTACCACAAATAAAATGCTGAATTTTACATTTGAAGCTCAGGTAACATAAATTTTCTGCATTTTTTTTATCAGTTCTCTGAAGATCGTGTCATTATTGTCCTCACATTACACTATTTGGTAATTTTTTGCTTATAATATTTCTACTTGTTACCCTCATTGGTTGTGTAGGTTTCCTTGGTTGCCTCTAAGTTTTGCCATACCGAGAACTAGTACAATTTTAGTACCAAACTAGTATAGTTTGGTATGAAGCGTACTGTACTAAACCGATGGCATATTGGTCACCTCGTATTGAACTAATGATGTACCTTTTAGTTGAACTAAAAGGTTCTCTAACCCATAAACTGCTCTAAGCCAAATAGGATAGTTTTGCATGGTACGAGGCAGTTCGATATAGTATGAGGAGGTTAATATATGATGGTTTTAAGCTATCCTGTGTTGTTATTATACTTACTGACATTGTCATCCTTCTTATGTCTTGTTATTTAAGCTTTCATATCAAATCCTTCTTATTCTTCAAGGATTTCACAACAGCAATGTTAACTTCTAATGTTTTTAGTGCATCAACAGTTATTTCAGTTGGTATGATGCCCACACAATTCAAGCAAAATATGCTGTAAACTGCAAAATGTTGTTTCCATATGAAAATATCTTTGTTAAATTCTGTTGTCTGCCAATGCCCTAAGAAACAGCTCGCTTTGGCGGATTTTACAACCTGGCCAGTTATCTAGTTAAGGTTCTGCATTATGTCTGAATATGTAAAAGGAAATTGGTCGCTAGATGCTACCATGTTAATGCATACCGTTGATCAGATGTATCTTATACAATATGTTATGTTAAATTTGTTGGACTATAATTTTTTTTTAGTTTTTTTTAAATTTGTCGTATTTGTGCCACCTTGACTATAAGAGCCTGTGCTGATGTGTGTTTAGTTGTACATCAGTTATGCATTAAATGGATCTTAGATACTTATGTAGTGCCAATGAACCCAAACAAAACCTTCTAGCTAGCCTTTTTTTTTTTCACAAAAAAAAGTGAGGTCATAAGTTGTTACAAATAGTATTAGAGAAGACTTAACCTACCAAGGAACATTACAGATAGGCTCTTTTAGGACTAATCATGGGCTGATTATGATGTTTATGATTGGATTTGACTGGATTTGGATTTGAGTTAGGAAAGGGTATCCTGGTAAGGCCATCAGAGTTCAAATGAGGAGAGTATGTGAAAGCTTGTGCTGGTGTGTATTTAATCCTACTTCAATTATGTACAAGGTAGGTCTTGGATACTTGCATAGGGCCAATGAACTTAAATAATACCTTTTAACTAGCCTTTTTGGATAAGGTTTTAAGTTGTTTTATTGACCTTTAACTTGCCGAAGAGCTTGCCTACTACATTGGCAATAGGTGGCTCCCTAGCTTCCTGTATGTCCCCTAGTCATTTAAAGTGTTTTCTGTTAGTATATTAATAGTGTATTTTCAAGAATTTACTTGGTGGTATGGTTGATGGGGTTCTACTCCATGCAGGTTATATCCCCTGAATTTACCTTCTATGACTCTTCAAAATTGTCCATGGATGACTCCTTGCACATTGAGAAGCTTCTCCGAGCAAAGATGGATTTGAGTTTCATGTAAGTGCATTACATTCGTTACAAACCAGTTTTAGGGATTATTCTATTGATTTTTCTTCTTTTCTGTTTTTGTTAACAATCTAAGTTGGTTGATGCTGTTTACTTTGACAAGCCTGATGCTGCATGAACTTCTCATTTTTCATACAGGTATGCTTCAAAAGAAAATGACACCTGGGCTCGGTGCCTTGTGAAAGATCTCACCATTGAGGCTGGTTCAGGTCTTGTTATTATGGAGCCAGTTGACATTTCAGGAGGATATACTTCTGTTAAAGATAAGACAAATATATCGGTCACTTCTACTAACATATGCATCCACCTTTCTCTAAGCGTGGCTTCTCTGTTACTTAAATTACAAAATCAAGCTCTTGCAGCATTACAGTTTGGTAATGTCAATCCATTGACATCTTGTACCAACTTCAAACGACTTTGGGTATCACCAAAAGGTCATTATCAGTTCTATAGCTTCTGTGCCTTGACACAGTCTTTCTTAAACTTCAGGATTGCAATTCCAAGATCTTATTTGATTAAAAACTATTTGACTGTGTAAGTCTTGACAAGTCAAGAATTGCAGGGGAACTACCTGGTTACAGTTTCACCTTCTGGAGGCCCCAAGCTCCTTCTAATTATGCTATCTTGGGTGATTGTGTCACATCAAGGTACACCATCTTCAAAGCTTACAAGTTGCTTCAAACTGATTACTTTGATGATTTGTTTTCATTAACCAGTCAAATGAATTAAACAATGTAGCTTTTGTTCCATTTGCTCGATCTGAAGAATTGGTTACCTATATTTGAGGGCAGAAAAATTAGTCTTGCCTTTTTTATATAAAGTATGTGGTACTGGAAACCGGTAGTACATTCGGTAATTTAGTCTATGATAAGATATCCCTATATAGGAAATGTTGGCGAGCAAGGTTAGCCGTACTGGAAACCGGCTCAGTCCAGTTGATAAAGTTGAGTAACAATTGATAAAGTTGAGCTAAGATAATTGGATGCCAACTAGATGGTTGCAGTAATGATTATCAAATTATTTCAAACATGGTTACTGGAAAAAATAAAAGCTTGTGGTAGTATAGCATGACTAACTGATATAAGCATATATTTCAGACATCTCTTATGAACTGTTTAAAAATTTCATATTTAAATCCTCAAAATGCTAACTATCAATAATATTAGGAGCATTTTTTTCAGTGGCTATGGTTCATTTCCATGGGTAATTTTTCCTCAGCTCCCTATGGTTTATTTCCAGATGTGCTATACTTCCCTACCTCCCAAGTACTGCAGAAAATGATTCTTGTGTATACCTACATGAACATTTGATATATGCTCTCTTATGGCATGAAACTTACCATTTTTTTAGCAATTTGTCTTAGAAACTATAATCTTAAAGATATAACTAACTATATGGCTGTTTAAACCTCATGCAAAGCCACATGCAAGCATTGGCAGGGCCACTAGCCATCTCTAAAGCACTATCGTTCTGTCTGATGAGGAAATCTGTGCACATTATGTCTTAAAGCTGCGATGGTAATATCAAGTTTTACACTCTAGAACGTATCATTTGCTCTGATGAAAGAACCAACACATAAATTTGTAGATATTTGTGTCCCTCTTCATTCTAAAGATACAGTATTAAGCCTCAACGCCATTTGAGAGATGGACGTCACCATGTCATAATGTCCATGGGAAATCACTTATCAATCTGAAGGCACTCCAAAATGGATTCTGAATAGCAGTCCAAATTAGATGAGTAGACCTAATAAATGAGTCAAACATCTCAAAAGTTCAATCTACCCATAAATAATGTATGCTTTGATTTTTCCCATCAGGACAAGTTTTTTTCTTGGGGAAATTGATGGTGATAGTGTACACCCCCTCCTACCAGCGGGACAAGTTAGTCATGCCAAAGAGGTTGTCGATATCCACATCAAATAAGAATGAACCATCATGATGTCGGATCATCATGCTAATGGAAAACATATGGAAGAAGAGCACTTATAGAGGTTTGCAAGGTTTGAAGTAACAAGATACCAAATACATGGTGGGCAGAAAAAAACTAAACTATGACTCTGGAGCTTCAATGATCCCCATGTCTATCCAGGTGCTTCCCCTGATGTTATTGTTAAGTTGACACACCTACTACTTCACTAACTGAGCACCAGTTATATACCAGGAAAGCTGGAAGTGCGCATGATGCCTATTCCAGTTTCTCATTTCGATTCATTTGTTATGATCCTTTGTACAAGTTTTACTCTTTTTATTATAGCCATTGTTCTTTGTATTGTACCTTTCATCATCCTCTTGATTGTAATTGTATTCATCAGTACATGGGAACTCTATTTGAAGTCTGCCTGCTTAATGTGCTTAGCTAACCTTGCTCACTTTATTATGCTCTTCCAATAACTTCTGATCAGCTAAAACTTGTCAACACATTTCTGCACATTGTCCTTCCAAACTCTAATGTGCATCAATCTATCATCAGTCTTGTTGCAACAAAATGTTCCTAAACATCCCATAGAACTTTTCTTCCATTGAATTCTTAAGTCTCACCCAAAAATTCTCTCTACATGGTTGCTTGGGTAACCTATATTAGTCTACAATAACAACAACAAAGCCTTAATTCCAAACTAGTTGAGATCTGCTACATGAATCCTTTTTCTTCATTCATTTATGTTCTGAGTCATTTTTTTAAAGACAAATATTCTAAGTCTTTCTTTATCACTTCCTCTCATATAATTTTTGATCTATTTTTACCTTCTTTTTTCTTCTACATATATCAAATCACTTCTTCACACAGGTGCATTTTTAGCTATACGTTGCACATCCAATCATCCAAGCCATCCTTCCGTTAATTTGTCTTCGATTAGAGCTATTTTTACCTTTTTGTAAATGGTTTTATTTTTTATCCTATCTTTTCTTATATTACCACATATCTATCTCAAAGATCTGATTTTTACTATATTCATCTTATGTACATGTATTTTTTTTAACTATTCAAGATTGCATGCCATAAAGTATGGCTGGCCTTATGGCCGTTTGTAAAATTTTTTCTTCAATTTGGTAGGGGTACTTTATGTTTACATAATATATAGTAGTACTTTTTCATCTCATCCAATCTGTTTTAATCCTATAGACAACATCATCCTTAATCTCTCCTTATGAATAATCGATCCTAAATATCGAAAATAATCATTTGTAGTAATTTCACAGTCCTTAATTTTTAGTCTACATTCGTCTCCGTTTCTAATTTTACTAAAATTATATTCTATGTATTCTCTCTTTGTGTTTGAGTGTCGACTTAGTCCTGAATAGAGCAGAGTGGAGGAAGCAGATTCATGTAGCTGACCCCATGTAGTTGGGAAAAGGCTTAGATGAGTTGAGTTGAGTATTCTCTCTTTATCCTACTTAACCTAAAGCCTTTTGATTCTAATGCATTTCGTTATATTTCTAACTTACAATTAACTTCAATTTTAGTTTCATCTACTAATACTATATCATCTATAAATAACATATATCATGAAATATTATCCTGAATATGCCTAGTAAATTCATCTATAACTAAAGTAAAAAGATATTGATTAAGAGCAGATATAGCTTGCGTTAGTCTACATCATACAATTCAATACAAAAAGGTAAAAATGTTTCAATATAATGAGAGCATGTAATAAAAGGCGAAGAATTAGTGCCTTTTTCCCTCAAACAAGGTGTGGTTGAGGATGTTGGAGGGGGTTGCATGGGATGGTGGGACGGGATGAGAGATTACCTAGGCCTGCAAGATGGGACTCACTTCTATCTTTATTTATTTAAGTTTGAAGAAGGATTCTTTCGTTTTTTGGGTATTAATTCACTTCAAGAAAATGTTTGCTTGTAGTATCATAATGGTACCATTTTTTCACTTTGTTTATTATGTTTTGTGAGTGCCATTAACATTTTGTTAAATATTTACTTGTTCATTATGCCTCATCTTAATCAAATTTAAAACTTTTTCAAAATGCATTTGTAGATCAATACCTCCTTCACAGGCTGTAGTTGCAGTTAGTAACACCTATGGTCGTGTACGAAAGCCTCTCAGCTTCAAGCTCATTTGTTCATTATGTAATTTTCAAGAACCCGAAGGAACCAGCAATGGGTGCTCCATCTGGATGCCAGTTGCACCACCAGGCTACTCAGCATTAGGGTGTGTGGCACATGTAGGAAACCAGCCACCTCCAAAACACATTGTCTATTGCCTTCGATCTGATCTTGTAACTTCTGCTAACTTTTCAGACTGCATATACTATGTTCAATCTATGCCAAGGTATATTTTTTTCTCTTTTTTTGTGCTTTAACTTCATATATGCACACAATGTTGATGTTATTAAAATCTGTTGCCTCACTATGTTTGTAGGGTTTTGTCTGGACTTAGCATTTGGAGAATCAACAATGTTGTCGGTTCATTTATTGCACATAATTCAGTGGAATGCCCCCCTGAAAGTGAAAGTTTCAATTTGCACGAGATTCTTCTGCACAATTCCAATTGGCATCTCTCGTTCTCCAGTCATCCCAGTTCTAAAACCTACATTAGCAATGAACAACAAAATCAACAGCAAGGAGGTAACAGCAATAGTGGTTCCTCTGGATGGGACATCTTGAGGTCCTTGTCAAAATCTAGTTGTTATATGTCCACCCCACACTTTGAAAGGATATGGTGGGATAAAGGTTGTGATCTAAGAAGACCAATTTCAATATGGCGACCAATACCACGTCCGGGATATGCTGTACTTGGTGACTGTGTAACAGAAGGGTTTGACGTTGATCTTATATTATTATTATTCTTTTTCCCTTATATACTCCTCTACAATGATAATTGACGCTAGGCTATCTTCTTCCTCTTCGTGCCTCAGGTTGGAACCACCTGCTCTAGGATTAGTGTTCAAGTGTGATAATTCTGTGATTTCTGCAAATCCTGTGCAGTTCACTAGAGTTGCACATATAAATCGAAAGGGGCTTGATGATGCCTTTTTTTGGTACCCAATTCCTCCTCCTGGTTATGCCTCGTTGGGATGTGTAGTGACGAGAACCGATGAAGTGCCGGAGAAGGATTTCTTTTGCTGTCCAAGAATTGATCTTGTTAACCAAGCAAATGTTTCTGATGGACCTATTTCTAGGTCATCCAACTCAAAGGGTTCCAACTGCTGGAGTATATGGAAAGTTGACAATCAGGTTCTCAACAGCAGTGCCTGAAAGATAGACTGGCTTTTCTATTTTGTGTTTGCATTTTAAGCTGACACATTCATACCATCTAGTCCTTGTAATGTGTTAACTGTCTTAACTTGATGTTGTCATGGTTTCTTGCATGCTGCAGGCCTGTACTTTTCTTGCACGATCTGATCTCAGAAAACCATCAAGCCGCTTGGCATACAGTATAACTGACTATGTGAAACCTAGAGCACGTGAAAACATTAGTGCTGATATGAAGCTTGGGTCTTTTTCATTTAGTATCCTTGATAGTTTGTGTGGGACAGTGAGTAACCTTGTTTGTATTGCTTCAGTTTCTTTTTCAGTTGGAAGAGGTAGAATATCTTACTCTTTTTTACATTATTTTTACTGATATTTGTTGGATCTGTTCAGATGACACCACTATTTGACACAACAATTACGAACATTACTGTTGCAACACATGGGCGTCTTGAGGCAATGAATGCTGTACTCATCTGTTCGATTGCTGCATCCACGTTCAACAGACAATTAGAAGCATGGGAGCCTCTTATTGAACCCTTTGATGGCATATTCAAGTAAGATTCTAGTTTTTTTGTTGACGATTTTATGATAAACACAGTAAAACCTTTTGCAGAATTTGGTTTATGAGTGCTTTTAAATTTCAAGTTTTGGCAAGATTTGGTTTATGAGTCGATTGACACAATAATGTATTCCACTGATTTTTTTGGTTCTTATTTCATCGTTTTAAGGGTTGAAACATATGATACCAGCGAACACCCACCATCAAAAGTTGGCAAACGAGTTCGTGTTGCTGCAACAACCCCCGTAAATCTTAATGTCAGTGCTGCCAATCTTGAAATTCTGACAGAAACTTTGGTTTCCTGGAGTAGGCATAATGATATCGAGCAGAAGTCATCAAGAAAAAATGAGGTCATACTCTCTGTTAATACAACCAGTGCTCTAAAGTAAGTTTAAATGATTCTGCACATTCAATTTTTGGAAACTGACTTCTGTCCTGTCATTCAGGAATCTGATGAAGATTTAAGACAAAGTGATGATTTATCCTATTCTGCATTGGATGAAGATGATTTTCAAAAGTGATTGTTGAAAATAAACTTGGATTGGATGTTTATCTGAGAAAAGTTGAGGGAAACGCTGAGTTGTTACAGCATGACAACCAAGTGTCATTTTTGGTGCCACCTCCCAGGTTTTCGAATAAGTTGAACACTGTTGCTAAAGCCAGGGAAACACGATATTATGTTGCCATCCAAATCATGGAGTCTAAGGTCTTATATATCTTTTATCTATAGTATGACTCCAATATACTGTTCCAAAATTTGGTCATGACCTTATTTAACTTTATTGCAGGGACTACCTATTGTGGATGATGGCAACAGTCATGACTACTTTTGTGCTTTGCGGTTGCTGACAGACAGTAAGGCCACAGATCAGTATAAGCTTTTTCCCCAGAGTGCAAGAACTAGGTGCGTAAAACCTATGATCTCAAAGATAAATGGCTTGGATGAGGCATATGCCAAGTGGAATGAACTTTTTATATTTGAAGTTCCTGAAAAGGTACGTATGACATTAAAAGGCTATAATATACTTGTCTGTGGTGGATCTATTTTTATTTCTTTCATAAGATATTGTGAAATTTGCATTATGAAAAATTTGGAACTTTCTTATATGAGGCTATGAGTGCTTTGATATGTCGCCACACAGCACATCCAACAGCTTGAACTTCTATTAGAAATACTTTTGCTTCAGGCATTCTCAAGCCCAAAGATAAAAGGATTGGGTTTGTAACACATATTCGCATGGTGGAATATTTAGGTCTTATTAATGAGTATCTCTAAAAGTTCCATCTATTGTTCACCCACCTTTCCTGTCCTTCTTGCTTTCATTGATTTCATACTATATCATGTTACGACATTTCAAAAACAATTAGTTCTATAAGTTGCGTTATCCGATATCATCCTTGTAAGAAGTTCCAAGATTAGCATTAACAAAGTTGTTTGTATCAGAGCATCCATCACAGGGATTTAAGTTCTCATGTTGATGGGTGTGCTGACCACATGCCACATAGCATGTCCTATGTCACCTCATGCCATTCTCTCACCTGCTATGCTGTGTCAAAATGTTAAATCAATAAAATGATTTAATGGTTGCCATGCCGTGTTCTGGTAGTTGCCCGCCAGAGTTCAACCCAGAGGTTGAAACGTTAATCCATATTTAAAAAACAAAATTGTGAAAAAAACTTTTGTACTTATCAGAAACTATAGAATCCACATATCTCAACATCAGTTCATGCGTAATCTGCAAAAATTGGCCATATTTTGACTACAGAAACTATGTATTTTGACTAAAATTATATTACTCTTCTTTCCAGGGTATCTGTGCTGAGATATTTGTCGTTATTGCATATTTGGAATTTACCAGTTTTGCTTCTCTAATTATTTATTCATTCAAATGTTATGAATTGATAGGAGTTCCACATTTATACTCTATGGCATGATCTAGATAGAAGATGTAGAATGGTTAAATATATAAAACAATTTGATTTTCATGAAAATGTTTAACTTCATATAATATCACAGTAAACTAGATAAAAGCATACTGATTGAATTTTTTTATTATTCCTTCAGTTATGATTTATCTGTGACATTGTTTTTGATTAAGGCTTTTTACAAATGATAACATAAAATAGGCAAGATTAAAAGATAGGCAGCAGCCTCTAATAAAATACAAAAAAGAAACAGGAGTAAATCTTTCTCTTCTCTTTAATATTCTCAATAATATATAACATTGAAATACTTGTTTTGGGCCTTCAAATGAATGCCTACTTCTATATATATTTCATATGCAATAGATATATATCTGATGTGCCGGCCCCATGTAGTTGGGAAAAGGCTTATATGTATATATATATGTATATGTATATGTATATATATATGTGTATAATATATATATATATATATATATATATATATATATATATATATATATATATGTATGTATGTATGTATGTATATATATATATATATATATATATATATATATTATATATATATATATATATATATATATATATACACATACATATATTATATATATATATATATATATATATATATATATATATATATATATATATATATATATATATGTATGTATGTATGTGTATGTATGTGTATGTATATGTATATGTATGTATGTGTATGTATGTGTATGTATATGTATATATATATATATATATATGATGTGCACAATTCCAAAACCTAGAACAGAAAAGAAAACTAAACACTCCATAGTCCATACAAATGGCTGGTGACCACAACCTAATGTCAAAGTTAAAGCAATGAGGGCATCTCTTGCCATAGTTATATTTTTAAGATTTCAGGTTTAATAAGTATCAACCAAGTGAAGATATATTTATATAAACTATTATTTTTTACTGGTCCATTTGCTGATTTACATGGCAGTTCTGATTGTTACTAGTTCTTAGACACAAATAGAAAGGGGGCATTCGTCTTTCTGTAAGGCTTAATTATGGTACTTATCTGACAACATAATAAGTTATATGGTTCCTGGCTTAGGTATTTTGACATGTCCCAACCTTTGTATCTTATAAGAGAACCGCTACTATTTGTTATTTTTTCTCTCTGAGATTCTACATAGATGCTAGAATCATGTAACACGTGGTTATTTGCTGGAATGAGTAGAAGCAATTCCATCTAAATTGTTTCACTTCTCACAGATTGCAGTTTAGTTTCTGTTACAATTTGAAATGGTGACTGTGTTTTGAAAAATATAGATGATTAGATATTGAGCTCAAAAGAATTTTTTTTTTTTTTTGTGTAAATTGCAACTGAATCCTATGGTCGTTAATTTCATAATTGTTCAGGGATTGACAAGTCTGGAAGTTGAGGTTACAAACCTTGCTTCAAAAGCTGGCAAAGGTAATACTTAGGAGTTTCTTTCCTTGTACTGTAATGTAGCGTTTAGCACATTCAAGGGGACTGCATTTCCTAATTCATGATCTGTTTCTTTCTTCTTTTGTGTGTATGACATTGGCTATTTTTTGGCTACTCATTATTAATGTCTTCTATAATCTGCTTAAGTTAATGTTCTTAATTGAGCAGAAAATTTTGGGTTTACAGCACAAGAGAGCTGAGAAAAATTGTCGAGTACATCCATCTGTATACTCTTATATATCAAGTTTAATTGAAGCACACAAATTGTCGTTCATCAATTTAATGCTTTAATTTTATATGCTTTTATGGCATGCTGGATGTCTCATATCTATTTGGAGCTTGGACATTCTTCGACATTAAATATTTATTTTGGGTTTTGAGGGAACTATTCTAACTCGCTCAAATGTTGATAATCATGTGTGCTTTTTTTCTGGAGAAAAACAAGTGACTGTTGGTGCCTCCAAATGGCTACCGCACTCCAAGCGAACATGAATATATGCATTGAAGTGCAATTGTGTGGCATAGAACTTATCTTGTAATAATCCTTTTTTGTCATGAAAACACAACTATTCTCTGCATCCTATAGAAAGCATCATCATATGAACATCTTGAACAAGCATGAATAACAAACCTAATCTTGTAGTTTTGAGGTAAAATATTTTACTTGGTCACTCTTTTCTTTTGAGGTCAAAATATTTTACCTTGTCATTCCTTTATTTTTAGAGTTTTGAAGTAGTCTTTTTTATCACTGCTACAATCTACAATTTTCTTGGACTTAATATTTCTTTAACCCTTAAAACAATGTTCACCATCTCGGTATTGAACCCCATTCCAGTACCATGCTGGTATAGCATCTTATGCCTAGTATGCTGGTTGGTTTACTAGACTGAAACTCTGTATGCCCCCATATCGAGTCTGGGTTCCATATAACATGATACAGCTGGTACCGGATTGTGCACACCAATATGGCGGATCATCTCTTGAAATGCCCTAGAGACTCTTACTTGCACAAATTATCTTTAAACTGCATTGCCCAAAAGTTTTTAATGCTGGTACCAAGCATCATGCCATTTTTCTGTCAGAATGTTACAATATTTTATGGTAGTATAATTGATGATAGTGCCAAAATTAAAATCATAAAAATGAATTAAAAACAATTAGCACCGATTAGTATGATCTGTAAGGTACCGTGGTACATGCTAATGTGGACCTGTATGGAATGGTGTGATCATTACAGACTGGTACAAACTGTTTTATCATCTCAGCATCTGTACTGGTGCTGATATCAAATCAGAATATTACAGTGCTGATGGTACCATCCCATTCCAGTGAATTTTGGATCTGCACGTTGCCACCTCCATACACCTCAAATGCCTTCACCTTACTTTTTACATCTGTACTGTTATAGTTCTATAGCATTATTTGTAACTGTTTCTCGAATGTGCATGCACCAACAATGCTGTATATTATCTCTCGCATTACACTATAGGAGATTAGCTGGTTCGCAAAAACATGTTTATATGTATATCTGGTCTGCAATACATGCTATATGGATGTAAGGATTTTAGATGCTTGATACTTTTGTTCAAATTAAGAATGTTATCTATGGCTTCCTTTTTCACATTAGGACACGTGTGACAAAACAGCCTGCCCTCCTCCAACACCCCCCCCCCCCCCCAAAACCAAAAAAAGGCATGTGATATCTCTAAGAATAATCTGATGATGTGACACCAAAATGGATGGTTCCTCTACTTTCCTGTTATGATTAAAAACATATCAAAATTTGAACTAGAGAAGTAAGAGATTAAATGAAGAAGTTAGGTTCAAGAGGCTACACTCTATCATTCACAGCCACACAAATACCAGCATTTTATCAGCCAATGTTAATATTTATATTATCTTATAGATGAGGCTCATGGTATATAACTGTTTTTTGTGGGGTTATTTGCTTCTTTAATGGATTGATTGCAGTAATATGTCACATTCATTTCTAACACATACCCTGTTTTGCAGTAAAGCTTTTACCCTATGTTCATCTCAACGTCCACACCTACTTTAACATGATCCTTGCTTATGAGTCATCCTTCAGTCAAATTCATACAATAGTTCTGGTTTTATAGTGACCATAAAAACTTCCAACATCATTTAGAACATGTAATACTTTACGGATACATTTGCTTTATTTCCTGCAAGAATTCCTCATCCCTCTTTAAGACATATATACCAAAAATTCTATTCTTTTATGATAGGGTCGTCATGATGAAATTGTGAAATGTATCCCTTCTTTGATTTAAATTGTTTATTTAACTGTTTTCCAACTATTAGTTGCACTCATCTATACTCTTTTTGGGCTAGTTAGTCTTTATTCTCTTCAGATCATTCTGTTACTCCAATAAGAATAGTTATGAGGTTAGGTACTTGACATGTTGAAATAATCCCCAAAATTAAATATGTAGATCATTCGTTTGGAGAGCTCTATTTTGTGTTTTAATATTCTGTATGATTGTGTTTATTTCTTACTATATTGCTTCGACAACGTAGGTGAGGTTATAGGTGCGATGTCTGTGCCCATTGGTAGTAGTTCTGGTATGTTTAAACGGGCTGCTTCAATAAAAATACTACAGCAAGCAGCTGATATACAGCAGTTCACATCATATCCTCTGAGAAGAAAGGTGATTTTATTCCATCTCTGGCACTGTGAATCCATGAATTTATCCAAAATTCCAAATAGTGCTGCATGCCAATATGTGATCATGTTTTTGCAAACTTATATTCTTTGCATTCCTCTTTTTGTTTGACTGATTCAAAATGTAATTTAACCAACAAAAAAATATTTATGCAAAGCCAGGGTCAGGCATTTATTGATGAAGAAACGAATTATTGTGGTAGTTTGGTCATTTCCACATCTTATTTTGAACGAAATGCTGATATGAATATCCGAAGGGGAATAGAGAGCGCAACTAGCACGGAGAGAGATGTTGGTTTCTGTGTCGGGCTTGGTCAAGATGGGCCTTGGGAGAGTTTTGATTCAGTTCTTCCTCTATCTGTTGTTCCAAAGTCACTTAATAAAAACCCTTTTGCCTTTGAAGTTGTCATGAGGAACGGAAAGAGGCATGCAATTCTGAGGGCTCTTGCTGTTATTGTGAACGATGCTAACATCAAGCTAGAAGTGTCTGTGTGCCCTGCCACCATGCTAAGTAAACCTGTTCTAAATATGGGACTAAACAGTGCTACTACAGTGACAGAAGAGGTCTTTGAAAATCAACGATATCAACCAATTTCTGGTTGGGGAAACAAATCATCCGGTTCTCGTGGTAATGATCCAGGACGTTGGAGTACAAACGATTTTTCATACTCATCGAAGGTGAGATGTTAACAAGCATGCGGTTTCCACCATTATGAATATAATAAATGGTAGTGGTATATTGTATTTGCTTTTAACAAGGAATCTCTTTTTTAATTATATTAAAGGACTTTTTTGAGCCTCCACTTCCTGCTGGTTGGCGATGGACATCAGCCTGGAAAATTGAGAAGTCTCAGTTTGTGGATGGTGATGGATGGGCATATGGAACTGATTTTCAGAGCTTAATGTGGCCTCCAAATTCTTCAAAAGCATCTTCAAAATCAGTTCTCGATTTGTGCGGCGAAGGCGTTGGATACGTACAAGGCAACCATTATCCAAGGAAAACAATGATAGCATGAGAAATGTCATTGCTATTATAAATCCAGGATCATCTATGGTTTTACCGTGGACTAGCATGGTTAGTGGGATGGACTTGCACTTGCAGGTTCGTCCTTTTGCTGGCAGTTATCAGGAGATATACACTTGGGGTCAAATGCTCACTTTGGGTTCTGGCAGGGAACAATCCACCAATCAGCAGGCTCCACATTCTAGACAGAACACAGTGAAACATTCAGTGGTTCCATCACAAATTCTATTCTTAGATTGAATCAGCTTGAGAAGAAGGATATGCTCTCATACTCTAATCCTGGTGTTAGTACTAAACAGTATTTCTGGCTCAGTGTGGGGATTGACGCTTCAGTTCTTCACACAGAATTAAATGCTCCTGTTTATGATTGGAAAATATCTTTTAATTCTGCTGTAAGATTAGAAAATAAACTTCCTTATGAAGCTGAATATGCTATATGGGAGAGAGCAGCAGAAGGGAATATGGTTGAGCGGCAGCGTGGTATCATCTCATCAGGTGGAAATGCATTTGTCTACTCAGCAGATATTCGAAAACCCATTTACCTTACTTTGTTTGTTCAAGGTGGTTGGATTTTGGAAAAGGTAACTGTTTCTTCAATCATTAATATGGTTTTAACTTAAAGTTTGTCCTATCTGATTACTGTTCTTCTCTATCAGGATGCCATTCTAGTCATGGATTTACTGGCTCTTGACCATGTATCTTCCTTTTGGATGGTTCAACAACGAAGTAACAGGTTTGGCATATGAATGATGTTATCATATCCACATACCATAACAAAGAAGTTCCAAATTGAAATCTCAACATAAATTGCATGATATGTTTTCTAACTTGAGAGGAACTTTGACAGAAATGTGTAAAGTATTCATAAAGAACAAGAAATCAGTGATTCAAGTTTTGGAGGGATGAGGTCGAAACAACCAAGATATCTCATCCTAGAGAGATTTAGAGACTGATCTTGATCATCCCATCATGTTTGGGTTATGACATTATATTGCCAATTTTAAATAAATCTAATTTATCTTCCAAGATATAACTTTTCAAGTCCAAATATGTTTAAAAATTGAATAAAACACTAAAGCTTCGTAAGTAATTTTTAAAGAAAAAATCATCCTACGGGATAGGATGCAAGCTATCTCATTTCGTGGAAAAATCAGAACACCTTGTCTCATAAGATTTAAAACATTCCAAGAAATAAGTACAAGTTAATTTAATCAGCCACAAAGACAAGACCAATATCTTTGTTTGGTTGAAAACTAAGACTGATATAGTGTGAGAATATATGTAATTTTTCTTTAGTAATCACACCTTTCTAACTCCTATGGGAAGTCTACTCTCTATGTCATAACCTAGGATCTCACTCAGAAAAGGCTAGTCAAGAAATTATTATTTGGGCTCCTTGATCCTATGTAAGTACCCAAGATTTTTCCCAGTATATAACTGATATGAGACTAAATGCTCGCCAGGCTCTCATATACTTCCTCCGTTTAACCCTCGGTGTCCTCATTAAGCTTTGAGACCATGTCCTAACTGACATGCAAATCCAATCGAATCCAATCACAAACACATAGAGCCTATATATAGTGTCCCTTGGTTCACATGGGAGAAGTTATGTTAGTCTACTAGTTAGAAAGAAGGTAAATCATTGTTTTTTATCTAACAAGTCCTAGTGATACTCTTTGAACGGATGGATAAAAGCTTTTACGTCAAAGAAAGGTTTTGATTGTTTTAGATCATTTAAAAAAACATTGTGTCATGTAATTAAAGGCATCTATCTCTTACACTCGCTTAATGCATAGGTTAGACTTCTCCAAAACGTATATTTTCTAGTCATTTTTAGTTTTGTGCATCATGATAGACAACATGGATTTTAAATTTGGATGTCATCATTGGTTTTTGAACCACTATTATTAAAGATTTACTGTTTAATGTGTATTCTGCAATCCATCTCTCTCTCTCTCTTCTCATTTGCATCTACACATACACTTACATGTTATGTATATATGTAATGTACAACATGCACAAGAACACATGGATTACATGTAAGGGTTGTAATACAAATAGTGCAGGCAGATCAGAGGTTTTCAATATGCGTGACACTAATAACCTTGATAGTTATGCTAAATCGCATCTTATTGAACTGAGGGGAGTAAAAGCATGGGTATATGTGTTTTGCATTCATCATGATCAATAACCAGTTTTCTACTTTTCATCCAAAGATTCTTAAAGTTTATATGGAGCATGTCAAATATGTGCAAGAAAATATATGATCCTCAAGCATCATAATACATTTTTTTATTAACTTTCAGTTTAAGCTCAGTCACTTCTCTCTATTTGTTTTCTTGGAAAATTGTTGAGTTTTTAATATTATCAAATATTTACTACATTCAGGAGGTTGCGTGTTAGTGTTGAGCATGACCTTGGAGGAACTGATGCTGCCCCCAAAACAGTGAGGTTGTTTGTTCCATATTGGATCCAGAATGATTCAGCAGTACCATTATCATATCGTATTGTAGAGGTGGAACCACTGGAAAATGCAGATGATGATTCTCTCTTAATTTCTAGAGCAGTTAAGTCTGCAAAATTTGCCTTGAAACAATCCTCAAAGTCCTTGGATAGAAAAAATACTAGCATAAGGCGAAATATTCAGATATTAGAAGTTATTAAGGACTCTAGTCCCAAATATGTTATGTTGTCTCCACAAGACTATGTAATTCGTGGTGGAAGTTTGTCATTCCAATCTCGTGGTGATGCTTTTACCTCTGCACATGTCGGTGTATCTGTAGCTATCAGTCATTCTGTTAATTACAGCCCTGGTATTTCTCTTCTTGAACTTGAAAGCAAGGTATAGAACCATCTGTGTTTATATTTCTTTTAGTTGTGTTATAGCAGGGACTTTTCGTAATTCAAATTTTATTTTAAGCATTGAGGTGACAGGAAACTGTACTCTTATACAGGAACGAGTTAATGTTAAAGCATTTGCTTCTGATGGATCATATTACAGGCTTTCAGCACACCTTAAAATGGCTTCTGACAGAACAAAGGTTGATCTCATTTTTCTTGTTTTTGCATTCTTTTATTCCTTGTTTTTGTAATCCCAGTTTAATAGGATTTTATGATTTATTATAGATCCTTTGTTTAACTTATCAGAACTCTTCTACAGGAGAATATCATTTATTTTAGGGATAATTACCCCAAAAGTATATGAACTTATCTGAGGTTTTCAATTAAGTCATTGTACCCTTTTTTTTTTTCAATTGAGTATATCAAGTAATATAAGTTTTTCAATCAAGTATATTTTTAAGGGCCATCAATGATGACTTGGTGGACCACATGACAATCATTAACGATAATTTGAGTATACTTTTTTTTTTCTTCAATTAAGTATACCAACTTGTAAAAGTTTTTCAATTGAGCATGCTAACTTATAAAAGCTTTTAATTAAGTATACTTGTTTAAGTCTAGATAGCATTTCTCATAAATGCATAGCAAAACAATCACTCAAAAAAATTCATATATAAAATTTTATACTCAATAACCTAAAGAAGAAATATTATTATCTATTTGTGCAAAAAATTTATATGCATGAAAGATTAAGCAGCAAAATAGTAACTTTACAATTGCTTGATTAATAGTAAATGAATTATTGAAAAAACTACATTTCAAGTGTGTGCCTTTTTTATGTTGTAAACTTTTTGATGCTTTACTAACACATTAGTCAACAAAATAATTTGCCCTCTTCCGAAGGCCATGTGACTGCAAAAGCTATCTGGCTTTGTCACATAGAGCTAGATATTAAAAAGTGTCAATAGATAGCTCTCATAATTCATTTGCGCACATTCTCTGTACTTAATTAGGAAACTTTTATGAGTTGATGCTTCCAATTAAAAATCTTTTATAAGTTTGTATACTCAATTGAAAAAAAAAAAAATCAAGTCATCGTTGATGGCCGTTATGCAATCTATCAAGTGATCATTATTGGTCATCAAAATGGATTTCGTTGAAAAAACTTACATAAGTTAAGATACTCAATTGAAAGAAAAGAAATAGTATAAGAACTCAATTGAAAACTCCAAATAAGTTCATGTACTCTTGGTGCAATTATCTTTTTATTTTAATTTGTAAGTTTGTTGTTCATTGCATCATAGACTAGTTGATTAAATAAATGAATTTGCACTATAAACAGTGAGCTTATTATATATTGATTGAGATATTTTATGTTATTGTATGAACTTTCCTTGGAGAACATGATGCTTTTTATATACCTATATCACCTGGCACATCCTAAAGGCTTTAACAGTTTTTTTTCATTTTCCTCTGAGAATAACATGAACTGTTCAAACTCAACTTAAAGAGTAGTGATTTATTGACAATCTAATAATATCAAAGGTTGTTAAAGCATTATATGTTTTCAGTTTCTGTTTTGCATGTAAAGAAGAAAACTCAACTGATAATTTCATTCTCATTCCATCATTATCATTAAAATTTTCTTTTATTTTTTGGCCATCTGTGAGAAAAAAGGAATCAAGTGGGTCCTCATGAGGTCTATCCCTATTATAATAGGATCAAATTCCGAAGGACTCGTAAAATGTCCTTGGACATGTAGTGCCAACAGTACCACAATATAGTCATTTGCAACGAGTGATGCAAGTCTAGTCAACTTGAGCTATATCTAGCCTGGGTGACCCCTATTTGAATAAAGTTGCTTGCATTTATTCTTGTAGTTTCTTTTGAAACAACTGACAAGATATTAAGGTCAATAATGGTCAAAATAAGTGCTTCCATTTTCACCTGCATAGCATTGATTTTTAAATTGTTGACTGATGATGTGTGATGCTTTAATTCATTCTTTAGTGGTACTAAGTTTTACAAAATCTTGTAGATTTTATGTCCATGTTCCCAAAATTTATTCCTTTCAATTTCTATCTTTTGATCAAGGCCAAGATGCAAGTGTTAGGAACATAAGTTGAAGTGATGTAAATTAGTCTGGGAGCAGTTCCCCTTTCAAGAATGGTATGAAGAGTTGGGACATATAAATTTCTTACATAACCTTTCATATTTTATCATTAAAATTTATGAAATTGTAGCAAACAATAGAAAAATGAAACAAGTCATCTCATCTGAATAAATACTGCTATGCACACTTTGTGCTGTCATCATTCACATTTATGTTATTACCTAGATGATGAGAAGTCGGGTTATCTTTATGTCAGAAAATTCTATCCATACATATTTCATTGACAAATTACATAATGAAGACAATATTCTAATTTTACACTTGTTAAATCAAATCATTGTAGGTTGTTCATTTTCTACATCAGACTCTATTTATCAACAGGATTGGAAGCAGTATATCTTTGTCTCAGTGTAACACTAAGACAGAAGAGTGGTTTCACCCAGATGATCCTCCAAAATTTTTTAAATGGCAATCCAGTGCAAATGAATTATTGAAGGTGATAAAAAGTAGTGTTATTGGATTTGCTATGCTGTAAATTATATTTCATTTTGTTGTTAACTTACCTGTTTATCTTTTCTGTCTTCAGTTGCGGGTGGATGGATACAAATGGAGTACGCCATTTAGCGTTGAAAATGATGGTGTTATGTGTGTTTGCATGAGGAGTGATAAGGGGAATGATCAGTTGTTTCTAAGAGTAGAGGTAAGGAGTGGAACAAAAAGCTCATGCTATGAAGTGGTGTTTTGCCCTGCTTCGTCATCAAGTCCATACAGGTATAGACCAAGTTAGATGCCTTTACTTTTTTCTTCTATTTAACCCTTGTAGATTTATCTGTGGTACAATGCTCCTGTAATTTCTCATAAACAGGATCGAAAATCGTTCGATGTTCTTACCTGTGCACTTCCGCCAAGTTGGTGGTACTGATGACTCCTGGCAGAGTCTTCCTCCTAATGCTGCTGCTGCATTTTTCTGGGAAGATTTAGGCAGACAGAGGTTATTGGAAGTCTTGGTTGATGGAGCTGTAAGGTCTGAGTTGTACAACATTGATGAGGTTATGGATCACACACCCATGCTAACATCAGGTGGACCTACAAAAGCTGTACGCCTTACTTGTCTTAAGGAGGGAAAGATATTTATAAGCCAAATTAGCGATTGGATGCCAGAAAATGAAACTCCAGAAGGCATACATGAAAGGGTTCCAGTACCTGCTTTTCAATCATCAGAGCTCGACTATAAACAGTCATCTTCAACATCAGATACTGAATTTCACGTTTCTTTTGAGCTAACAGAGCTGGGACTATCTATCATTGATCATATGCCTGAGGAAATTTTGTATCTCTCTGTGCAGAATCTTCTACTTTCATATTCTTCTGGATTGGGCTCTGGAATCACTAGGTGGGTTATTAAAATCTTAGATTTTGTTTCATTCATTGTCCCTATACCTTCCAAAGCATTGTCTGACGCTCAAGCATTTTCTGATGTGTGTCTGTATGAGTTGAAGACAGTACTTCTATCATTTTGCATCTGCTTACCTATTTATTATTTTTTAATGGCAGGTTCAAGTTACGTATGCACAGGATTCAAGTGGATAACCAATTGCCTTTTTCTCCAATGCCAGTTCTACTTAGGCCACAGAGATTGGGGGATCAGCTGGACTACACTCTAAAGTTTTCGATGACCATGCAAACTAATAATTCCCTAGATTTTTGTGTATATCCATATGTCGGTTTACAGGTACATGGGTTGATCTTTTGTGAGGCTAGCCTGAATTAAAATTTTCCATTTTATATTTAGTAAAGATTCTTCTATATTTGTCAATCTCACTTTTCCCACTTGATCCCGGCTTAGTAGGTTCATGTAAGTGAAAATTGGACCTTTTTAAATTCTATACAGGTGCCTGATAATTCTGCCTTTCTAGTTAACATCCATGAACCAATTATGTGGCGTCTTCATGAGATGTTTCATCGAGCAAAGCTTAGTACAGTATTCAGTTCATCAACGTCTGCTGTTTCAGTTGATCCAATAATCAAAATTGGGTATGCATCAAGATTTTTTCTGTTAAGAGACCATTCTTTATTCTTGTTTTTAATAAATGCTTATTAGATTTATCTTTTACCGCTAGGCTGCTTAATATCTCCGAGATCCGATTCAAAGTATCAATGGCTATGTCACCAGCCCAACGACCAAGAGGTGTGCTTGGATTTTGGTCATCTTGATGACCGCACTGGGAAACATGGAGCATATGCCGGTGGGTCTATCATTTTCTTGTTCATTGATTAGTCTTGGAGTGTATAAATTCATCAGATTTGTTTTCTAGGTTCTTTGATCATTGATTGTCATGCTTATCTAGAGATTAGTTACTTATGATATACTTATGCTCCCATGAACTATTTTTTAATCCTGTCTATTTTAGGTTAACATAGTTATTGCAATATGTATATCTAGGTACGCATTGCTCAGAGATTCCGTGAAGAAGTATGCATGCGTCAAAGTGCCCTTATGAGTACTGCAGTATCTAGCATCCAAAAGGATCTTCTTAGTCAGCCTCTTAGACTTCTCTCTGGCGTTGACATTCTTGGCAATGCCAGTAGTGCACTTAGTAACATGAGCAAAGGTGTCGCAGCTTTGTCCATGGACAAGAAATTTATTCAAAGCCGACAAAAACAGGTAGTCAAAATTTAAATAAGTCATGATATTATTGTAATGCTATGTGCGGGTCCAAACCTATGAAGTTTATACGGTTAACCAGTAATCTCTTTAAAATGATTTCTCCAGGATAGCAAAGGTGTGGAAGACATTGGTGATGTTATTAGAGAAGGAGGTGGAGCTCTTGCAAAAGGTTTCTTTAGAGGAGTGACAGGCATCTTAACAAAGCCTCTTGAAGGTGCAAAATCATCTGGTGTTGAGGGATTTGTCCAGGGTGTTGGTAAAGGATTAATTGGTGCTGCTGCACAGCCTGTAAGTGGGGTTCTAGATCTTCTATCCAAAACTACTGAAGGTGCCAATGCGGTAAGAATGAAGATATCATCTGCTATCACATCAGAAGAGCAATTGCTCCGTATACGTCTCCCTCGAGTAATTGGCGGGGATAATTTGCTTCGGCCATATGATGAATACAAAGCTTCTGGACAGGTAAAGAACTTTCACCTTTATTTTTAGGCACCTAATCGATCCTGTGTATAACTTTGTAACCCATAATTACTTTTTGTGTGCACATTATGGAAATAAAATGTCAGTTTTCCACCTAGGCGTGCCACTTTATCATAATAGGAAAAAGATTTCTTAATGTTGGTGATATACTTATCTCAATCATTAAACCATGCATCATAGAGTTGTTTCAGTTCCATGATTATGTTTGCATTTCCATTGTTCTGAAAATCTGGTCCATGCATGCTTATCTCACCTCACATTTAAAACAAGATCTGACTTTGCATCTTCTGTTCCATTGTGAAGGCTATCTTACAGCTTGCTGAATGTGGTACCTTTCTTGGCCAAGTTGATCTCTTTAAAGTCAGAGGAAAATTTGCATTTACAGATGCTTATGAAGATCATTTTTTACTGCCAAAAGGAAAGATCCTGTTAGTCACTCATCGAAGAATTATATTATTACAAGTAAGTCAATTTCCAGTTACTTTTAATTTTTGGTACTGTTCGATTCTTTCAGCAAACTAAGAACTCATTTTGCTGAAAGAACCCAATTTTATCTCCCTCAATTTCAGCAACCCACAAATATTATGGTCCAAAGAAAGTTCAATCCAGCGAGGGATCCATGCTCAGTATTGTGGGATGTCCTGTTGGATGATATAGTGACTATGGAATTGGCAAATGGAAAGAAAGATGGCCCAGGATCTTTACCTTCACGCCTTATCTTGTACCTGCAAATTAGATCAACTGAACCAAGAGAAACTGCTCGCATGATAAAATGCAGTCATGGATCTGAACAAGCTACGGAAATTTATTTATCAATCCAGCAAGCTCTGAATGCTTATGGTCCAAATGCATCAAAGGTAATTTCTTGTTTTTAATATGCTAGTGTGTGTTTAGAATATTAGGCATTATTGGATATATGATCTTTATTATATATGATCTTGCATTTTTTTCTCACAGGACATGCAGAAAAGGAAAGTGCCAAGACCATATACTCCATGTGGTTCTGTTGTCTGCCCTGAAGTACATCCTAAAGAAGATTTTGGTAGTTGGGTTCTCCATGATGATAAGGGGTCAGTTCCTATAGATTCGGCTTTTGGCATAATGTTTACTCAACCTCAACTTGGGAAAGAGCACCTTCAGTGAAACTTATCTAAAAATTTTGGTACTTGGAAGGAGGATGGTAATTACTACTTGTCTCTGAAAAATTCATGGTGTGTTGCTGCATGCTTGGTATGCAACAAAAATGACTTTTATCAAAAGAAATCTTGCAGTACTAAGTACATGCTCCTACGACAACAAAAGGTTTGGTATGTTGAATATTTCATATAATCTGTGATTTTTGACATGCTAGCTTTGTGTTCTTTCATTTAAAAATTGTTATGTTCAAAAATTTTCTTAATTATGCAGAAGTGAAATTCTTAATATTTAAATAAAACCTAAATAAATGCATCTCTACTGGAAGAGTATCTGTTTTGCTCCTAGAGAACAAATTAATGTCTCTCTTTTGGTACAAATCTTGTGCATGAGTAAAACAAATATTGAAAAATGTGCCGAATGACTGAAAATTGTAACTGGCAAATGCTTACAAGAGTTTCCACGAAGAGTGTGCTGTATTGTGAATTTATTAATCAATTTATAAATGTGTTTTAATCACTCTTAAGAGATTTAAATTATTGTTTCATGTGGAGAAGTCATTTACCTTGTGAGAGCCCAACCCCACTTCATATAGGCTTGCACGCACACACAATGCATATGCTTGCACCCAATGCACAAGGTCTGACAAATCATGTGGTACCAATATAATACAAACCACTAATGTCCTGAAAGAGTCCAAGTTCTAGCAACCTTGATGCTTTTTCAAACTAGACTCTGGGAATTGTATATGTTTTCTTTAACTGTGAAGTGATTTGCTTATTTTCCCCTTATTATGAAAAAAATCTTAGGCATATCCTACATTAATTTGTTAAGATTGCCTTTTGCCATGGATCCTTAAATAATATCCAAATATGCTTTTGTTAATTTTGAATTCATTTTTGTATTTGAGTATAAGATTTCAGATCTACCCTATCAGCACCATAGTAGTGAAGAACCACTGTGTGGAGGCCTGATAAGCCTTGATTTGTGCGAACCAGGGGCAAACCACCTAGTTCAACCTCAAACCCAGCAGTTCAATGCGAACCAGGTTGGTTGCGGACCTTGTCTCAACCCTGACCTGTGCGACCCAAGAGATGCAAGACAGTATTGCTTGGATCATATTTTAGGTGGTTTGGAAGGTTATACCCACTATTTGAATGTAGAAATAAGAAGAGGGAGGCAGAGGGCTTCCAAAGGCAAGAAATATGGGTTTTTTGTGAGGTCAGTGGAGATTTGAGCTAGAATATCATTCTAGTCCCTTTTCCATTTATTCAGAATGTCATTGAGGTGTGTAACTGATAAATTTTCATGGGAGTATTGTTATTGGTGTCGGTAATGGTTTTTGACCATCAGAATCGTGCCCAGGGGCATGAATATAAAATCGAAATCATGGTATTTAGGTAAATATGGATTCATTTCAATTGTTTTTTTTTTTGAAATATTTTTTTTATTGGTAGACAGCAGGCACCAATAAATTAAAGGGCAAGTTATCTTAAACACTTAATTTTGGTTTTCCTAGGTTGGCCTACCACTCAGTCCTTGAATACAAAAGAGAAATTCAGCACATAGCTTTGTGATGCTTCTGAACACAAATTTGACTTTAGTGGTTCTCTTATCATTTTGTTAACTTGTGTTAATTAACTGAATGACAGTTTCTGCAGCTCTTGAAGCTCTGGACAGCTCAAAGTGGACCGGCAACTTTGTAATTAGTATCAGGCACTCTTATCTGGTGCACATGTGGAGGTGAACGCGTGTGCAAATTTTCAGGTTTTTGTTGTGCTTTTTTTTTTTTTAGTGTGTGTGTGGGGTGGGGGTTCCATTATTTCTTGTCAAGTCACTAATCATTGTATGATTGGTTGCTTATGTTGTAGATTACCTGACTCTTGTTTTTGGCTGAGGTTGCCGGTGCCTTTTTGATAAGGTTTCAATTGTACTTCCGATAAGTGGTGTAAATTCAGAAGGAACCAATTTAATTCTATTTTTGATAAGTTTTCAAGAAATTACATTCTCCCTTTTGGAGAGCCAAACTAATCGTTGGAAGAAAGATCAGATGGACATGTTTGGATGGTTGAAAATTGTATGGATTTTTTTCTTTGGCATCTTTTGAATATTGCTTCCAACGGGTGATGAGTGAGGAAGTAGCTCGGATTGCACGATTTCTAGTTCTATTTTTTCCAACTTGTTATCATACTCGAGCTAGAAACATGGCGGCTGGCAACTGCCGCATGCTCTTCGCCAACATTAAATAAGAAAAATATGTTAAATGCTAAAACCTAATTTGTGTTGAATGTTCAGCTCTTGCTACTATTTACACCTAAAAGTGTATTCAGCGGAACTTAGAAATAATCGATTGTTAATGCATAACCCTAGAGTATGTGGACAATGTATGGTGGCCATTGGTAGGGGATGACATGGCCAGGATATCTAGTCAATGCATAATTCTTGTTGGCATTGTATTCTAGCAGGCCGCATGATTCTCGTTGAACATTGTTTTCTCCTAGTTCGTAGTTCTCGTTAGAAAAAGTCTTTGTACACCGTCTTTTTGATTAGTTCATGTGATCTATATGGCTGATGATGTGGAACGACGGTATGGCTCTGTTACGATGTTACGTTTGATGACGGCTATTAAAAGCGCTTGCCTTTATTTTAAAATTGTTATGCAAATAAAAATGTTCTTTGCCTTCTATCGTTATTTTTTTTGGATTATATCTGTGCAAGAAAAACTCTTTCTTTCCATTCGCTCTGGCTTTCGATGCTAAGGAATCAGTTAAGGTTTGAGCAAGATCTTGATCCCTTCGATTGAAAGAAAATTTCATCGCAGCAGGAAGTAAAAAGTCATTATTCCCACTTCTTTGTAAAGCTACTTTATTGCATCAATAGTTTTTTGTCGTTAGAAGAAGTTAATGTGTGATCAAACAATTTAATGCGCAAGTAACTTTCTTAGACCAAAACAGTTATGACATTTCGAGAGTCAACTATTTAGAGTTACTGTTTTGTAGCACGAATGCTATACTGTATAACTTATGAACTGGGGTATCGTCAGAGTGTTTCGACGGCCTATATTCCCATTATTTTCTTTCCATATAGCTCTAGTTACAAACCTACGACATCCGTGCTCCGGGGTGTTATCATAAAATCTACGACACCCCAGATTTAATGTTAAGAGATGTAGTTACAAGCTTATGATACCCGTGCTTATAACTGACCATGGAGAGAGCATTGTAATGGATATTAAAGAAGAGGAGAAGAGGGGGGAGGGCATTCTACGGAGGGCCAAGAGGAAAAGAGGGGGGAGCGACTTTTCAGTTTAAACCTTAAGAGTCCCGGAACGGGTGTCATCTCCTTAAAGCTTGGGTGTCGTCAGATGAGAGCTGGGGTGTCGTAAGAGCCTAAGTCGGGGATGTCATCGGTCCCGCCTTTTAACAGTCACGGAATGGGTATCGTCGCCTTAAAGGTAGGGTGTTGTCGCGCTAAAGCTAGGGTGTCGTCGGATGAGAGCTGGGGTGTCGTGCCTAATTCGGGGATGTCATCGGTCCCCGCCTTAACAATTCCCGCATGGGTGTCGTCGCCTTAAAGCTAGGGTGTCGTCGCGCTAAAGCTGGGGTGTCGTAAGAGCCTAAGTCGTCGGTCCCCGCCTTAACAGTCCATGCACGGGTGTCGTCACCTTAAAGTTAGGGTGTGTCGCGCTAAAGCTGGGGTGCGTAAGAGCCTTAGTCGTCGGTCCCCGCCTTAACAGTCCCCGCACGGGTGTCGTCGCCTTAAAGCTAGGGTGTCATCGCTCTAAAGCTGGGGTGTCGTAAGAGCCTAAGTCGTCGATCCCCGCCTTAACAGTCCCAGCACGGGTGTTGTCATCTTAAATCACGCTAAAGTTGGGGTGCCGTAAGAGCCTAAGTCGTTGGTCCCCGCCTTAATAGTCCCCGCACGGGTGTCGTCGCCTTAAAGCTAGGGTGCCGTCGCTCTAAAGCTGGGGTGTCGTAAGAGCCTAAGTCGTCGGTCCCGCACGGGTGTTGTCGCCTTAAAGCTATGGTGTCGTCGCGCTAAAGCTGGGGTGTCGTAAGAGCCTAAGTTGTCGGTCCCCGCCTTAACAGTCCCCGCACGGGTGTCGTTGCCTTAAAGCTAGGGTGTCGTCGCGCTAAAGCTGGGGTGTCGTAAGAGCCTAAGTCGTCGGTCCACGCCTTAACAGTCCTGGAATGGGTATCGTCGCCTTAAAGATAGGGTGTCGTCGCGCTAAAGCTGGGATGTCGTAAGAGCCTAAGTGGAGATGTCGTCACCTTAAAGCTAGGGTGTCGTCCGATGAGAGCTGGGGTGTTGTAACAGCCTAATTATGTTGTTGTATTTTTTCAAGTGAGGTGTCATATTTTTTTAACCTTGGTGTCCTAATGCTTTGTCAGGATATATTGACAGCTAAATCTATGGATATCATTGTTCATGACTGTGTGCCTATATTTCCATAGACGATGCTGAAATTATAGATCGGAAAGAAATCAAGCACTCCCGGCCGTGCACCTTCACCCATCGCTCCAAAAGCAGGGGTTGATACTGTAGTTCCTCAAACTGGAATAGAATTCAATTCAGCAGATGAAGTATATACTTTCTACAATGGATACGCAAAAAGAGTTGGTTTTGGAATCACAACAGTGTGTAGCAGGGCCAACAACAACAAACAACTTTGCTTCAAGCACCTGGCGTGTTGAAGGCAAGGAAAATCTAGAAAAACATAGAAGAGCATGAATCATAGGGATACTGGGAAAGTTGATTGCATGGCATCCATAAAACAAGACTGAATGCTACAAGTGGTAAGTGGGTATTGGTTGAGGTTTCTCTAGAACATAACCATGGGATGTCCATAACATCAACTGGTTATCTACGGTCGCATAGGAGGTTCAACACACCAGAGAAGGCAGAGATCAGCAATTTACATGCCGTGAATGTTCCGACAACTCAGATATACTCTGCCATAGCATGGAGAAAAGGGGGCAGAAGACAATTGGATTTCACCGAAAAGGATGCTCGTAATTTCATTTGTCGTGAACGTCAGTCTAAGCTGAAAGAAGGAGATGCTCAGTCGATGGTAATCCATTTCACCGAAATGCAACTCAGAAATCCCAATTTCTTCTATATAGTTTGCTGAGTCATCGGATGATGAAGCTCGCAGAGATAGCCTCGATGTCTGAAGATGCATTTAATTTAGTAATGGATGGTCTAACACCCATATTCAAAATTGTCGTAGATGCTAACTGCGCAGCTAAGCCAAGTACAGAGCCTGTAATTCAAGATCCTAGAAAATTAGGACGAAAGGTCCCCCAATAGAGAACAGATTAAAGAGTGGAGTCAGAAAAAGTCAAAAAGATCAAGAAAAAATCTGGTCAAGGCAACCGTTGACGCTCCCCAATGCAAAATGAAGTAAGAGCTGCTTCAAGCAACAGTCAGACTTGTATGCAGTCAATTAACACCGAAGAGGACATAGAAAGAATTGTACCACCTTCCGAAACTTTGATGGATGAGTTTGATGCTTATGTATTGAGTCAACTAACACAGTAGCACATATAAAATACTGGTGTCATAACTTTGTAACTAGAGTATCTTGGTCGCAAATGAAGTGCTTTGTAACTAGGATGTCTTTTTCAGCCAAATGAAGTGCTCATCTCGTCTGCCAAGAGGATTTAATATTTTACGAATATGCTTGCACTGTTACGACACCCCAGCTCTCGCCTAACGATATCCTCGCTTTAAAGCGACGATACCCTGTTCTCACGAAAGGACACCAATGCTTTTAGCGCAACGACACTCCAGCTCTGGGCTAACGACACCCTAGCTTTAGCTCGACGACACCCGAAAGAAAAAAATCCTACCGATACCCCTGTTCTCACGAAAGGATACCAATGCTTTTAACGCGACGACACCCCAGCTCTGGGCTAACGACACCCTAGCTTTAGCTCGATGACACTCGAAAAGCAAAAATCCTACGATCCCTCTATTCTCATGAAAGGACACCAATGCTTTTAGTACGACGACACCCAACTCTGGGCTAACGATACCCAAAAGGCAAAAATCCTACAACACCCCTGTTCTCACAGAAGGACACTGATACGCAAACCCGTAGGAACCGGCCACATTATGCAACTTTTCTCGAAAAGATGGTATAGCTGAGTTACTAGGGTGTTGTCGAATTACAACTAGGGTGACGTCAAAATTTCCTAGTTCAAATTTATTGTAGTGGTGTCATAAGTTTATACCAAGGGTGTCGTAACGTTTCAACTAGGGTGTCGCGAAAGATTTTGGCCGAATTCCTCCTGGGATGTCATGGGGATTCTCTCCATGGTCAGTTATAAGCATGGGTATCGTAGCATTGGTACTAGGGTGTCGTGAGGTTTCAAATGGGGTGTCGCAAGGATTTTCGGCCGAATTCCTCCTGGGGTGTCGCGGGGATTCTCTCCGTGGTCAGTTATAAGCACGGGTGTCGTAACATTGGTGCTAGGGTGTTGTGAGGTTTCAACTGGGGTGTCGCAAAGGATTTTTGGCTGAATTCCTCCTGGGGTGTTGCGGGGATTCTCTCCATGGTCAGTTATAAGCACGGGTGTCGTAGCATTGGTGCTAGGGTGTCGTGAGGTTTCAACTGTAGTGTCGCGAAGGATTTTCGGCCAAATTCCTCCTGGGTGTCGTGGGGATTCTCTCCATGGTCAGTTATAAGCACAGGTGTCGTAGCATTGGTGCTAGGGTATCGTGAGGTTTCAACTGGGGTGTCGCGAAGGATTTTTGGTCGAATTCCTCCTGGGGTGTCGTGGGATTCTTTCCATGGTCAGTTATAAGCACGGGTGTCATAGCATTGGTGCTAGGGTGTCGTGAGGTTTCAACTGGGGTATCGCGAAGGATTTTTGGCCGAATTCCTCCTGGGGTGTCACGGGGATTCTCTCCGTGGTCAGTTATAAGCACGGGTGTCATAGCATTGGTGCTAGGGTATCGTGAGGTTTCAACTGGGGTGTCGCGAAGGATTTTCAGCCGAATTCCTCCTGGGGTGTCGCGGGGATTCTCTCCGTGGTCAGTTATAAGCATGGGTATCGTAGCATTAGTGCTAGGGTGTCGTGAGGTTTCAATTGGGATGTCGCGAAGGATTTTCGGCCGAATTCCTCCTGGGGTGTCGCGGGATTCTCTCTGTGGTCAGTTATAAGCACGGGTGTCATAGCATTGGTGCTAGGGTGTCATGAGTTTCAACTGGGGTGTCGTGAAGGATTTTTAGCCGAATTCCTCCTGGGGTGTCGCGAAGGATTTTCTCCGTGGTCAGTTATAAGCACGGGTGTCGTAGCATTGGTGCTAGGGTGTCGTGAGGTTTCAACTAGGGTGTTGCGAAGGATTTTTGGCCGAATTCCTCCTAGGGTGTCACGGGGATTCTCTTCGTGGTTAGTTATAAGCACGGGTGTTGTAGCATTGGTGCTAGGATGTTGTGAGGTTTCAACTAGGGTGTCGCGAAGGATTTTCGGCCGAATTCCTTCTGGAGTGTCGCGGGGATTCTCTTCGTGGTCAGTTATAAGCACGGGCGTGCAGCATTGGTGCTAGGGTATCGTGAGGTTTCAACTGGGGTGTCACAAAGGTTTTTCGGCCGAATTTCTCCTGGGGTGTCGCAGGGATTCTCTCCGTGGTCAGTTATAAGCACGGGTGTCATAGCATTGGTGCTAGGGTGTCGTGAGGTTTCAACTGGGGTGTCGCGAAGGATTTTCGGCCAAATTCCTCCTAGGGTGTCGCGGGGATTTCTCTCCGTGGTCAGTTATAAGCACGGGTGCCATAGCATTGGTGCTAGGATGTCGTGAGGTTTCAACTGGGGTGTCGCGAAGGATTTTCGGTCAAATTCCTCCTGGGGTGTGTGAGGATTCTCTCCGTGGTCAGTTTTAAGCACGGGTGTCACAGCATTGGTACTAGGGATGTCGTGAGGTTTCAACTGCGGCGTTGTATATCTTTTTTTGGGTGAACATAACTTGGGTGTCATAATACTTTCCGGTCGGTTTTCTCTTGGGACGTCATAAAGCTTCTACAATAACCGTGTATTTGGTTTTCGGCACTCTCTTCAGTAATGGTTTCTGTTCCCCATCCCTCGAAACTCAGCGAGGGGGGCAAACCCTTTGTTTCCTGTGAGCGCTCACTGAGATGGTGACACGTGGCGAGTTTCCACGATAGGAGCGCCGGAGCTGATAGCTCGGGCAATCGAAACACCCGCTATGAGTAGCTTAAATATGATGGGGAACCATCGTTAATCACCTTTTCAGCTATTCTTCTAAAATTTTTGGATACTGAGATGGCTTCTGGAGGTGAGGGGCGATCGACTGAAGCGCCAAGCAGCGGCGTTAGTGGCCGTGGGGGGCCCCATGGGAGCCGCACTATGGTAACCATCGATGGGGAGGTCTTGGCGTCGTCGCTCACAAACCGCGAGTGACTCCACAGGATGGCCGAGCAATACCTGGCCATTTCAATGAGAGAGATCGAGCTCCTGTGTTGGGCCAACAACCGGCTGGAGGGGCAAGTAGCGTCCCTCCAGCACCAGATCGCCGAGTTAGCCCCGCAGCATGGGGGGAGCTCGGCAGCGCTTGGAGAAGATGACAAGCCCCAGTGAGGGCTCCTGTACTTTTTTCTTTTCTTTTCTTCTTGTGTTTCTTTTGTGATGAATAAAAAGAAATTTTAGTAACTTTTGTGTTTGCTGTCATTCGCTCTTATCATGTGAGCCTTACCAAATGGACCATCCTCCTGGAGGGTCTTTGGTGATCTTGACGAGGCTAAGGTGTAGCATCCCTGAGATAAGTGGAACTCATAAGTTTCAGCCGGAGTGCGGTATATTGCTCAGACTCGCCGAAGCATGAGGAGTGTCCCGTTAGCATTGGTTGAGACCGAAGGATAAGGGAGCTTGGATGTCGTCACTGTTTTTCGACCGATTTCATCCTGGGATGTGGTAAAGTTTTCTCCTAAGCATGAACGGGTGTCTTAGGTTTGTAACTTGGGTTTCGTAATAATTCAATTGGAGTGTCCTCACTATTTTTTGACTGAATTCATCGTGGAGTGTCGCGGGCCTTCTCTCCGTGGTCAGTTATAAGCATGGGTGTCGTAGAATTGGTGCTAGGGTGTCGTAAGGTTTCAACTGGGGTGTTGCGAACGATATCCCCGACTCAGGCTATTAACGACACCCCAGTTCTCATCTGACGACACCCTAGCTTTAAGGCGACGGCTCTCATGCGGGGACTGTTAGGGGGGGACCGATGACATCCCCGACTTAGGCTGTTAACGATACCCCAGCTCACATCTGACGACACCCTAGCTTTAAGGCGATGACACCCATGAGGGGACTGTTAAAGCAGGGTGTTTTGCCTTAAAGCTATAAGCACGGGTGTCGTAGCATTGTCGCTAGGGTGTCGTAAGGTCTCAACTGGGGTGTCGCGAAGGATTTTCGGCCGAATTACTCCTGGGGTGTCACGGGGATTCTTCTCCATGGTCACTTATGAGCACGGGGTGTTGTAGCGTTGACGCTTGGGTGTCTTAATGTTTCAACTGTGGCATCGTATATCTTTTTTTGGGTGAACATAACTTGGGTGTCACGGGCCTTCTCTCCAGTGTCAGTTATAAGCACGACACACCCTTTAGCAGTTAAAGACACCCCATAGAACAAGCTACGACACCCTGGAAAGCAACATACGAAGATCGCGAAGGTTATAAGCATGGGTGTTGTAGCGTTGCCGCTAGGGTGTCGTAACGTTTCAACTGTGGTGTCACGAATGCTTTTTAGCCGAATTCCTCCATGGGTGTCGTAAGGTTATAAGCATGGTATCGTAGCATTGTCGCTAGGGTGTCATGATGTTTGAACTGCGGTGTCCGAAGGATTTTCGGCCGAGCATAACAGGGGTATCGTATTTGTTTAACAGAGGTGTCTTATTTCTTTAACTTGGGTGTCGCAATACTCTCGATTTTCTCCTGCGATGTCGCGAGGCTTTTCTCCAGCATTCGTTTGGAGCACGGGTGTCGTAGGCTTGTAACTACGGTGTCTTAACAGTAAATCTGGGGTATCGTAGCTTTTATGATGATACTAGAGCATAACAGGGAATAGGCCGAAACACTCTGAAGTTCATAAGGTATAACATCCTAGTTAAAAGAGTATGACATTCGTGCTACAAAATACTAAACTCTAAACAGTTATGACTCCCAGAATGTCATAACTGTTTTGTTCTAAGGAAGTTACCCGCGCATTAAACGGTTTGGTCACACATTAACTACCTCTAACGAGAAAAAACAGTTGGTGTAATAAAGGAGCCTTACAAAGAAGTGGGAACAAGGACTTTTTACTTCGTGCTGCGGATGACATTTCCTCCAGAAGTTTTTGTACAAAGACTTCAGTAGCTAGGTATTCCAGCCTCGAAGCTAAAATATTTTCTTTCGACCGGACTCCTCAGAGCGAGGGCTTAAGATCTTGCTCAAACCTTGGACTGATTCCTTAGCATCCGAAAGCCAGAGCGAGGGGGAAGAAAGAGTTTTTCTTGCACAGATGTAATCCAAGAAAAAATGGTGGTAGAAGTAGGCTGGAGGGAAAGGGCATTTTCATCTGCACAATAATTTTAAAATAAAGGCGAAGCGCTTTTAATGGCCATCACGATCAGAACATAACATCGTAGCAGAGCCATACCGTTCTGCATCGTCAGCCACGTAGGATCCACATGGACCAATCAGGAGAGGCGGTGCAGCCCACGTAGGACTTGCTGCACCGAGGGCGATGTACAAAGACTTTTCCGTTCTTGCTGTGGTCAGAATATTCTCTCCATTCGGGGCCCATAATCAGGACAGAGGTTGGAAATTAAATATTTGTTGTATCTATAGTTCTATACATAGTTTATATATAAAATCACATATGCAAATGGTGGTGACCCAAAAAAATAATAAATTGGTGTTCAACTTTTCTTTTTAAGTAAAAATTACGAGTCTATAAATTTATATATTAATGAATTACAATTCATTTGATATCAATATGTATTATAAATAAATATATGTAAAAAAAAAAAGAACGGTGATGCTTGATCTGATTGCTCAATTAAGCAATCAACCAACTTCGAGCATGGTTCATTTTTTTACTTGAGTTTCAGTGTAACTTTTTTTTGACTTAAATTAGGAATTTGAATTAGAAGTATGAGTCTACCTATTAACTTAAATTAGGAGTATGATTTTTTTTAACTTAAATGACGGGTAAAACTTATTTTTGGCTTTAACTATTAGCCTTGCTTCACTTTTGCTTGAAACAAAAGTATGACCTTTTGGCTTGAATAAGAAGCGTGGCCCCTCTCTTATTTGAATGGAAACTCTTTGCCTTAAATTATCTTGGGTAGGTCATCTTAGAGCTCTAGTATACGTGCAATGGTTTTCATTTATTTTTTTAGTATTTATATTTACTATTGCATAGTACATATTTCTTTTATCAACTCAGATTAGTTGTTTATTATAAATATTTAGTATTTATTATATAGGATAGGTGTTTACCTTTACTATTATGTTGTTTGTCTTTTTTTTTTTTTTTCACTGAATTTTTCTTTAAAGTAGGTAATGGTGGCTAGCCTTTGGCTTTGCGATCCATGCAGATCTAATAGTAGAGGTAGTGGCTAGATTTAAAGTTGGCTACATGTATAACCAAGTCTAATTCTTTGTGTGTGTGTATAATCAGCTGTATTTCTTTTAATTTTTAAGTTTTAGATTGAGCATGGAAACACGTTATGCTGAGTTGATTGATTAGGTACATAGTGTTCTCAAAATTTTAATGCAAAGATATATTGTTAGATTGATGTGGAGATCTTCAACATTACATCAAAAATACGTGCTTCATCCAATCGAGGAGGAGGACGATGTAGAGAAAATATTGACATTTTTCTCCAAATTACTAGATTATCAGTGTATTGAACTATATATTTTTAAGGATGATGCTCCAGAGCCATATGGAGATGATATAGTTCATAAAACTAGTTGTAGTTTCATTCCTGTATACAGTCATCCAAAAACTATTTCAACTCATGTACATGATCATCAAGCCTTTACATATGATCAAATACCAAAATTTTATCATGACTTGAATTTGCATGATGGTGGATGTGTTAGTACTCGGAGAGAGTTACTCTTTAATTCTTAATTTTGGAATTCATCAGTGATTGAGTTTGCTAAAGGATTGTTGTTAACTAATAAAGATGAACTGAAGAGAGTATGTCAAATTTATCATATCAAGAAGCATCACACATATAATATGGAGTCCAAGAAATTATTCTGATCTGTAAATGTGCCTCTTCAAGTACTATCCAGAGCTGTCAATGGAGGTTGCATGCTATAAAGTTGAAGAAGCATGGATTTTTTGAGATCACAAGGTATGAGGGGCCGCACTCTTGTTTATTTAGTAATTTAACTCGAGATAACAAACACATTAGTTCTTGAGTTATTAGCTATGTTGTTAGACACATTATGGAGAAAGATTCAAGTGTGAATATTGAAGCTATCATAGCAACTGTTGCAGAACAGTTTCATAACGTATGATGATCGAATACACTCGTATGCATATGGTGACCACATGTAAAAAGGTGATGGTGTATAATAAAATGTATTCATCATAGGATCAACATCAGCTCGTGTCGTCACTGATTCCTCATAGGCTTGTATCGCTGTAGGTGTGCTTCAAACGTGCTGATGCCCGATGACAGATAATGTACCATTACACATCGCCTTCATGCCCCTTAAAATCTTTAGCCGCTCGGCCTCTAAGGTCAACTGTTGAAACCTCTTATGCTGCATATGAAATGACATCAAAAAATTCAAATAAAAAGTTATTAATTTATCTTTTGAGAACAATACCACAAACTCAAATGAAGTTTCTTCCCCTTTGTAGCCCCCTGTACGATACTCAGAACGGCTTAGGCATATCTGAGTGATACTCCTAAACCAGGCCATGTAATCAGGTAAAAGCGAGACTTCCGCTATTATAGGCTCTCCATAACAATATGCTGACGCCATGCATTCCATGTAGCAATATGTGTCCCATGCACGGCGTTCCATATAACATTTGCTCTTAACAGTCGAACAGTCTGATGAAGCTGTACCGACGTATCACATGGATATGGTATCAACTGATGACATCTAAATTGCCAAAGCACTCGGTCCAAAAAATGCCATTCGACTACATCAAAACAGATGAGTGGGATCCGTTCCATCCAAATATCTGAACTAAACAAGCAGCTCGAAGGCAAAATAGAGATAACCTTTGGCGAATAAAGACATCATATGAGCTGCATAGAAAAAATCTATTAATCCATAATCCACATCAAATTAAAAACTAACCCAAGAATTAAATTTCATATTGAATGATGATATACCCATTGGGGACTATCATCCAACACGTCCAACTGGTCCCTATAAGCATGCAGTGTATGGGTTGAAACATTTTTTAAATTAAAATTTGCATGCCATCTATACCCCCAGTGCACCTAAGTGTCAATCATCATCAGTATCAAAAGATCTAGCCTCTGGAGTCTCGATCTCGTAGGATAAAAAATAAAAAATTATTCACATGCCCATATCTGCATTTTTAGATAATTCAAAATGTTAATTAAAAACAACAAAAAAATTTGATCTCAAACATAAGAAAAAAGTGTTTACTTGTAGCAAGTGAAGGTATCCTCCGATGTCTGTCTGGATAGGGCTCGTTCCATGATATAGTGCCCTATATAAACTAGCAAGTGTAGCCGATCCTTAACTAAGAGCAGTAAATGCCTCTAGGTCTTCTGGCACGTACATCAGCTTTACTAAATAACCAAAGGTATTTAAAAGGATCACTCCACCAATGATTTGAAAAGATGCCCCCTCATGAACTGCTGGACAACCTCATCATCTGCATCTTTGTCTAGGTGAAAGTCTTAGTAGAATTGATCGAAGAATCCTAAGCGGAAACGGCTTTTGAAAAATGCCTTGACAGAAGGTTCAACCCAAAATAACCTCACAAATATAGCCTATCACTGCTGGATGGTATACGCGAATCTAGCCTAGTAACTATGAACCCATCAATCCGAAGGCCACTCAAAATACTGACATCCTGTAGTGTAATGGTCGCCTCACTAAAAGAAAGATGAAATGTGTGGGTCTCTTACCACTTTGTCTCAACAAGCACAGAAATAAGGTCAACATCGAGTCGAATCTAGCTTATCCAATATATGTCATACATGCCAATATGATCCAAGTAATACTGCACTCATGGGTGTGCCATGCCTGGTGTCTCCTTCCTTATATGCATGTCATGCCGACGGCATCTAAACACAACAAATTTATTTCAATATTATATTATATTAACGTAAACACATGCCAACTAATTAATGGTCATCAATCAATAATACTCATCTTGCCCTCAAATATGTTGGTTAATCTATGCGAGGCTTGCAAAGTGAGAACATTAGGATTGCAAGGCCTTAGATCTAAAACATTATGAGCCATGTCATACTAATCTAACAAAATAAGTTAAAACATCACGTAAGTGAAATGGTTAAGCAAATAAAAATATGACATAAGCAAACAAAAAATTAAAAAGGCATTTTGTTGAACTTGTATTTTGTTCATTTTAGTTAAATTTGACATAAGCAAATAAAATCGTCCACTTTTCTAGTCTCGAGTTCAATTCAAAGCCAAGTTTAGACTTAAAGGAGGTATACCATATATGTAATATTATTACCCTTTTTTTTCTCTTTAAGGGCGGCTAGACTTAATATATTCTAAATGAGACTAAGAAAGTTTTGGAGTGCTAATATAGTTTGTGTAATAAAAGTTTCTCTTTTCTTTAACTGTCCTTTTCTAGTTTCTATAACTTTATGATTGTTATACTTTTGCTGAAAGTTCATATTGAATCTATAATATGATTGATTTTTGTATAAATATAGGCTATGTATATTCCAACATTCCTTTGGCTCTACCCTAAACCCATGGTGTGCATGAATGTATTCTTAAAAACTCAACTTCACTTTAGCAAGGAATATTAAAATTTAGATCTGAATGGACTGAAGCTTCATGGACTGAGACATTTAATTTTAATTTAATAATATAAAGATATAATCAGATTTATTTGATTGTATTATTGTCTTAAATTTTTCACAAAAGAGAGGAGGAAAATGCTACCCACCTCATTTTTAAGTGATTTCTAATAGTTGTTTGGGTGTACACTGGTCCCCTTTTCAAAGTCTAATTTTTAATTGGGCTTAGGGATGGACGACGATGCGTGCATCTAGGACCATAGTCCGGGGTGGTAATTGGACTGAGCTTCATTGGGGCTTAGTCTAATGCAGCTCCTCTAGTACTTGATATTAAATGTTGGTATATTAAGGCTTGGATCAAACTTGATGAAGTCTCACTTCAAGTTAGGACAATCTTTTTTTTTTGTGCTCAGAAATTAGTTTGAATATATGTTATGAATGGATTCAAAGAAAAAAAAGGTTACCTGGAAGGGGAAGAGGGCTCTCAGTGGATGGGCTCGCGGAGGGGAGGGGAGGGGAGGAGGCCTCTTGAGCGCGCAACGTGGAGAACTTCACGCGATCATCCTAGCGAAGGGTGCGGCAAGCGACTCGAGCGGAGAACTGGTGGAGGGCGCGATGGGGGACTCGCTGCATCGCTTAGAGGGGCAATCACACTGGAGTGTTACGTGGTGCTACCAAAAAGCATCGCTTGAAATAGTGCTTTCAGAAAGTGCACACCCCCCCCCCCCCCGCTTTTCATTACTGGCCACTTGGTGGTCGGGCGCTGATGCTCGAGTGATCAGAAAAGTGCCACTTGAAGTGGCACTTCTTAAAAGCGCCATTTGGAATGGCGCTTTTAAGAAGCGCCACCTCACCCGCTGATATGGCATTGCGGGGGTAATAGGTGAAAGTGGCATTTTTTAACTTTAACCCCCTTTCTGTAAAAACTTTGGCTTCGATGCCAAAGTCATAAAATAGATGTCAAATGGCACCGATTTTAAAAAGAACTCACCACAGGTCAGTGGCCCTCTTTGTGTTGTGACCATCTTCTTTTATCCACCCATTTTGAATATGAAAAGTAGCGACATATGAAGGGTAGGCCAAAACGATAAAATGGGTATGTATTTGATCAAAGCAAGAGTTTTTGGACAATCAAGGTATACGCTGCTTCCCATTTTGAAGAAACGAGTCAAGATAAAGAAAGTCCCTCGACTTAAGAGGAGGCTGTGATTCTTGTTAAGGAAACCGGCTACCCTTTCCTTGGTGCTTTGACGGTGAAACACCACCTATAATATGACCCAAGGACCAGAAAAGCTAATCTGACCTCCTTTAGTACCTTATAGAAATTAAGCATGCTTCAAAATTTTTCCTGTGTTGCAGCCCAGTTAGCAAAATACTGTCAAAGCTTCCTCAATAGCCCACCACCGTTGAGAATTAGCGTTCCAATAGCAATTTGTCCTTCCATTACTCTTTCTTAGCTCTGAGTCTTCGGCCACGGGGAGCATCCCCAGCAGCAGGGGCTTCCGAATTGGGTCCCAGTGACAAACCTTAGCAACATGCGAAGTGTAGACTCCCAACAATAATGCCCCAGATCTCCATGCCAATAATAAGAGGGGATTGCCTCGCCTCTCGTATCGCATCTAGAAAAAAATTTGTGCACCGTGCATGGTGCAAGAAGAGATGCAACGCACTGTGATTGGTTTGCATGCATGTGTGACTATGCATGCGATGATAAAAGGATGAAAATATTCTGGCATACAAGGGTGCGGATCAATCATTGCGCATGATACATACTTCCTACACCGCACGCAGTATACAAAGAGTTTGTCATCACATCTAACGTGCAACACTCCATTTAGCAAGGCTTGGGCTTCTTGGAGAGAGTCCAAAAGTTCATCCAAAATCCCCACAGTTGATAAGATTATTTTTCTTAAAAGAATTCTAATTTATGTAAAATATTACAAAAACATGAGAGTACTTCCATTATTTGATGCATGATATGAAATTTGCATAATTTTTGCTTATTTTATTTCAAAAAATTATGAAAAAAATATATGTTTGTATTGTATATTTGAGATGTGCTGATATAATTAAATACAATAATGTCCTTCTATTTCATGAAAATATTTCAACAACTAAATGAGTGCATTATCCTATGTCATGATTTGACATAAGTGAGGAAGGACTTAGGTTGGCAGAATTATTAAGAAAATGTTCACCTAATTCTTAGATTTTACACATAAGCGAATTAATCAATAATAATTATATTCTTATGAGAAATAAAAATCGGGAATATTGTGAAGGTTCAGTACGATGGGACTCCACCATTGCGCTATATCATAAAGTTTTGATATTAAATTAAGTCTTAAATGTAGCAAATCTTACTCTTAGGTAGTGTTTGAAATAGGGGATAAGAGGGGATATTCAAGGGATATCCCCTCTTATTCCCAAAAGCCATAACTATAAGGGATAGCAGAGAATAAAGTTAACCACATGGATAATTCATGGTTAACCATGGTTAACCATGGGATATCCCCTCAATTTATTCCCTAGAGAATGCAGGAATAGCTGGTTATCCCTCCAAATAAGAGTAAAAAAAGGTTATCCTATGGATTTACCTTTTTGCATTTGATATGATCAATGGGATAGCCAAGGGATATCCCTAGGGATAGCCAGGGGATAAACTCTATCCCGTACACTTATCCATGGATAATATTTTTCCTATCAAACACTACCTTAAATCCCGTCCAATGTGGCTAGAGTGATCCCTATTGAGTTTGGTTAACTTTGTAATTAAAAACACGTAACTTTGTCAAGAATTTAGCTCTTCAAGCCAATTCAAAAAGAGTATATCCTCTGACATTTAGTTCAAATGACCCTCAACAATGCGATTATCATCCAACAACTTTTCCTACTTTAGTAGCACTAGTTACTTCTATATTGGAACACAATAGTAGGGTCAATACTTGCCACTCCTGCATCTCGATCTTGATTGTCTGATCAATGCAATCATGAAGAATTAGGCATTAATAAAAACACTTCGCTTAGGTAATGGTCGCAATGTCTAAGTTTTTTAGTTTTATGGCATTGTTGATCATGAATTCCTATGTACAAAAGTTTCATCTCAGTCTCAAAGATAAGAGATCCTAAGGATGAATTGGCAAATATTCAAAGAAACTACTTCGCATATCATCTTATCAATGAATCTCTTAGTTATTTCAAATTTAATGGTATACTACTTCATGATCTTCAACTTAATGTTCTTAGGACCAGGATGCAAATCGATCTAGGATAAAACTTTATTCTGGTTTTCAAAATCTAGAGTAACTTAGATGATACTCCACTTCACTTGGATATCCACGATCTGCTTCAGTTATTGTCTTAGATTTTCTTGCCATTAAATTCAATTTTGAATATGCTTACTCCTCATCCTCAATCTTAAGGAGGATAGTGAGTCTTGAACTTTTTTTTAAAGGTACTTTATATTTTTTCCCTTTATGCTACAATTCTAATTTTGATACTTCTTCTATATATTGATCTTAAAATGTCATGACAATTTTTACTTGACTGACCTACTAAAAGAAGAGAAAAAACTTGACTCAACTTGAGTTGACTTAGAGTCAACTAGATGTCGAATTCATCAAGTCAACCTAGGTAAGTATGTTGAAGATTGAGTTAATAAAGACTCAGAATCTTCTCCAGCAAGGACTTAAGAGTCCCAAAAATTGTGAGGTGAATCTCCTATGTCTAATTTCCCCGACACCCTTCCTCTCAAAACCTAGATGCCTTTCCTCTCACAACCTAGATGGATGGTTTAGAGTGTGTTGTTAGAGAAGCAGGGGTAGCATTTGCTGATCGCTCATGACTGAGGAAGCCCTTGCCAAGCTAAATCTTCTATTTCTTAAAATTAGTTTTGCCACTAAAGCTCATCGCCCAATTGGGTCCAATCATCCATTGACAAACATAAGCTAGTCAACCCTATAGCCACACCCACTAGTGATGAGACCTCCTAATCTTGTTGTTTCCCTTTCACATTCCCATCATTAACTCTATTTGCTAAGGCTAAGAAAAATCATTAAGCATGCTACCTTAGCCCTCAACTGTTTGCTGGAGCCGACTTGGTTCAACTATTGAATGGTTAGGAGAGCCCAATCAATTGCCATGACCACTAGCCAACCATCGACGACCTCTAATTAATCCTTTCACTCTTTCCCTATTTCCATTCTTCCTTCTCTATGCTTAGATGGTGACCTGCCACCAATTATCTCTTTTTTCTTTGTCAAGTGGCAAAGAAATATTTCAAGATTAGATGGAAAGAGTGTTGGGAATTGTATCCTAAAGCCAATCATTTGATGATTGTGCTGATGTAAATTGTATATAAATTGATATATTAATAAAAGTTATTTGGCAGTTTATTCATTACAAGAACATCTTCTTAATACTCCTGAAAGTAATGAAGCCCTTAGGATCTTCCTCACGATAAAGGAGGATTTATCTTAGAAGGTCCTTAAAAGAGTTCGCGACCAAATGATATACTATGACAGGGCCATAGTACTATCAATTATAGGACGTTGTATATCATATTTGTTGGTTATCCTCTTAACCAAGGAGTGTAGAGACACTGGTATGACATACAGGTGAAAGTGTAGGAGTACATTTCACCGAACGTGACTCATTTCCGGATACTCTGCTGTCAAGAGTTAATCCGAGAAGATATAGGTATAAGTATCCTTCAGACCTGAAGATCACAACCAGTGGCTTACAAGCAACTCATTGTACTTAGGTGCCGGACCACCTGGATTTCTAATCCAGCTACGAAAGGTTACTGGGTGCAGTCAAGTACTTGTGGTAGTCAGTTGTGGATCAAGATGGAATTTGACCTATCCCATTAAAAGGAGAAATGCTTGTGTTTCAATTTAGCAAGACCTTGGCCAAGGCACTTCATGTGAAAGTCACATGATCACTAAAGTTGAAATCACTTTATGGATTTGCTATTTAGAGTTGACAGGCTCTTAAGCCATCCTTAGCATTTGTGGTCAAGAGGATGAATTATACGGTAACTGTTTCTTAGGGTTCTTGGAGTTTGCTCGGCAACTCTTCGACCTATCCGGACGTCGGGTTCCATTGCTAGATGGGCACATCGATTAGTATAGAAAGTTGTTTCTATGCTACCGGCTTAGGTTCGAACCTAGAGAGTCACACGCATAGAAGTTTCCTAGGATGATCTATTTGCTGATCAACGATTGAGAATCGTATATGATTTAATTAATCAATTTGATTGATTGAATTATCTCAATTGGGTTAAGTACAATTGAATAAGATTCAATTTGGTTTAAGTCTATTAGAAGGACAAGTCAATTTCAAATATTGATTTGAAATTAGACTTGATTTGAATTTAAATAGATTCAGGACTAGCCAAATTTGATTTGGGCTTGGACCATGATCTATGTGGGTTAAGTCAAATAAATTCAGATCAGAACCCAAACCTCTCGAATATGGATCTCATATGATGAGATGGCTAAAATCTCATCTCATGAGATAGAATTTAATGCATGACATTTATTTACCGAACGTCGGATTTATCCCTCGTCTCTTTGGTTTTCTCCGAACGACGGAACTAAACCAAACGCCGCGACTCCTTGGTTTTCTCCGAACGTCGGAATTAAACCAAGCGCCGCGCCTTCGGCGTCTCTTCGCTTTTGCCAAACGACGGATTCTTAAATGTCAGAATTAAATGTCAAGGCTAAATTGAGACTATAAATAGAGGGCATTCCCTCACCAGAGAACACAGAACAAAAATAGAACAACAATACACGATTTGTCATGGATTGTAATTCTAAATTGTCGTGGATTGTAATTCTAAAATGTTAGAATAGAAAATCCTGGTGATTCTGGTGTTAGCGGAAGCCTGGTGGATCTTGGAGGAAGATTCAAGTGAGAGGAAGATCAGCAAAGCTATTTTTCGCGAGCTAGCACTCCCAAAATCTGATCATTCGGGGCTTCGCGTGGACGATACTAGAGGCCGGACGATTGAACGGCTGCAGAGCAATAAGGATTTACCTACTGTTCTTAAGGTAAGTGATTTGATCCCTAGATCTTAAGGCAGGCTTCAAGATAATAGTGTGACTAGTCATCTTGAAGATCAAGATATGATCTTGATATTTTTATATGCATATTTTAGATCAAACGACCCTGAATATATAGGCAAAGATATGATCTTGATGCATATTAGATAGATTAATATGTAATCTTTTAATTTCCGCAATGATAATAGTTATCAATTTTTAAAAATATGCATGCCTCGGAGACTATTTCTCCCTACAAATGGTATCAGAGCCATGGTTTCGTTAATGATCTAATTTATTGCATGTAAATTAATATTCTCATTAATTGTGTAATTATGGCTAAAACTTATCACAAGGCCATATGGTCACAGGTGGATTGAAAATCCAAATTACCCATTCAATGAGGTATTCTGTGACATATTGCCGTGCGATTGTTTTATCGTTGATGCTTTGTTTAAAGAAAATTTAAATTGTGCTTTGGCATCAAAACATAGATTACACACACTCTCAAAAGATATTTTATATTTGATACATATTGATGTTGTATAAAACCATAATATTTGCATGTTTAGTATAAAAACATAGATATGATATATGATGGCATGATGTCTATGTTATAAAACATACAAATATTTATGAGAGTTTTATTTGAATGTCAAATATTAGTTCATAATTTTTTTTAGATATGATCTAAATATAGGAATTATGAGTAGTAACATTATGCTTGATTGAAATATATGACATGTTAACATGAAATATATTTAATCATTTGGGTTAGCTAAATCGGGTCCATAAAGGGTTAGACTCTAAGGTTTAAATCAACTGGACTAAAAGAGTATTTGTTCAAATCTAATTAGATTAGGTTAAGAATGCTCTAAATCAAACAATAGTTGTAGTTGATCAAGTCCTTCTCTTTGATTAAACCAAATGGAAGTAGATTAGGCTCCGTGGTTGAGCATGAATCTATTAGATGGTCAAATCAGAATTGGTTAACCATATGATGTCAAGGTGGGATGGCAAGTTGCTCTAGGATCAACGATCGAATGGTTTTTAATTGGGAGCTACTCGTATTGATGCGTCTTTAACGAGTTAATGGCATATCCCTCCCATCGATCTCTCACCTGGTCATTGTGGTGAACCATTTATGATTCAGATCATTTACCTGATTCGGGTTGACCCATGCCTGTAAGGATATCAGTATGACTGATTTAGGTGCCACTTAACCTGACTTAATCTTGTTTCATTCTACCGATTTCATAGATTCAGTGGGAGAACTTGATTAGTCAATTTATCTTCATATTATTAAAATCCTCTAAAATTATTAGGTCCTTAAAATGAAATAGTTATATGATAACTAGATCATAGCCTCCCATTAAGGTGGGTGATAATGAGTCCGATGTCTTGATAATCATTGGAGGCACTCCATGCCTGGTGCTTGTCAACCATCGGAATTATCATTCATTATATGATAAGTCAGCGTAACTATTAAATAAACAGTCAGGTGAGCCGAGCTTCACTCGGGCTTGGTTGTCTATTGATAGGTTACACTGATTATATCATTTAATGGTTGGACCTAACCAGAACTTTCAGTGGAGGCACTTCATGCCTGCTGAAGAGGTACATGGGGCAAAACTGAACACTAAGAATTGTTTGGGGAAACAATTGGTTTTGAACCTACTCTTAGATGCATATGGGTTAGCCAAGCTTCACTTGGGCCTGTATGTAGTTTATGTAGATCTTAGTGCCCGCTAAAGAATTAAGAATAATTCTTCGAATTGGGGTGTAGAGGCTGCCAATTTGAACAAAATAGTGGAGAATCTTTAGACTAAAGTCCAAGTCTTTAGACTGAATCAATTTATATACTAATAAACTTTAGTTTTTCCTTATGCAGAACATGGCCACTAATTTATCATTAAGGTCCCTATTGGATAGTGACAAATTGAATGGTTCCAATTTCAATAGCTGGTTCAGAAAACTTAAGATCGTCCTTGAGCATGAGAGGATTCTATATATTCTGAATAATCCTGCACCAAAGATACCTGATGCAAACACCCAAAGTTCTGAGAGAGACACTTATCAGAAGTGGCTCAATGATAGAACTAGCGTGCGTTGTATCATGTTAGCAGCAATGAACGATGAATTCGGTCGCCGGTTCGAGAATGCTCAGCCAGAAGAAATCATTCAAGCGTTGAATGAATCTTTCGGCACACCCGACGATGTTGAAAGGCACAAGACTAGTTGTGCTATTTTCAATGCTCGAATGAGAGATGGATCTCCTGTCACTGATCATGTATTGTACATGATCGAGAAGATAGAACTCCTAAGCAAGCTCGGCTTTCCCTTACATGAGCAGTTGGGAAAAGATGCGATCCTGAATTCCTTGCCTCCATCCTTCCGACCTTTCCTTACTCATTTTCGAATGACAAAGCCTGCAGTCAACTACCACGGTTTGTTGGGGTTGTTACAGAACTTTGAGAAGGATAACCAGCTCTCTAAGGGTTTGGTTAATGTGGTTGAAGGATCTAAGGTAGGGCGTAAACCCTTTGGGAAAGGGAAGAAGAAAAAGAATAATAAAAGGGTGCAACATGCTAGGATCTATAAGGGGTCAGATGCAGAAGAAGAAAGTTGATAAAAGTCAAGCTGAATGCTTTCACTGCAAGATGCAAGGGCACTGGAAGAGGAACTGTCCTCTTTACATTGCCACACTTGATCCAAACAGGCCAAAGAAGAAAAAGGAGCAAGATGTTGCTCAACAAGGTATTTATATGATAACACCTTGTAATTTTTCTATATATGATAATCAGACCTGGGTATTGGATACCGGGAGTCCTTTTAACATTTGCAATTCATTGCAGGGACTACAGGTCACCAGAAGATTTGAGGACAATGAAAGATTCCTTAAATGTCGGCGATGGAAGATTAGTTCCAGTACTGGCATTAGGAGTTCTTGAAATAGTTTTCAATAGAAATGTCATTATACTAAATGATTGTCATTTTTGCCCAACGTTCTTATTGAACGTAATTTCTGTAGGCCTTCTGGCCAAAATAATTATGAAATTTCAATAAAGGATGTTACTTTGAATATCATTATGAATGGAGTCACTGTAATGACTGGGCATTTATCTAATGGCATTTATATATTATCACAGCCTGTGAATGTAGTGTACCAATCAAGTAAGCGCCCTAGAACAACTGATGTCACAGATATTTATCTTTGGCACCATCGGCTGGGTCATATCAACAAGAACAGATTAAACAGGTTAACTCAGGAGGGCATCCTTCGAGTTGATGATTGTGAATCATTAACTACCTGTGAATCATGTCTTCTTGGTAAAATGACCAAGTCATCTTTTACTGGAAAAGGTGAAAGAGCCAAAGAGCTATTGGGTCTAGTACATACTGATGTATGTGGACCAATGAGCACTTGTGCCAAAGGTGGATACTACTACTTCATTACTTTTACAGACGACCTTTCTAGGTTCGGTTATGTCTATCTTATGCGACATAAATCTGAATCGTTTGAAATGTTCAAACTATATCATAAAGAAGTAGAAAAACAAACAGGAAAATGTATTAAGACCCTTCGATCAGATCGAGGAGGCGAATACCTTTCCAATGAATTTGTGACATATTTAAAGGAGAATGGATTCTCTCCCAATGGACTCCTCCTGGAACACCGCAACATAACGGTGTGTCGGAAAGAAGGAATCGAACTCTGTTAGACATGGTTCGGTCCATGATGGGTTTTGCAAGCTTGCCAATATCATTTTGGGGATACGCATTAGAATCAGCTTGTCATATTCTTAATAAGGTTCCAAGTAAGTCTGTTTCTAAAACTCCACATGAGATGTGGTATGGACATAAACCGGTTATTACCTATCTGAGAGTCTGGGGGTGTCCGGCTTATGTGAAACGTGCAAAATCAGACAAACTTGAACCCAAATCTGACAAATATTTTTTCATCGGCTATCCGAAAGAAACAAAAGGATATTACTTCTACAATACTGAAGAACAAAAGTTGTTCATTAGTAATAGAGCAGTTTTTCTTGAAAAGGAGTTCCTTAGTGAAGGAACAAATAGCTCTAATGTTGAACTTGAGGAAGTTCATCAAGTAGAAGGAACAACACAAACCAGTGAACCCCTAGAATCTGAGTTGATTAGATCAAACTCAAAACCCATTTTAGATGCACCATTAAGGCGATCTGGTAGAGTACCACATCAACCGGACAGATACTTGGGTTTCTTGGTCCAGAACGATGATCCTGTTGAACTCGATGAGAACAACGAGGATCCGATCACCTATATGGATGCTATGCAAAGGACTGACTCTAATAAATGGCTTGATGCCATGAAATCCGAACTTGATTCCATGAAGGACAATAATGTATGGACATTAGTTGACCCACCCGAAGGGATAAAACCCATAGGGTGTAAATGGGTTTTCAAGAGGAAAAGAGGCGCAGACGGAAAGGTAGAGACCTATAAAGCACGTCTGGTTGCCAAGGGGTATCGTCAACGTTATGGTATTGACTATGACGAAACGTTTTCTCCTGTGGCAATGCTGAAATCCATTCGGATTATGCTAGCTATAGCAGCACACTTCGATTATGAGATTTGGCAGATGGATGTTAAAACCGCTTTTCTAAATGGTGATTTAGAAGAACAGGTGTATATGATACAGCCTGAAGGTTTTATATCTGAAGACGAGTCTAAAGTGTGCAGGCTACAGAAGTCTATTTATGGACTTAAGCAAGCATCAAGGAGTTGGAACATACGATTTGATAAAGTGATCAAATCTTATGGCTTTATTAAGAATAAAGAAGAACCTTGCATTTATAAATGGGCTAACGATTCTGTTATTGTATTTCTTGTATTATATGTGGATGATATTCTCTTAATCGGGAATGATATCCCTGCATTACAAGGAATAAAGACATGGTTATCATCACAATTCTCCATGAAAGATCTGGGAGAAGCATCATACATCCTAGGGATGAAGATCTATAGAGATAGATCTAAGAGGATGCTAGGTTTATCCCAATCTACGTACATTGACACAGTGCTAAAGAGGTTTAGCATGGAGAATTCCAAGAAAGGCTATCTTCCGATAGGCCATGGAATTCATCTTTCTAAGAAGGATTGTCCGACAACTCCTAATGAAAGAGAACGTATGAGTCGAATTCCATATGCTTCGGCAGTAGGATCGATTATGTACACCATGACATGTACAAGACCAGATGTGGCATACTCACTAGGAGTAGTGAGTAGATACCAATCTGATCCAGGAGAAAAACACTGGCAAGTTGTTAAGACAATCCTTAAGTATTTGAGAAATACTAAGGACCAGTGGTTAGTCTATGGAGAGTCTGATTTGAAACTTGTTGGATATACTGATTCCAGTTTTCAATCAGATCATGATGATAGCAAAAGTGTATCGGGTTTCGTGTTTATCCTAAATGGTGGAGCTGTTTGCTGGAAAAGTTCAAGCAACATACAGTGGCAGATTCGGTGTGCGAGGCAGAGTACATCGCTGCATCAGATGCTGCGAAAGAAGCTGTGTGGCTGCGAAAGTTCATCTCCGAGCTTGGAGTGACACCTTCCATAGATGAACCAGTCCTGTTATACAGTGACAGCACTGGTGCCATAGCTCAAGCAAAGGAACCACGAGCACATCAGCGCACCAAGCACATACTGCGCCGGTTTCATCTTATTCGAGAGATAGTAGACCGAGGTGACATAAATCTTCAGAAGATTGATGGAAAGGAAAACCTAGGTGACCCATTTACTAAAGCACTCAGCATCAAGGAGTTTGACAACTATAAGTTGAAGATGGGTATTAGATACTGTAATGAGTGGCTTTAGGCTAAGTGGGAGTTTGTTGGGAATTGTATCCTAAAGCCAATCATTTGATGATTGTGCTGATGTAAATTGTATATAAATTGATATATTAATAAAAGTTATTTGGCAGTTTATTCATTACAAGAACATCTTCTTAATACTCCTGAAAGTAATGAAGCCCTTAGGATCTTCCTCACGATAAAGGAGGATTTATCTTGAAGGTCCTTAAAAGAGTTCGCGACCAAATGATATACTATGACAGGGCCATAGTACTATCAATTATAGGACGTTGTATATCATATTTGTTGGTTATCCTCTTAACCAAGGAGTGTAGAGACACTGGTATGACATACAGGTGAAAGTGTAGGAGTACATTTCACCGAACGTGACTCATTTCGGATACTCTGCTGTCAAGAGTTAATCGAGAAGATATAGGTATAAGTATCCTTCAGACCTGAAGATCACAACCAGTGGCTTACAAGCAACTCATTGTACTTAGGTGCCGGACCACCTGGATTTCTAATCCAGCTACGAAAGGTTACTGGGTGCAGTCAAGTACTTGTGGTAGTCAGTTGTGGATCAAGATGGAATTTGACCTATCCCATTAAAAGGAGAAATGCTTGTGTTTCAATTTAGCAAGACCTTGGCCAAGGCACTTCATGTGAAAGTCACATGATCACTAAAGTTGAAATCACTTTATGGATTTGCTATTTAGAGTTGACAGGCTCTTAAGCCATCCTTAGCATTTGTGGTCAAGAGGATGAATTATACGGTAACTGTTTCTTAGGGTTCTTGGAGTTTGCTCGGCAACTCTTCGACCTATCCGGACGTCGGGTTCCATTGCTAGATGGGCACATCGATTAGTATAGAAAGTTGTTTCTATGCTACCGGCTTAGGTTCGAACCTAGAGAGTCACACGCATAGAAGTTTCCTAGGATGATCTATTTGCTGATCAACGATTGAGAATCGTATATGATTTAATTAATCAATTTGATTGATTGAATTATCTCAATTGGGTTAAGTACAATTGAATAAGATTCAATTTGGTTTAAGTCTATTAGAAGGACAAGTCAATTTCAAATATTGATTTGAAATTAGACTTGATTTGAATTTAAATAGATTCAGGACTAGCCAAATTTGATTTGGGCTTGGACCATGATCTATGTGGGTTAAGTCAAATAAATTCAGATCAGAACCCAAACCTCTCGAATATGGATCTCATATGATGAGATGGCTAAAATCTCATCTCATGAGATAGAATTTAATGCATGACATTTATTTACCGAACGTCGGATTTATCCCTCGTCTCTTTGGTTTTCTCCGAACGACGGAACTAAACCAAACGCCGACTCCTTGGTTTTCTCCGAACGTCGGAATTAAACCAAGCGCCGTGCCTTCGGCGTCTCTTCGCTTTTGCCAAACGACGGATTCTTAAATGTCAAGGCTAAATCGAGACTATAAATAGAGGGCATTCCCTCACCAGAGAACACAGAACAAAAATAGAACAACAATACACGATTTGTCGTGGATTGTAATTCTAAATTGTCGTGGATTGTAATTCTAAAATGTTAGAATAGAAAATCCTGGTGATTCTGGTGTTAGCGGAAGCCTGGTGGATCTTGGAGGAAGATTCAAGTGAGAGGATTCAAGATCAGCAAAGCTATTTTTCGCGAGCTAGCACTCCCAAAATCTGATCATTCGGGGCTTCGCGTGGACGATACTAGAGGCCGACGATTGAACGCTGCAGAGCAATAAGGATTTACCTACTGTTCTTAAGGTAAGTGATTTGATTCCTAGATCTTAAGGCAGGCTTCAAGATAATAGTGTGACTAGTCATCTTGAAGATCAAGATATGATCTTGATGTTTTTATATGCATATTTTAGATCAAACGACCCTGAATAGATATGCAAAGATATGATCTTGATGCATATTAGAAAGATTAATATGTAATCTTTTAATTTCCGCAATGATAATAGTTATCAATTTTTAAAAATATGCATGCCTCGGAGACTATTTCTCCCTACAAAGAGGAAGCTCCATTTCCCTCTCATTCTCTCTCTTCTTTGTTTCTCTTTTATCTCCTTCTATCTCTACAAAGATTAGGACCCTAGTTTTAGATATCAAGTTCCACTTTGGATCCTGATTTCATGCATAAGGATGATTGCGAGGAAGGATCTATATATGTTAGACCCTACACTTACCTTGTTGAGTACCATTTAACCCCATTAGTATTGATATTTTTCATTGCCAATTTCCCTATTAATGCTATTATCCTTATTTTCTGATGAAGATTTCTTAAAGTAATAGCTTTAACTTGATTTAGGCATGTCTAGGACTTAGAAACTTAATTTAAGAAATTATGAGCTAATTAAACTTAACTGGGGATATATATTCTGAAGGAAATACATAGAGTTAAGTAGAATTGATATTATCCATAGTTATGAGGTAAGTGATGATTCACCTTATTTAGTACTCTATAGGTATACCTATTTTTAATAAATAGTAAGATCAAAATATCATAATTAATTCATGATTTTTTGAGCATATGTTTTCTTAATTACAGATGTATATATTATTTGTATGGTTAAAAAAAATATGTACATATGTTTAAAATCTAGTTTTGAATATGTCTTTTGGCCATGCATCTCAAAATATATGGATTATAGTAATATATGCTATGTCATGTATTTGAAGCCCTTTGAATCCCTTCTATGTACCAGTTGATACGCTTCTAGTGGAGATTATACACTACTTAATACCCTAGCATTGGGCACCAAACACTAGTTGATGCCCTATCAGTGAGGGTCATATATTGGTTAATACCCTACTAATATCTTGGTAGAGATCATATACTGGTTAATAACTTGTTAGTTGGAATTGTATGCTAGGCAATATTTTACTAGTGGAGGTTGTATCCTAGTTGATGCCCCACTTAAAAGGGTTGTACATTGACACTCATTGATTCTAATCTTATGACCATGAATATAATTGGGCTGGCTAAAATGAATTGACTAATTTGATTTATAATTATATAAATTAAATATTTAAAAATTATAAACCTTCTTTTTACCATATTTACTTGTGATGACTTGCACATGCGCATAGCATGTTTATTATGAAAATTTATTGATTTACTATGTGAATTATTTATTTAAGGTAATAATTGTTTACTTTGTTGTTATACTTATTATTTTACAACATCATTTCTTTCGGATGTAGGTTAGTAGATTTATTGAGGCACTCTAAAGGAGTGTTTACTTGAATGAAAGAGAACTTTATAGTGATCTAGGATGAGTTTTTATTATATTTAATAATATTGGACCATAATTGTTATCAATATTGTCATTCAAGCTATTGTAGATTATTTTGGACTTGATAAATATTAAATTTAATTTTCTTGATGCCTTAGTTATTATTGATATCATGAAAGATGCCTTGCATATCTTAAAGATATGTGATAGTTGCCTTCATTGATGTTTAACTTTGAGAAGTTTCAACTCCTTCTGGATGCTCCTGTGGGTAACCTTTGATGTACTTCATGAAGATTGCATGATCATTGATAGACTTCGCAAATAGCTTGCTTGTGGAACTTAGGGTATAGTCCTTGACAAATTGATTATATTTATATAGCATGTATTGTCTTGATTAACTAATCTTCCTCCCGTCTGATTAGGTAGAATTGCTTCTTAATTAAACTTATAGATTTTCCTTATGTCAAATTAAAGATGCTAATCTTTCTCCTGTATGAGCTCCATATGGTAAGGAAAAGCTTAAGATTGATAAAAACTACCTTCTAGATATCAGTGTAACCATAGATATAATAAACTAAGTCTAACTGGTCTAACCAAGGTGACATCATACATAGAAGCTTCAATTTGAGCTTCAACTTTGAACGGTTGAAGAAGAAGATTTTCAATGCTTGTAGGTTAGTTATCTGCCTCAATGAATGCTATATCCTCGTCTCCAAATATTATAAAAAGCTTTAACATAGGAGTTGGTAATGCTTGAGTTGAAGGTGTCATCAATCGAGATATAAGCTCAATGAGTTGGGCACTCTTTTTCTTTGATTATGTGAGACATCCCTTCACTCCCATCATTCATTAAGATAAAAATAAGAAGCTATACTCACCTGTGTCCTTTAATGAAATTCAAACGCTGATAGCATTTCTCATTTATTTGTTTGCTCATGCTTTTGGACTATAAACTATGACCCCAAAACTGTAGAAATCCAAACTCTGATATAAACTTAATCTGATTAGAGAGAAGGAAAAATTCCTCTCACCCACTTAACTCAAATTCTTTCAAAAGAAAACTTAGAAAAAAAAAATTGACAAAGCAATGTTTGAGTCCCTTTTTTTATTTCTTAATTTTTCATCAAAATAACGATACATATCATGAATGGGAAGTAGAATCTATGCTTCATACATTCACTTTCTGTAGTCTCCTTTATAAGGTTCACCTTTCTGTTAGGGTTCTATTTTCTATCTTTTATTCATCTTTTCTTTGTACCCGGTAGATGCTTCTTATTTGAAAAGGATGCTTCTTTTACCTAAATCATCTCTAGCATTGATAGCACGCAAAGACGACACATTGTTGAGCTATGGCACTATCGGAGCGATTTTAATTCAAATCCTTGCTCTTTGGTGCAGACTAAAACAAGTTTCCTTTTGCAATTAGAAGCTAATATAAATATCACCCTATTATCCATGAAGTTGAGATAAAGCTAGATGTCAAAACTTCATTTGGGACCATTGAAAAGCGGGGTACAAGGGCTCAAGCTAAACGCTTGAGATATTACGTAATTAAGACCCATGTAGCATTGAGCAAAGACATAAACCATGAAACAAAGAATATCCACAATAACCCTACTATGAAACAAATAGAATATATATGAAAAATGAATCAAGATATCTTATTTCCTCTTTTCCATCTTTTTTCTACCATTCCTGAACTTAGGAAACTCGGGTTACTAGATTCTCTGTTTACTATAGTTTCAATTGTAAACTGATTCCAAGCCGCAAAATCATGCATTCAACCAATAGAGTGAGAACCAAAAATTACAATCAGAAGTCCACTTTTTCTGATAAGCTTAACCTTGAGTCTGAATATCGGCTCCTCTTGCAAAGGTGACCTTCATGTCAAGTTAGGTCATGATTAACAGTATCAGCATTGAACATGAACTCAGCTTCTATCAGAGGCTTAAATACAAATCAAGGTTCTGTCTAGTCTTTTGGCTTAATCCTAGCAAGAATTTACCTTAAATTGAGTACAATCCTGATCATTTTCCAACTAACAAAACTTAAGCATGTTAAAATCTAGAAAATCATTAAGGTCTTCACAATAAAATATCAAACTCAGCCAACTGAAATTAGCCCCGAGTACATTACACAAACAAAGCCATGCTAGTTTATTTTGATGAGAACAAGCGAAGAAGTTTTTGTTTTCCAGCATTATCAAAGTGATGAAAAACAGTGGCAATACTCCTATGCCAGCTTATGAATGATTTTCATGTCAGCAGCCTCCTGAAGTGTGCCCTTTTCAACATGGTCCCACCATTTCATCAGAAAGTTATCAACAACCAGCCTGAACCAAGGAGAGAGCTTCACGCCATCTTCCCCAGTATCTGCTTTCTTCAGTAGCTCCTTCAGCTGATCTCGATTGACGTATTTAACATCAGCAACTTCATCAGGATTAGGAATCAATTTAACGTCACGAACAATAAAAAGCAGATAATCAACTGCAATGATAAAAGATATTCAATAAGATTAGTACTTGGGAGGTCAGGCAACAATTCATGAATGAAGTTCAATAGTTGACTTACGCTCATGTTCCCCCCATTTTCCATCAGATGGGGCCTTGTACAACATCCGCCCAAGAGGAATGAACTGATCAACAGGTAAGCCTTCAGGTCGTATGCCCAGCTCATCCAATAACTTCCGTTGTGCCGCATTCCTAACCCCTGTTTACGAAATTAAGATTTAGCACCAACTTTTCACAAGTTACAAGAAAATAAGACCCTAGAAGTGGTTTTATCGCTGACAAGAAGTACCAAGGTAGTTTTCCTCTATGAGCTCAGATTCCCGGTAAAGAGGATGGCTGCAGCAGGTGTTTGTCCATACCAGAGGAAATGTCACTTTTGTTGCAGACCTTTGCTGTAAGAAAGATGATGAGTTATCACTACAATCCCCTCGCTCTCTTTAGAAAATATAAATGAAAATCCAAACAGATAAAAAGAAGTTTCAGTATAGACATGGACAACAAGCAGCTAACAAATGAGCACCTCAGTATTGAGAATGATAATCACAGAGAGGGCTTGGATAGGATCTAATCATGGATTGGATCACAGATCATAAGATTCTTTTCCCAATTACTTTTGCAAATGTAAAAGTATAAAAATATAAAATTAAAAAAAACTAAATATAAAGTATTACAATAACATAATAAAGCCTTAATCTCAAACTAGTTGGGATCAGCTAGAGTTAAATATAAAGTTCATGAAAGAAAATAAAAAAGAATCTCATACCAACAAAGAATTCTACATTCCATTATCAAAAGGCATATCACATGTTTAATGAGACAAACATCAATTATCAATAAAGAAAATCACTTTATCAGGAAGAAAATTAGTTTTTGATCGCTAGCCTATGATAGGATGCACAAATACTTCAAATTGAATGACATGTTCATATTTGGTACATCTTGGATACCGATACTTGCTTGATATTTCTAGGATACAGTGCCAGATACTTTAGTAATGTATTATTTTAATATTTAGAAAGATTTTCGATACTTTTGGATATGCCGAAATATATCCCCAGTACTACTAGGGATGAGTAAAAGGGCTGCTTTTTTCACTTTTTTTTTCCTCCATGAGAGTTGGCCTTTTAATTATTATCTTTTAACTTTTAAGTTTGTGATGTCAATGTTATTGTGGAATACATATTATTGTCTATTGACCTAAATGATGACCAAAAGATGGATTTTCTGGATGTTAATGCTGCTGTATAAGTATCAACCATGTTATTTTGATAATTCATGATATTTCTATACAAGTTAATATATTTATTGTCGTATCCTAATCATATTGTATTCTTTTCTCTGAGATTTCCATATCAGCATATCTATATTGTCTCATATCCATATCCATATTTCATGACCCTGTATAACTCACAAGCCCAAGATCAAGGCACATTGTGACTACCCTGAGATTGTAATCACCTTTTACATGCAAGTGGTGCAACCATTAATAGTCCCAAGGTAAAATAATAGCAATCAGCCAAGTGTTCTCCCATATCTGCTCATACACAAGAACTGACTCTTCTTGCTCAAGGGAGTTAAATAAAGAATAAAAAACAGAAATAAAGTTTGGATTTTCAAGCACTGAAATGCAAGAAACTGCTTAATTGTAGTGTTTGGGCATCTCTTTCAATTTCTAAATTGTATTTTGGATAAATATTTTGGGTCATCAATCCTTGCAAACAAACTGTTCTAAGACAAGTCAAAATATGCCACCAATTTGGCTCGAGCACAGCCGAGCCAGGTCCTTTATGTCAGTTTTGTAGCCTAAAACCAACCTGGCAATAACATTGCATGCTTTAAAAGGCCCAACCTTCAAATAATCAATCCAGCAAAGTTGTCAAACTAGGATAGATTATAAAAAGGATAGAGAGGAAAGACCAGGTCTTATTAGATGGCTAGGGAGAGGAGATACTGTTGGGGATTCATATTTGAACATATTGGTCCTACACTGGCATTGAATTGACCATAGGATGATACAATAGGATTATGGCCGCCTTACCTAATCAGGGTTGATAAAGCTTGAACCAATCCAATATCAGTGCATACCACCTGATACTGATGTTACTTCCTTAAGAAGTGTCTTTTCCTTAGTTCTACATTATTTGAAGGTGGGAACAACCAGGGGGTGTGCTGACTTATAATAACAGATACACAAACTAGCAAACTCTAGCAAATATCATTTAAGTAAATACTAGCCACACTGTTATATGCATATATGAAATCCCAGTTTAAGTTCAACAAGAATACCCAAAAATTCAACTTCATTAGAATAACAAGGTAACTTTTTAGCTATAGTTCAAATTCCAAACTTATGGAATAGATTCAAAATTTCAAGTTTAAATGATAACATTTTTCCAAAGTCTCTTTATTTTACCCAATCATTGATGAAGCCTAGAACAAGAAAAATTCATAAATCTTAGTCTCCAAAGCATCTCACCTATAATTACATTAAACAAAATCAAAGGCTTCAACAAAAAATGCACACTCAAGTTTTACACATACATACATGAATTGAAATACAATATCTCTGTCACATACATGGACATTATTATTTAACAATATGGTACATGTATTCTATTTGTTCGATTGTCAAATTAGGGCCGGTGGTAAACTCTTTCTTCTTAAATGCAATCAAATCTTCAGCATGATTCATTAATTTTGTAACAAGGAGAACATTTTAAAGCTTCATGAAGTATAGGGATCCAATGCAAAGTACAAGCACAAAACACTGAACTGTCCCACTATAATCCAGCAAAAGGATTTGCAAAATAAACAAAGGAACTTAACCATGTGGTGTTTGTTGGGTCCTATTCTAGATTTTCCACTAATGAAGTTTTGTTTCTATTCTTTTGAACTTAGATTTGAATTCCCCAAATACATGGGACAGGGTTTGATGGTTATCACTCCGATTATCTAATTTAAACATCAATGCTACCTCTTATTTGTTGTGCCTCACCACAGATATTATTTTTTTTCATAAACATGTCTTGCAAAGGAAGCAGCATCTACTTTCATGTTCTAATATGTTAGCAACTCTATCCCTAAGTACATAAGATCTGATCCAAATCATGGACACTACTTTAGAGAGCTAAAAATCCCTCAAACAGAGAGCACACGCTGATTGAAAGAGAAATGCTTGGCACAGTCATTCATGCAATTTTTTGCTTCTTAAGATCCTAAATAATAAAATACATTCCACTATTTACTTTATCATATATATTCATCAAACAATCAGCACTGAAGTGTTCACCTCTTCTTTATATCCTCAGATTGAAACATATCCATTGACAATTTTTGTGCAATGGGACTATGGTATTAACCTAGCACTGAGAGAAGATTACCATCTAGTAGCGACCACATGCCACAATCCCAAGACAACAATCTAAATCACAATCTAATTTTTCACTTTTATTTTCAATTATTAAACTACATCCATACTTTGCACATAGCTGGTTCCAAACCTAACTAAAGGAGGGATACAGTAAGCTGATGGCTAATTTAAAACCATTGTCGCATTCTATGAAAATAAATCCATTAACAAAACTATTAAGGTACTCCCTATTGGCGATGTATCGCATTGGACCTTAGATATAATGAAAAGTGGGCAAAGGTTGACTAAGGCCATGTCCAACGGAGCTGTTGGAAGTAGAGATTTTAAAAGTAGAGCTTTAAGTAGTAGATCTTTAAAATTAGAGCTTTTAAAAAAAGCTATTTGCTATTTGATAACTATATTTTTAAAGTGCTATAAGACTTTAACCTCTGTTTCGTAACCATATTGAGAAAGTGCTTTTATAATAAAAATAATGAAAGACATTTTATAATACTTTCAAGTATCTAACCTATTAAAAATTATTATCATTATGAATTATTCTAATAAGACTATAATATAATATATCATATAATAATATTAAAATATAAGGTAGACTTGGCTACATTTAGATGTAGCCAAGTTTACCTCTTAAAATATAATAATATAATAATAATAATGATTATAGTGTAACATTATTATAATATATTATTTTACTATTATTAAATAAATATATTATAATACATTATCAAAATTACAATCATTACTATAAAATAATATCATAATATTGTGATATATTATTATAGTAATATAATAAAATTATAGCATTAGATGGTATAATAATATAATTATATACCATATTATAGTACTTTATAATATTATAATAGTTAAAATATAAAGTAATATTATATTATTATAGTAACATTATAAAATTATAGCGTTATATGGTATAACAATATTATATGTCCATACTATATTATAATATATGGTATTATAATAGATTTTATTATATTATAATTATATTATAATTTTAATGTTGTTCTCCTAATTCAAATTTATCACCTTCAATTTTAATGAAAACAGCTTCTCGACATTTGGTAAGTAAAGCTTTTGGAAAAAGTTCCAAATTAGAGCTTTTCCAAGTAGAGTTTTGAATAGCATTTGATGGAACTAGACAACACTTTTAAAAATTTTATCAAACACTATAAAATCATTTAAAAATGCCTTTAGGTCTCTTAGCTTTGGGGTCCTCCGAAAGCTCAATCAAATTGGGCTTAAAGCATTCCCCAAAAGCAATGTACATCAATATCTAGATGTGATAAGAAGGTTCTCGCACATTAATGAATTGGTATGCATAAAATATTAGTCCAAAAAAAGGAAATACACTTACTAACTTGAAATATAAGGTCATTGATGAAAAAAATAAAAGAGTTAATTCATATTTTTGAAGAAAATCATTGAGTATAGATGAAAATATGATAAAATTCCCAAGAACTAATTTAGTTTTATATCAAGAAGATGGATTATGGAAGCTATCTTTCTCTTTCGGAAGTTAATAAAGAAGTATAGAGAAGAGACAAGATTTTTACATTTTTTTATTAATTTAGAGAAAGCACATGATAAAGTTCCTAGAAAAGTCTTATAATGTATACTTAAAAAAGAATTCTCATTAGATATATTAATGTAATTAAGGAAATGTACAATGATATAATTATTAGTATGAGAACTATTAATGATAATACTAGCAAATTTGTCAATCACAATAAATTTATGCTAAGAAACTGCTCTTTGCACCACTAATGGATGAACTTAATAGATATATTCAGAATGATATTCTTTAGTATATGCTTTTTGTAAATAATACAATCTAAATAGATAAAACCAAGGTTAACACCGGTAGCTATTTGAAACTATAAATAAGTGTATTAGTGTACAAGAATTTTATGATGGAATATATGGACTATAATTTTAGTAAAATTAGAAGTACAAATAAAGGTGAACTAAAATAAAGAATCATGAAGTTTTTTAGGAATGATTATTTTCGATATTTATGATCCACTACTCAAAAGAAGGAAAGATCAAAAAAAATGTTATCCATAGAATTAAAACTAATTGGATAAAATGAAAAGTGCACCTACGATTATGTCATAGTAAGATATCTATCCAGTTGAAGGACTAATTTTGTGAAATAGTTATACAATTTTTATCTATGCTTTATATTACAGAATGTTGAATAACTATAAAACATGTACACATGATATCCAAAAGAGAATGTTGAGATAAATGTATAGTAATACAACAAAATAGAATAAAAATAAAGTCATATATAAAAATACGGAGATAACACCAATTGAGAAAAAAAATTGGGAGAGAGAATTTAATTGTTTGGACACGTACACATGAGCTAAGAGATACACCAGTATGAATAAATGCTATAATACATGTAAAAGAAAAGAAAATTAGAGATAAACTAAAAATCACATAGGAGGAAGTAAATAAGGACTTGATCTCCCAATAGCTTACAAAAAGAATAGTCGTAAACCAAGTGAAATAGAGTAAAAGGATTCATGCAGCTGACCCTAAGCATTAGTTGTTGTTGTTGTTGTTTTGTTAGTTTCAATTATTAATTTACTCACTTTTTAAACAAATGAATTTGAGGTTGCAAATTTCTAGTGTTTTTACTTGTTAAATGAAAAGTTTTATTTACTCACCAACCTAAAATAAGGATGAATAAAATTTATGACTCCTTTGGATTTATTCAGCAAAAGGTTTCCAAAACAATCCTGAACTAACAATCAAGAGTAGGTAATGCTAGCCCATGATGGTATTCCTTGGAGGTGTTGAAACATGGATTCTAAAAATGATGCCAAAACCAGTTAAGAACAACATATATAACTTCATTGTTAGCAACAATCATGCATTTTAATTCAAAAAATAACAATGGTAGGAGCAATTCAATGTCATGTACAGACAGATACTAGGCTATAATGTTGATTGTGAAATACTAGGTCTCTAGAAGAATCTTTTGGATGAATACAGACTGTGCTGTCTTTTTGGGTGCCCATATAGCTCAAAGATGAAATACTGTTCTGTAAGGGAAGTTGATGAGTTTGCATTTTGCATATCTGGAATATTAAGTAGCTAATGTTAGCACTCATATAAGTTTAGGTTGGCTTAGGTAGTGTCCCCTTTCAAAATTTTTCTGCTGTATTTTTCTGGTCTGTTTTTAGAGAGCTAAGTGAAACTTTCTTTGATCTGCTTTCAGTTGTTAGGAAAATAATTATGATCGATTGTATCAACTGCATCTTTGATGTAATTCCAGGTGGTGTGCTCCCACATTTTTTAATAAAACTGGCATATTTTCTCATTTCATTGTGAGGTTGTCATTTCAATATTGCATGGTTATTGAGTGGTCCAATCCAATCTTGAGTGGTGGGACTGAAACAAAATAATAGAATGTTTGAGAATTTGATCCTTAAGAATGACTTGTACCTAAAGCAAATCCAGAGTTGTATTGTGCACGTCTTTTGACGTGACGCTAAATCATGGCAAGGACAAGAACAATAGTCTGCCTTCTTAGAATTGACAAAGCTACTCCATGGTTTAAAAAATTTTGAAAGAAAATTCTTCTATTACTTGTTTACTGATTTTTCTTACCTTGGCTCTTGTGTCCTGAGATCCATGGATAATAGTTAATGAGTATTATATGTTGACAGAAGGCCCCCTCACTATAATTACCCAAGCCCAAATTCTTAGAGGTGCACCATCTAAGAGTCTAAACTCAAGACCTCTGGTAGCTAAGCAAAGGGGTGTGAACACTGGGGCAAACCTCATTTCACATATAAGTATTATTACAAGGTAGAATCATACACAGTCATATTTCCACCACAACCACCCAATTGGACATCTCAAAAACAAACATATTAAGCCCTCAAAAGGCCAGGCTGAGATATACATGTGTACATGCAAGGCAAGGTTTGGATTTGTTATGTGTCTAAGTCCTAAAATCTTACCCAGCTAGAATGATGTGCCTCCTAAATGTGCTGCCACATAGCACTAGCTGATTTAATTTCTTCAATAATGTTTTGCATGATAGAAGGAAGTAAAATGATGACACAAGTTCTGGAATCACAAATCCTCAATGATCATAAAAAACTGTTAGCTGCAAGTGGCAATAAAAAATGCAATGACAATTACATTATCTTGACAAGAGTTTGCTCAAAATAATATTAAATAACACGCATGGAGTCTTTCCCTCGCCAGTGGATGGTAAATATGCATGCCCGAAGATGAAATGCATATATTTAGTTGAACAAAATAATTATAGTAATGCTTTGGAGCAAGGATGATTGCATCATCCTAATAATGATTCGGTGTAATACATATAAATGGCTTTCTAAACTCTATCCAATAAAAGAGAGAACTCATTACCTGAAGAAGCAACTCATATTTTGAGTTGAACAGGAAAACACTAAAAGCCCTATGAAGCAAATTCTCAGATTCAATTTTTTCCATCAGATGGCCTAAAACATTAACAGAAGAAACCAGATATAAACATATTGCTTTAATGGTCTATAACATGCTGGAAAATCATAAGCATGTGAAATCACTAAAACAATTATTATGAAGCAGCAACTAGAAAATAATAAGTGCATGCACATAAGATTTTAAGCACTGAAGAGAAATAAACTGCTGATTCTTAGTCCCTTCACCAGCATATCAAACAAGAAGCAACATTCTAATGTTTACTCTGAATTTTTCTGGCCTAAAAATTATTTAAAAAAAAAACTAGCCTGGTCTTGAATCATTATCTATTGTATTTGCTTAGACTTAGTTCTGAAGTTAACACAGGATATAAAAAAAAAAATCTCGTTTTGGTGAAAGAATCAGTTTGATTGGGCTTCAGCCTTCTCATTTTTGGAAGGGATTATGTTAATTGATAAATGAACATTCTCTTGTATTAATTGTTAGACTACAACTGTGATTATCCATCCATGTAAAATTTTGCTGGTCGTGATGTCCCTGAATGAAGAGGACTGAAGCTTGTTGAATCATAGATATCCCAGGTGGAAGAACACATGCAGAGGCACAAAAGCATGCTGATAATTACGGGACATGAGCATGTGGAAGAATCTCAGGCAAACATGTTTCCATGCATGCCACATAGACACATACGAGGTGGCTTGTGCTCATGCATATGCACCCACACACATGATACACACATGATACACCCATGTCATTCGCATGCTTGCTATGTGCCATAAGTCAAGTCAAACAAAAAGATAATGATCCATTCCCATTATTCATTGATTTAGGAAATTGTTGCCTCCAACAAGTAGCAAGCTTAGTTCTTCCTACTTGCAGCCAGTCATCATAACTACTAACAGCAGATCTTTCATTATCCTACATGGCACTCTAAAACACAGATAAGAGAATGTGATTTAACAAACTAAATTGGTTTCAGTTCTCATTGAAATCTAGCAAATTAAGCATACAAAATTTGGCTCCATAAGCTGGACAACAAAATAGTGAAAGGTGAAAAGAAAACCCTACAATATAAAGTACACAAAATGATCAAAATAAAACCCTGTAATTTACACATAATTATGATACTGGTGGCCAGAAATTATTCGCAACTTGTAATGTAAAACTCTAATGCAAATATTCATGCAATATAAAGTACACAAAATGATCAAAAATAAAACCCACCCTGTAATTTACACATAATTATGATACTGGTGGCCAGAAATTATTCGCAACTTGTAATGTAAAACTCTAATGCAAAATATTCATGCAATTACAGTTGGAATTATATTATAACTAGTTTTCTTATGAAAATAACATGACAACTATAAGCTTTAAGACCAAGTCTTGCACCAGCTACTCCTGAAAAGCTTTGCAGATCCTCCTTCACAAAGCATTCCTAATTACTGATACATCTGACATCATTTCAAACTTTTCCATGTCCTTTCTCATAATATCCATCGAGTTTACCTTAGTTCTTTTCTTACCTTTCCTACATCCTTCAAAAGTACCCTTCCTAGCTGAAGCCCCCCATAGAATGTTCATTCTACATGCCCATACAATTTTAATAAATTCTCCATCACTTTGTCCTAATTTATACAAGTCCTGCCACTTCTCTAGCAAAATCATTTCTCATACTATCCTTCCTGTTTTTACAATAATACATTTTAAATATTGAAATGGAACACTCTGTGGCAGCTTTTGTCCATCAATCTTAAGTGAGCCTCATCTTCATTATTTTATTTTCATTATGGTTAGACTCCATAATTTTATTAGGCCAGCTATGCTATATGGAACAGAGTGTTGGGCAATACTGAAACAACATATGAATAAATTAAGTGTAACATAAATGCGCATATTAAGATGGATATGTGGTAAAACTTTAAAAGATAGAATTAGAAATAAACATATAAGAGAAATGATAGAAGTAGCCTCAATTGAAGATAAAATGAGAGAAAATCGATTATGATGGTTTGGACATATACAATGAAGACCTTTAGATGCTCTAATTAGAAAAGCAATCTTTTAATAATCCATGGTAAGGATAGAGATAGAGGTAGAGGTAGACCTAATACTAACATGAACAGAAATAATTAAAAAAGAAATAATTATTTGTTATTTGAATATTGACTTAGTTCTGAATAGAGCAGAGTGGACGAAGCAGATTCATATAGCCAACCCCATGTAATTAGGAAAAGGCTTAGATGAGTTGAGTTGAGTATGGTTAGACTCCATAAACTTCCTTTTTCTGTTCTTCTAACTTTAAAATTTGTTCTATCAACTAATTTATTATTCGATATTGTCCTTTTTCTCATTGATTAGCACTGCATCATCGGCAAATAACATGCACCATAGTGTCTCTTTTAAATATTAGCAGTATTGCATATAATAGTTTCTAGGCAAAATAAATATTAAGCCAACCAGCAAACTTGTCTTGGAAAGTACAAGGTCTGAAGGCTTGAGAGTAATGGATTTGTCCCTGTTTTGAGACAAATTATTGCAATATGCTATCTGATCGCTTCATGTCAGTTTCTCATGGTCTAAATCACCTGAAAAGAACTCCAGTGAATCATGATTTATCCAACCAACAACATTGAAACCAAGGTTTTAAATCTCGTAGTATAAAGGTGTCCTAATTTTTTCACGGAACGAGATGCCTTGCATTCCGCCACGTCACAATCCCCGACTTGGTCATGCATTCTAATACTTGCTTGAGATATTTTTTTCTTAAAAAAAACAAAGAATTATGAGTATAGAAAGACTAACTGAGTTTGCTTTTTAAATTTTTAAAAATAAAATTGATAGAGGACTTCAAAGATCACTCTGTTGAGGTGTAGTCCTACATTGGGTAGGATAAGGAACCTAGTTGGTCTTAAATGCTCATGGGCCCATCCACTTACTAGCTTAAGCATTTGGGTTGGACTTTAATATGGTATCAAAGCCCAGTACCATCTTTCTTGTCAATGCTTTGATACTCTAGGTTTGAAGACTCATAATCTGAAAATCACACCATGAGTACCTCCACTAGAAAATCACACCATGAGTAAAGAAACCAAAGACTCATAATCTGCATAATGTTTGATTAAGTCAAGCCTTATGAGTCCCTTTTTCAACAAAACAGAGCACTAATTCAACTCTACTTTAAAACCTCAAAACTATCCCTAATAACATGACTACTGTAGAATGAACAATGCCATGAACAGTAATTCACTATAATAATTAGATCCTAAATGAGTAATGAGATCTTTAATCTCAAACCAGAATCCAAGATAATTCACTAAACCTGAGAATAGCGAGAAAATAAAAGAAAATACAGAAACTGATAAATAAACTAAATTTAATAAAAAAACTCTAAGCCACAGCCTTATGATGCAACAAGTCATGAACTTGGATCTCCATCATCCAGTTCTGCTACTCAAATCCTTCTAAGTTAAATCTAAAGCTGATCTGGTTGATTCCTCATTGCAATGATAACCTAGTGATGGATGCCCAACAGAAGACATCTGAAATAATTTTTAGCACTTGGACACCGGGCATCTTGAGATCATTTTGAAGATAGATGTAGTTGAATGTATGTCTCATTGTTGAAAGAAACCAGAAGTGACAGATCATCTGATAATTGCATGTGGGAAGATTTTGCATTCATTGGAACTTCAAAAATCCCCTTGATTACTGTACTTCTTAATTTTAATAATTTTCTTTTGCATAGGAATAAATTCTTAAAATGGACCCAAATGTCCATCCTCAAATAGATGGAAGGATGCCTGCCGTTATACAAGGTTGCATTGTCAACTCTGTTAGTTGTTAAAAGTGAACATCTATCTGTCATATACAGACTGATCCTTTTTTTTTCTTGGTTGATTTTGTTCAGACTGGAAAATTGCAACCAAAATTGCACACTGACAGACAGCAAAGTTCAAAAGAATAATAATAGGTGGCACAACAACTAAAGAAGGTGAAGAATAAAATGTATGTGGGGGGAGAAATGTGACCATAACTCCACCATGCATGAAACAACCTTCTAATGAAAAGGCAATCTTAAAGCTCTATAAAATCCATGTAGGATATATATGTTCATAGGAAGGTGAATAATGACCCCTCCATCATAGCATCATGAATGCCCTCCCCAGCCAGTAAATAAACTTCCCTGCTAGTGTTACTTGGACGTTCTAATTTCTGGAAGTGTTGGCAATTTTAGACAACTAGATATGACACAACATGGCTAAATTCTCCTTTTCAAAGTTTCCTGTTCACATTAACAACAAATGCCAACACTTTGCACTCTTTTAGAGTCTCATGTAAAGGATTCTGAATTTCACCTAATAAATGCTATAAGTGTAGCATCATTAGGTTCTTAACACTAAGCTATGACAAGCATTTATCAAAATAAGTATCCTAAGACATCTTAAGTAACCTCCAAAGAACCTAAGGATATGATGCTTTCTTACCGAAAAGTCTGATATCTCAAAATCTTCTTTCTCATGCCTGGGATCGGTGGTTTTGGAGGTCTTAGGTTCTTCATAAGGATAGGTTTCAGGTACTTTTCCATTAAAATATATTGCTCAAATTCTTGCAAATCCATGAGTGTTCTTTTCTTTTCTCCAAGAACAACATATATAGATCTTCTTTCTTTTTGTTTAATTTCCCCCCTTTGTATAAGCAATAACACATCAAAGTAACATAAACATGCCAAGTCCCTGTGCTCAGATGTTTGGAGGTTTCAGTGTCCGACACTTGGAAATACTTGACACATATGCCAAGTGTCTGGATAGCATTAATCTCCCCCTCCTCCAAGAGTTTTTTTCCTTTACCTCAAATCTTGCATCCTCACTGGCCCATCAAAGTCCAAATGGCATTCAACTATGCCAAAAGATTATACCAAGGTTCATCATACCAGAAATCGGTACCATTTTAGAACTGTAGCAGTATGGTTCGGTACAAGTCATACCATACCAAACCAGTAATGTACCATTCAATCGAGGGCTCCAACCATGAACCGCACCGAATCAGGCCGAATCAGATGGTTCGATTCAATTCAATGCATCAGTGCAAAGTCAATTCAGTCAATGAGGCATTTCACATGCCCTGCCAAACCTAGAGGCTAAGCCATCCTGGTTTCAAGTCGATTCGGTTTAGTTCGGCTCACCCCGACCTACCCAGTTTGAGATGGGTTGGCATACAATAGCTTTTACCAAAAAGAGAAGAAAGCATACATGGCACATTCATGAAAAACAAGGTCAATGTCAAGCATACAAGAGATATTTGTGTTTTCTCAAGAAGCAAGATTCCTCATATAGATGCTCAAATATATCTGGGAATATTGACCAACAGCTTACAGTTGTATTTAGATTCATGTCCGACAACATTGTCCTGCTCATCCACCAAAATACATCTGCATGACATAAAATAGCTTACTTTTCAAGGTATAATGAATAAGGACAATATATTAAAAATTTGACAGAAAAAAATCTATAAAAATAGTAATCAATGAAGAAATTGTTTCTATAGCAGCAATCATACAAATTAGAAACCTAACAATTCACATGCATCGGCCAATATGGAGTACAAAATAGATTGTCATAAAGCATCATCAAGATACAAGATAGAACTACCTGAACAACAAACTGACAATGAAAATTAAAGGAATAAACTATCGCAGCTAGCCAAGGAGAGTTAATGGTGCAAAAATCCAAATATAGATAATAGTCTTATTGTTAATCAACATAATTACTATGACCTCAGCAAGGAAATAGACTAAGGGGAAAAACTAAAGAGTATGTACATTAAGTTTTATGAGATAGAAAGCCCTTAATGCACCTAATTTTTGCTGGAAAAATTCTATCCAGTATGTTGCATGTAACAGTTCACGATCACAAGCACATTCCACCAACGCTAGGAACTGAATTAACATATGCTGATAAAGGTTAAAGAATACTAGTAAACTTTCAGAAAGTAAACTTTTAGAAGAAACTTAGACAGTGAGAGGAAACAATAGGCAGTTTTAAATAGTTTAACTGAGGAAATAAATAAATATGAGCAAGACAAAAGGAAGAAAAAGGACAAATTCAGACAAAATAGAAGTAATTATAACCTAGGGATTCCAAAAGTACAAGTATTGATCCACACATATAATGATTGACAAGACACAAATGTATGAAGACATGGTTGTTGCTGCTTGGCAACTTAAACTCTTATATATGCATGGATATGCACCTATGTACATCTCAAAATTCATTCAAGCGGCCTTGTTTCACCATAAAGCATGGATATGCTCTAAAGAACAGACACACGTCTGAGACTGCAATAATCGACACCTATGCACCAAATTAGTTATCCATGCTACCATTTGACATGCTTATAGAACCTTAGTAGCTTGAATATTCTCCATTTGTGCCTGACATGAAATTGGAAGTTGGAACTCTTTCAAACCCTGTATCGGCTCTCAAAGCAAGCTTTCAATGCTTTGAAACCCTTTCTGCTCAACTAACACAAATTGCTATAGAACTTTTAAAAACTTACTTCAATTCTGATTGTTGCCATTATTGTTTTATAATGTTATCAATTTTTTTATCTAATGTATTTCTGAGAAATATAACAGCAAAATGAGAATCTCTTTCATTTTTATAATAATTCACAATACCTAGTACAAATTCTTCCATTGTTCTTCTACATCCTACATATATAAAATCTCCACTTCCCCGCTTCATATCTCACATATCAAAGGCTAGACATACCTTCTCAGAGTGCATGGATTCCCAGCTACAGCCCGGCCTTTTCCTTTTAATATGATCATTAAACTGAAACCAACAAACTAGTAGACAAGGCAAACCCAACCGACAAAACAACGTCGAGGATGGAGGACATTCCAAAGAAACGAGCTTCTGCTATTATAACAGTGCGCAATATCAGATAATTCCACACAACTTAAGACCAACGGCAAGAAATTCTAGAGCAGACCCAGCAAGTAAAGATTTTTTTTATTATTAATCATTATGCATCCATGAATCTTAAAACAGTAGCCAAAACAGATTCCTCTGGTCATAGAACAGAGAACGGCGAAGCTGACGCCATACATACAACGGAAAAACGCAATGCAACAAATCTTGGAACAACAGCAATCCAGCAAATAAAGTGATAATTTTGAGAAGAAGAATGATGAATCGATTAAGAAAGAGAACGAAAGGGATTAGATGTGAGGGGGCTCACTCGTCTTCGAACATAAGGCGCCTCTGGACGGCATCCATGGCGAGGTCTGCGTCGACGGCGGGAGCGCTTGCGGCGGCACCCTCTTTCCCCATGGTCGACAGCGAGCGAGAACCGGACCGGAGGCAAGAAGGGAAGGTGACCGGAGAGAAGACGAGGCGATGGGCGGAGGAGACCAATGGAGAGGCCTTCGCTGCTGTGCCTCGATATCTGAGAGTAGACGATACGGTGGAGTGGATCAGCGACCGAGCAGCCAACATGGAGCCCTGCGAATCTTCTCTCTCTCTCTCTCTCCCACCCGCACCCCCCCCTCCCCAACTCCGGTGAAAGATACTAAATTTTTATATGGATAGTATCGCTGTCCCATTGCACCTGGGCTAAGTCTATCCTGCTCTACTTCAATGGAGCAATCTAGTTGATCATCCATATCTCTATACAATTGTACATCTAAAATTATATGATTAAAACCATAATCCGCATTAAATGATTAAAACACCATATTATTTAAATTATTAAGTTCTTACCAATTAATGTAGGATCTTTTAATCATATAAATTTTACTGTATAAGCAATTTAAAAATAATAGATCATATCTAATGATTTAAAACATCGGTGATTCATTGGATTTAGTTTTTTCTCCATTAAAAGAAAAGGATGATATTAACAAGGATAGCTTCCAATATAAATTAAATTATATTTAAATAATATGGGCAAACATCAATGATTCGAAATATTTATAATCTATTACATCTAAACTTCATAAATGCGTGCACCATGCCATTAAAAATATATTTAAACCAATCAATATTTGATCTATAAAATATAACAATCTCCAAAATTATATGACTTTTTTATTTATAAATAATTTACAAATAATAAATTCAATATGTTATACTATGTTATATTATATTGTATGATTTCTTTATGATACTTTTTATTTTTTTGTAAATATTAAAATATTTAATTTTATCTTAAGGGATGCAGATATTTTATTGCCGACTTGTTCCAACGTGCATGAAACTAAAACAACAAGTTGAACTTCATAGGGCTATGCAGTAGAAAAGAGTGCTTTGGTATAAGAGCGCAAGCCACTGCTATAATTGTAACGTTTGCTGTACTGCAGTGCAAAATAAGCTCAGTGTATGCAATGATTGGCATGCAATGCATACCCGCATGCTAAAAATAAAAATATTTATATGTATTTTTTTTAATATGCATATATACTCATGGATCATGCATTAATAATCGTGCATGTGATGTAGTTCATGGGGTGTAGCAAAACTTTTTTTCACTGCAATTCATGCGGTGTAGGAAGACTTTTTCTACTACAATTCATGGTTGGGCCACAACGCGGTGAGGTGTGAAGGAGTCAGTTGCTCTAATGGGGGCCCTAGAGTGGAGGATTTCTAGTCCACTACGTCGATGGCCCTTGGCTTTTGGGAGAGTAGCAGAAATGAAAGTTCCAATATGAAACGGAAGAAACGACAAATTAAAACTTCAACAGAACGAAGATAGCAATGGGTCAAATAGAAAAAGACAACAACAATGGCTTCAGCAAGAAAATGGAGGAGAGGACGGCAGCGTGGCCTCCAAGTGGGAAAGAGAATCGCTACAAGATTTTTTAGGATTAGCGACGCCAAGGGGGAGAGGACGGCGATGTGGTATCCAAGTGGGAAAGAGAATACACTACAAGATTTTTTAGGATTAGCGAATGCCATTTTGGCATCACTGATTCTAAAAAAGGCATCGCTAATTAGATTAGCGATGTTACAGCGACGAAAAAATAAAAAAAAAATCATCGTTAAATCAATTGTTGCCGCCAAAATTAGCGATGCCAGCCCTTAATTGGATTAATAACGCAAGAGCGACGAAAAAAATCATCGCTAAATCTGCTACCAAAATTAGCAGGACTGATATCGCTAATTAATGATGAAATTAGCGAAACCATAACGACATTGCTAATTAGCAACTCTAATTAGTGACGCTATCATAGAGTCACTAATTAGATAGGCATAGCTAATTTTTTTTTAATTTTTAATTAAAAATTAAATAATTAATTTTTATAATATTTAAATAATATTAAATTAAAATAAGAGACATATTAACAAATAGAATTCTTTATTAAAAATTAAAATAATATATACAAATTAAATATTTATAATACAAATCAGTAGCACATAATTACAAAAAGAGTAGCAGATATATATAATACTAATAAAATATAATAAAATCTATAAATATCAATGCCAATCAGCTCGAGGGAGGGTCATCTAGAGCTGGAGGTGGACTAGTGAACTGTGTCGACTGCGATATTTGCAAAACCAACTTGCGCATGTCCTGCAATTGCTGCTCATAACGATCCAACTGCTGTTAGTGCTTTCGATGGATGTCCAAAATCTCGGTCAGCATATCCAATCTCACACGTTTCGCAATGGAATGCTCAATATCTATGTAGTGACCGATATCACCTTGATTAGAAGAAGATGAACCGCATCGGCCGAAGAATGCATAAGCTTTGGTGCTTAGACTATAGACTCTATGATTGTTTGGCTATGCGCTAATAGCCTCTAAGAAGATGCAGCCTATCTCCTATAGCGAAGGATCGAGCATGGACTCTCCCTCCACTAATGGTTGTGTGGGCTAAGAGGTCTAAAATAACATCTTGTTCACACGTACCTTCAATGAATACATATCAATATAGTGACTCATATCAGAGGTATAAATATATAAATAAATGTATCATATTTTTAATGATTTACTTACTCCAATATTCTGGGAGCGACTATCGACCCAAGACCCATCTTTTCTCATATGGGTAGTCTCAAGAGCCGCCAATGCCTTGGCTCGATGCCTTCCATCTACCTCTGAAAAATAACATTTCAATTTTGTAGTTATTCTCATTTTAAAAAAATTATCATTAATACGTATACAAAATAAATAATTTATTATACTTACTAGATGACGCTGATGCTCCTCAATCAAAATGGATCCCATTGTGTGGTAGGAAAGACCAGTGCCCAAACCACCTTTCTCGAATCGGCAGTTCAAGCTAGCTGTGGCTGACCTCTTATGCCACTCAGGTTTCGCCTACTTCTGCTGCCATTCATTCCACACTGAATCGAAGATATGAGCAGGAGTTTCA